>JANITW010000008.1:7780508-7800513 GCA_027564335.1 Erythroxylum williamsii | reverse complement strand
ATTATGCATGCACCTAATCCTAATCCATCCGAATTACCAATATGCCCTTCACATTGGTAACGGGATGTTACAGACGCAAACTGATCATGACCTCTATCCTTCACTTGAATGTCGTAGGTATACTCCCGTTGGCCTAACGAGGTATTCTTTTGATCCTGAAAAATAATTGCAAATTTTGAGTAGGTTTTGCGAACTCAGTGAGTGATCATCATCGATGGCTCACCTAATCACATAACACATAAGTCACATCATTTCACATTTCGCAATCCGCATTCAATACAATTTAATCACTCATATAATGCATATGCAGTGCATGTGAGACTCACTTTTCATTTGTTACTTTGTTGTGACCGAGTGCTTAAACTATCCCTTATAGGGCTCATTGATAACTTTCCCATACAGGGCTCATTAAACATTGAGCCTGAGATTCTGAATCACTTTTGAGCTCGAGGCTCTTTTTCACTCATTGAGTTTTAAGCTCTGATCTCGGTCTACTCACAGTACGCTCCAGATTAGCATTTACTTTCAAATTCTGGGAACGTTTGAAAATCTAAAAGATTCAAAATGATCTTACCTTGATTCTTCACCAAATGAAAAGATCTTTAACTCAAATGGAAGCTCTTTTCTTCCTCTTCCTTTTTCTCTTCTTGAACAGCTTCAAAATCTTCTTGAAGACTAAAAAGAATTAAATCCTAACCTACTCTCTTCTTTTTTCTCAAACCACCAAACTCTCTTTCTCTCTTATTTTTGTTGTTATCTTTTGCTTATCCTTCCATTCACGTTTTTCTTCTTCATTTATAAGCAAGACCACACTTCTTCTTCCAATTATGTCCTTAATGATTGAGAATTGTCCCATTTGTCCTTCCAATTATGCATTTTGTCTTTTATATTTAAGTATCTTGCCAACAATACTCTTGAATATTCTAACATAATACTTTCTTCCAGAAGATGTTTCCCATTGTCTTAAATTTCTAATGACATCAAAATCATTCAATTCGATTTAGTGATTCGAAAGATACACTTCAAATGTTTTTGGACTGTTCTTGTACAAATTAGTATACTATGCATAACTTTTATCCAAAATTTAAACATCTTAGAAATTGAATTAGATTCTAATTTTTTCATGCCATTTGTATCTCTATGTCTCTATTTCACCACAAATCAGGAATCATCTCATTTGGAGTTCTACCGATCCAAAAATCATCAAAATACTGAAGTATTTAAAAATACACACACTGTACCATTCCCACTTTTTCACTCGATCTCTCTCACTTCATTTTACGAGTCCAATGGTTCAGGAATCAAGTCATTTAAGTGTCTAGAGAAGAAGTTATGGCCAAAAGAATCCAATCTGGTTTTATCCTCAATCATATTAAACCTATTGTGGGACAATTGGCATAACTTTCTCTAGAGATATTGGATTTACGTGTTCTTTAGATGGTTTAAAAGAGGACTTCAAGAGCTACAATTTTATGAAGACCTTAAAGACAATTCTATCTTTTGAAGAATCAAAAATGAAACAAAAGATATAAGACGAACAGTAACCCAGAAGAAGTTTATGAACAGTAACACAAAAGATGTTTTACAATTATCATAACTTTCTCTCCAAATATCGGATTTAGGTTTTCTTTAGATTTTTTGAAATAGGAATTCAAGAGCTAAAACTTTCATGAAGGCCTCGAAGACAATTTCTATCTTTTGAATGATCAAAAATGAAATAGAAGATATATGATGAATAGTAACCCAGAAGAAGTTTATGAACAATAACACAGAAGATATTTTACAATTATCATAACTTTTTCTCCAGATATCAGATTTAGGTGTTCTTTAGATGATTTAAAATAAGATTTCAAGAGCTACAACTTTCACGAAGGCCTCAAAGATAAATTCTATCTTCTGAAGGTCAAAAATAGAACATAATACGTAAGATGAATAGTAACCCATAATAAGTTTATGAACAGTAACACAAAAGATATTTTTACAACTATCATAACTTTCTATCTAGATATTAGATTTAGGTTTTCTTTAGATGGTTTGAAATAGGACTTCAAGAGCTACAACTTTCATGAAGGCAACTTTGTTAAAATCTATTTAGATTAATCCCAAATTTTCCCTTAAAGTCCAAAGATGAATTTTACATTCATCCACCAAAGTACTACACTCAGTTCTCACTTCATGACATTTTTGAGACTCTTATAGACAAAATTGATATTTGATATCTTCATAATAAATATATCCATATGTTTTTAGTTTAATCCAAACAAAGAATCTTATCATTTGGATAACTATAGGAAAAGTTATGGCTAATAGACCGAAACACACTCAGTGAACATTTTCCAGATCAACCACTACTTTTGTTTCCAAATCTTTCCTTATCACAACTCATACCAATATCACTCTTTCAACTCCCTCTACTTCTTATTTTCAATAAAATCACATTTAAAACAATCATACCTGAAAGTTGTCAATGAATGCATGTACACAGTTTTGTATGTGCGAAGATTCAAATTAACATACATGTATGCTAACATACTGCTGGGCATGAAATGCAAATTTTTTCCTAACTCTCACATTGCTATTCTCCCCATTCGAAATATGAGTTCTATTCCTTAATATGGGGATGGGATGTTACACACTATATGAGGTAGCCTTAAACCAAGAAACGAACTCAACTTCCATGATAGAAGCAGGGGTTAAAGTCTACTTTGAACTCCTCAAATATACAACTACATTGTCAAACATAAATACATATCTAGATGTTGATTTTCGTGAATCAATACAACCAACAAAGTTTGAATATGAGTAACCAACTACCTCGAGATTATTAGTTCACTTATACATAAGCATGTAATCTTTGGTCCTTTAAAGGTACCTCATAACTTTTTTAGCAGCTTTCTAGTGGTTTATAAATGGATTACTTTGATATCTTCCCAACATTCTAATAATAAATGCAATATCAGGTCTTATACAAGCCTGAGCATACAATATTGATATAGGTTTCTTAGGATAGACCTAAAATATATTGAGATTTGTCTTTTTGGATCTTAATGCCAATGACATAAGATGTCTTACCTATATCCTTCATATCAATTTCTTAAAAAATATTGTTTCATCTTATATAGCAAACTCTTATCATTGGTAGCAAGCAGAATATCATCCACGTATAAAAAAAAAACAAATTTTACTCCCATTAATTTTTTGATATATTCATTGATCCATGATATTCTCTATAAAACCAAATGAAGAGATGATATTGTGGAATTTCAAATATCATTGACAAGAGGCTTGTTTCAATCAATATATAGATTTCTTAAGTTTGCATACCAAATGTTTATCATCACTAGAGAAGAAGCCATCTGGTTGTTTTATATAACCTTCTTCCTCTAGATCTCTATTTAGGAACATTGTTATCACATTCATTTGATGTAGTTCCAAATTAAAATGGGTAACCAATGTCATAATCACTCGTAAGGAATCCTTTTTAGATGTAGGAGAAAAGGTCTATGTGTAATTGATTCCCTCTTGTTGAGAAAATCCTTTAGCAACAAGTCTAGTTTTATATCTTTCAATGTTACCTAATGAGTCTTTTTTTGTCTTGACGTCATTTACATCCAATGGCCTTTGCACCATTAAGCAATGTAACAAGATTCCATAAATTGTTAAATGCCATAGAATTCATCTTATTTACCATGCCATAGAATTCATCTCATCTATTATGACATTATATCATAATTGAGATTCATTGCAACTCATGGCTTGTGAAAACATTTCAGGGTCATTTTTGGCTCCAATATTATAGTCAGCTTCTTGTAGATACACAATGTAATCACTAGGTATTACTGATTTCTTATCTCTAGTGAATCTTTTTAATGTTGTATTAACGCCCTCTTGAGGAGGAGCTTCTATAACTGTTGCTCAATAACCTTTGGTGATTGCTAAACAATCAAATATACTAGATTGTCATCAACAGCTTGTGAAACTTTAATGATTGGTTGTTCAACACCCGTTTAACTTTAAGGGATTCTTTGAATGACAATCAATAGATTACTTGAAGTAAAAGTTTGTATTTCACAATGATCCTTCTCAAGAACTAAGCCTGAGATTGATCACTCCCAATGATCAAGTCATTCTTAAGAAATTTTGCATTTCTTAATTTCACGAACCTAGTACTATGAGATGGACATTTAATAAAATCTGTATCCTTTGGACCTTTCAGCATATCTAATGAAATACCCACTTATAGTCCTCA
Source organism: Erythroxylum williamsii (assembly GCA_027564335.1). Taxonomy (NCBI): domain Eukaryota; kingdom Viridiplantae; phylum Streptophyta; class Magnoliopsida; order Malpighiales; family Erythroxylaceae; genus Erythroxylum; species Erythroxylum williamsii. The sequence goes on along the minus strand of JANITW010000008.1, from coordinate 7,796,264 downwards.
GATCCAGTTTCTTTTCTTGTCGATTATAAACTTTTGCTTCAGATGGGCTTCCCCAAGCGCATATATGTCACAAATTTAGTTTCCAACATTTTCATAATTGACATGTTGTTTTTTGAAACAACCTTGCTCGATTTAGTATATACACTATCGTTTTAAGAGCTTAAGTCCATAAGAATTTAGGAAGCTTATACTTGCTAAGCATACTCTACACCATGTTTAATAATGTTCAATTTTTTCTTTATACTACATCATTTTGGTCCAGAGACCCAGGCAAGCATGGTCTATTGAGTTATTATCCCATGCTCATGAAGAAACTTCGTAAATGGACCAGGTGCTTGTCTATCCTCAGTGTATCTAACATAATTTTTCCTCCTCTATCTGATCTCACGATCTTTATTTTCTTACCTCATTGTCTATCTACTTACGTTTTAAATACCTTAAAGGGATCTAATGCTTTGTTCTTATTATGAAGCAAGTAGAGGTATATATATCGCGAGTAATCATCTATAAATGAGACGAAGTGGTTCTAACCATATGAGTCCTCTTGGCACCTTTCTTTGTTATGTTGGTGTGCTTTCCCTTTATACAGTCTACACAAATATCAAAGTTAGTAAAATCCAAACTATTAAATACTCCATCTTTCACTAATTTTTTAATTCTTTCAAGGAAATATGTCTCAATCTTTCGTGTCACAACATCGAGTGTTCATTTTTGACACATCTTTTAATACCAACATTATTATGGACATGCATTTTATTGTTGAAAACATTTTCTAGCAAATTAATTCAGAAAACACCAATTATTATGCTATTCCCAACAAGATCAGATCCATGATAAAAACTAAATGAAGTATTTGAAAAATTAAAAGAATATCCTAAAAGTAAAAGTGTTGAAATTGAAATCATATTTATACAGAAACTTGGAATATAAAATGTTCTCTCTTAATTTAAAACCAAACCATAATTCAAAACTAATTTGCGTATCCCAACAGCTTTCATATATGAACGCATCTTGTTGCCTTAATAGATGCACTGTTCATTGCCTACCGGCTTCCTGTGGTTTAAAAAACCTACAAGGTATTGGAAATATGGATTGCAGAGCTAGAATCAATCCACCAAGTATTATAACAAACATAAATCATATTAGGTTCATAACAAACAAGTGAGATTGAAATGTCTTTCTTCATAAGCCAAGCCTTAAATTTGACACAAATCTTCTTTTTATGCCCTTTCTTTTTATAGAAGTGACACTTGGGATTGAAATCCTTTTTTATCTCATTATAGATTGGTATTTGAATCTTTCCTTTTGTCTAGCTTTCTCTCTATTCCTTTCTTTTGTGGCCATATGTGCACTTTTACCCAATTCCATTACCAACCACTCTTCCTCTTGAACACAAATGGTCAGTAGTTCATTAATAGACCATTTATCTTGACATATGTTATAAGAGATTTTAAAGGGTCCATATTGAGGTAGAAAGAAATTAAGTATATAATGCACAAGAAACTTTCTTGTGTTAAAACTTTGGCTTGTAAACACAAAAATACTTTACATTTTTTTTGAAAAGATACAATAAAAACATTGTAGGAGTGAAATCTTGATATAATTCGAAACAAGAAAGCAGCAAATCCAAGGCAATAAAAAAATATTTATTTTTTTAATAGAATTAAACAAACTCAGACATTTCAACCTCAAGAGACCTTGGCTAAGCCACAATGTCCCTCATTTATGTGATGTGCTCACGCACACCTCTAACACTTATGAGTTTTATTGATGATAACTTGGTTATTAAGGTTTTGGCTAGGGCCTTACCTAAATACTCAAACTATTCATCGGTAGCCTTCAATAGATCCTTAAAATGATCACACTCTGTAATAGAACCACGAATACTAACATGAATTTTGATCTTTATCTACATCATGTTAAGGTGATTACTTTGTTCCCAACATTCATAAAGAGCAATTTCAACCCGAGTGCTAGTTTCAATAGATGTAGGTGGTTCATCTTTCCAAATAGCATAATCAATATTCATCCACCTTAATTGGAGGAGAATCTTCTCTTTCCATATTTTGTAGTTATCACCATTCAATTTGAGAATATCACATTAAATATCATATTAAATTCACAAGTTGAATAACTGCACAAAATTCAAATAAACATGCTTATTTCACTAAATTTTTGAAGCAAATAAACATATATCATGTTTTTACCAATGTTAAAACATGCAATCATATTTCATATGTGAATTAAAACTTCTCGTGGGTAAGTTTTAATTAAAATTATTCATACATAACCTTTACGATAAAGCTATCAAATTATTTTTTTTAATATCTGTAATTAAGAAAAAGAAAATTTGCTATTCCCTCGTAACTAACCATGCAAATATAATAAATATTTTTGTGGATAAAATTTATTATATTTGAATATGATTAATTACAATTTGTGTCATTTTAATATAAGTGATCCATAGCGTTTAATATAAAATTTCTCTTAATAAAAAATATTGTTGCTAATCTTCAACTAATTAAAATTATATTGAACACATGACACCTTATTTTATGCAAAATATTAATAATAAAGGTTTCGTATAATCTTTTAAAACTAATTAGTCATGCATCAATATCATACGTTTGCATAAAAAAACATATACATGAATTTAAATCAAACAATGATTTAAATCATGCAATTCAGCAAAAGTGTACTAATATGTCAAAGCTAAAACATTTATGGGTCCAATATGTAAATACAGTATAAAGATTGAACACTTTCAGTCGAAATTATATACTACAATTTATTCTTTACAGGTGTAAAACTAAAGCTTTCATGATTGGTGCTCCACGTAAAACAAAGTTTTGTTTTCTCTCAGTAAATGCAACAAACAATTAAAAGATGGTGGGCCCCATGAAAAATATGTCCAGAAAATTATTATGAAACTTGTATTTAACAAAAATGAAAAATGTTGTTTATCTTCTTCAACCTTCAGCTGGGTCAACTTGACCTGTATCTGACCCATTTTATAAATCCTTCTATATCTTGACTTCTAAAACTCCGTTTTTGATGATTTAAAAGTCATTTTAAATAGAATTGGATTTCCTCGTATATGCAAGAGTTGTTTCACAATAAATTGACTCTAACAACATCAATATTTGCAATAGAAAAGTCATTCATCTATACATACAATCACAAAAATTCAACTATATCAAAGCAAGAGGTAAATTAGCTCTAATATCAACTGTTAAATATGAGAATAAACCATATACATGTCTATTATAATAAAAATAAAAATGCGAAGTTTTAATTTCATACCCGCTGCCATTAATGATGAGATTCGAATGGACTTGAGGACTCTTTTAAGCCCTTAGCAAATGCAATAGGACGGTGTGTGTGAAAATAATGCCAAACTTAGGGACCCAATACCGTATACCATATTTTTATACTCCCTATTATCTTCCCATCAAAACAAAATAAGGAGATTTTTGGTAGTAAACGGACGTGAGGTTTTACAAATAAACTCAACAAATACGACCCATCACGGCAGGGAAATTACTGGGTAACCACCGACAGACAACGCCTACTCCACGGGTGAAATCATGAAATGTCTTCCGGATGTTGTAGCCTCTGTTACGTGGCAGTTGCAAAAAGGAAGATAAGAGAAGTAAGGAAGATAAGAGAAGTCATGTTTTAATAGTTTCAATAAATTGAGCTTTTTGTTTAGTGTCGTTGGATCTTTAAGAGCAATTGGGTCATGTTTTAGTTTTGTATTGGGCCACTGTTATAAGCCTTGGTCTTTTGGTGTTGGGAATTCGTGTGTGTCTCTGCATAGAGGAATATATTGGTTAGGATGGCTAGAGTGGCAGCTGCTGTAACTAACCTCATTCTTGTTGTTACCTTCGCGTGGATATATAGGGGGTAACAGAAAGAGGAATGGCAAGAAATATAGAATCCAAATGTTATGTTAATGTTTGTGTGCTCTGTTGGAGAGATATCCCGTTATCACAATTGATTCTCCACCATTTTTTATTCAATTTGGCTCATACTCACCCTTACCCACATCATCTGGTATCAAAGCAGACGAGCCTAGGACACCAGTGATGGCTACAACTACAAGATCACAAGACATAAAAAAAATGGAGGAGTCCTTGGATTCCCTCAGTAAGGACAACAATAACAAATACGAACAGGTGTGCTCTTCCCTTAAGAACACTAACCAGAAGTTGGAGCAAATGCAGCAGAAGACTGAGGCATAAATGGCAGAGCTGCGTAACTTGATTCGTGGACTTAGTTTGCAACAAACAGGAATCATAGAGCAGTTGCAGGAATCTATGGCCAGCCCAAGCTCTTCCAAGGGCAAATCTGCCATGTATGGAGATGAAACGGACAACCCATCCGACCCATCCTCTGATTCTGTTCCATTGCATAACACCCATGATAATCATTACAAATGTTGTAGGGTTAGAAAACCTAAACGAGATTTTCCTAGTTTTCATGGCACTGATGATGTTAATTAGTGGATCTTTAAATGTCGACAATATTTTGAAGTGGAAGAAATTCCTGACGAGGGTAAGATTAAGATGGCTGCTTATTACTTGACTAGAGATGCTTTAGCTTGGCATCAAGGGCATACTAGGAGCCATGGCATTAAAACATGGGAGGACTATGAGGAGGCCATTGGATTCAGGTTTGGTGGGGCTAAAGACCCATTGGAGAAGATGAAGGACCTGACGCAGGAGGATGACTAGGAGACTTATATTAATCAATTTGATGCTCTATGGAATAGGACTGACATCACAGAGAAGCAGGCACTAGCTTTTTTCCTAGGAGGGCTTAAGCATGACGTAAAAAAATTTTGGTTAGGATGTTCAGGCCAAAGGATTTAAGAGACGCCTATGACTTAGCTAGATTGCAAGCTGAACCAGAACCTGTGAGAGGAACGCAGAAAACATTCTCAAAAATACCTTCACCATCTTTCACTAGATCATCATTTCACACTAAAGTCAGCCCACAGCCACCCACTACCCAAAACAAGTCAAATACGTCACTGCCAACTTTACCTACTCCCAAACACAATAACTCAAGAAGCACTACAAACAAACGTTGGGACTTTGATGAACGCAGAGCCCAAGGGTTGTGTTTTTGGTGTCCGGAAAAATATTCACCCACCCATCACTACAAATTTAAGCGTGTATATTCCATTAGCATTGAAGATGATGAGATTGTGGAAGTGGGGCATGATCAAGAGGGGTTAATGGAGGAAATGACAGGGGAAGTAAATCCACTAATTTCTATGAATGCTTTAGAAGGGTCTGTGGGATTTCAAACCTTGAGGGTGGTAGGGAGTACTAGGCAGAAGGCATTAAAGATACTCATAGACTCTAGGAGTACTCATAACTTCATTAGTGAGGGGGCAGCTAAGAGGTTAGGGTTCGAACTCACTACCATTAAGCCATTGGAAGTAGAGGCAGCCAATGGGGAGTTTATGGATTGTAAGGCAATTTGCAAAAATGTCCAATGGACCATACAAGGGGCTGCTTTTTGTGCAGATATGCTGGTGGTAGCTTTGGGCAGTTGTGATGTGGTTCTAGGTATGCAATGGCTATCTACATTAGGCAATGTCTTGTCTAACTATAGTGAGCTATAGATGGCATTTGTGTGGCAAGATCAATTGGTAACAATCAAAGGAGCACCCAATGCTACAATTAAGGCTATGAGTGAGGATCAAATGGCAAAGTTACTAGCCAATCCCTCTAATTTGTCTTCTATGCAACTTTGCAGCCTTAAGGTGAAGGGTGAGAGAAGATGGGAGTTACTTACCATCATGCCGTCCTTAGAGAACAAAGTGGAAGAGCAGGCTGAGCTAAAAGAGTTGCTAAATGAGTACCAAGATCTGTTTGCTGAACCTCAAGGATTGCCTCCCGACAGGGTTCATAACCATCAAATTCCTTTGAAGGAGGGATCACAACCTGTTAACAAAAGACCATATAGATATTCAGGTTTGCAAAAAGATGTTGTTGAACGATTAGTGGATGAAATGTTAAGAAGTGGAATAGTGCAGCCTAGTTGTAGTCCTTTTGCTAGCCCAGTGGTGATAGTAAAGAAAAAGGATAGTTCGTGGAGGCTATGTGTGGATTACCAAGCCTTGAACCAAATGACAATCAAAAACAAATTTCCTATTCCTTTGATTGAGGAGCTATTAGAAGAACTTCATGGGGTAGATCTCTTCTCAAAAATTGACTTGAGGGCTGGTTATCATCAGATTAAAATGCATCCGGCAGATGTACATAAGACTGCTTTTAGGACTCATAACGGGCACTATGAGTTCTTAGTTATGCCCTTTGGGCTAACCAATGCCCCAGCAACATTTCAAGGGTTGATGAATGAAATTTTCAGACCTTATTTGCGGAGATTTGTGTTGGTTTTCTTTGACGACATTCTAATTTACAGCAGAGGTTTAATAGAGAACTTGCAACATCTTAGGTCTGTTTTCAATCTCTTGCGTAAACACCAGCTATTTGCTAAGAGGAGTAAGTGCATGTTTGGAGGACAGTGTATTGAGTACTTAGGGCACTATATCTCAGTAAGAGGGGTTTCTACTGATCCTAAGAAAGTGCAAGCTGTGCGGGATTGGCCTTTACCCACTTCAATAAAGGAGCTAAGGGCCTTCTTGGGTCTCACTGGCTATTATAAAAGATTTGTAAAAGGATATGGAACCATTTGCAAGCCGCTGACCAGGTTGCTTAAAAAAGATAGTTTCCACTGGGATGTTGCAGCCACTGGAGCTTTTAATCAACTTAAGGAAGCTATGACTACTGCTTCCATTTTATCCCTCCCAAACCTTGCTAAAGAATTTGTGGTGGAGACTGACGCTTCCAACCTTGGCATTGGTGCTGTCTTGATGCAGGAGGGGCACCCAATAGCTTACATTAGTAAGGCTTTGAGTCCTCGACATCAGGGGCTGTCTGTTTATGAAAAGGAAATGTTGGCTGTGCTATATGCTATTTCAAAATGGCGACACTACTTAGAGAACAAGCATTTCAAGATTAAAACTGATCATAGTAGCCTTAAATATCTACTTGATTAGAGAGTCACTACACCCATTCAGAACAACTGGTTGGCTAAGTTAGTGGGGCTTGACTACGAAATAATCTACCGGAAGGGAAAGGAGAATGTAGCTGCAGATGCCCTCTCAAGGGTGAATGGGTCAGAAATATTATCAATGGTTGTTTCAACTATCTCCACAGATCTACTAGAGAGGGTCAAGGCTAGTTGGGCAGCTGATACATTTTGTCAACAAATGATCAACAAGTTATCCTTAAATTCGGGTGTGCACACCAATTATAGTTGGAGGGATGGAGTTCTTACTAGGAAGGGAAAGCTAATTGTTGGAAATGATGTGGAGTTACAGCTGGAACTTATTAAGTTATTCCATAATTCCGCTATAGGTGGTCATTCAGGTGTGCAGGCCACAACTAAGAAGGTAAGAGCAATGTTCTATTGGAAAAAGCAACAGAAGATGATCAGGCAATATGTGAGGGAATGTGGAGTGTGCCAACTGAATAAGCCAGAAAATACAGCTGAACCTGGCTTACTACAACCCATTCCGGTGCCTGAGTCTGTCTTTTCAGACATTTCTATGGATTTTGTGGAAGGGCTACCTAAGTCAGAGGGCAAAAGTGTTATTTTAGTGGTGGTGGATAGATTGAGCAAATATGCTCACTTTATAGAACTCAAACATCCATACACAGCTCAAGAGGTTGCCAAATTGTTTCTGGACAGTGTGTTCAAATTGCATGGGATGCCATCCAACATTATCACTGATAGAGGTGCTACCTTCCTGAGTGCTTTTTGGAAGGAACTTTTTGCCTACCAAGGGGTCAGTTTGAGCTACACTTCTTCGTATCATCCGCAATCGGATGGACAAACTGAGGTGGTTAACAGGTGTTTAGAGATGTATCTCAGGTGTATGGTCGGGCAAACTCCAAACCAGTGGGCAAAGTGGCTTCCTTTAGCAGAATGGTGGTATAATACCACGTTTCATACAGCTACAAAATTCACTCCCTTTAAAATTCTCTACGGATATTCCCCTCCGCTACATATTCCCTACATTCCTAGAGACTCTAAGGTGGAAGCAGTGGACAAGATGCTTACAAACAGAGAGGAAATGATCAAAGAACTTAAGCTCAACCTCCATCAGGCTCAACACCGCATGAAGCAGTTGGCCGACAAGAACATAGTAGATTGGGAGTTTCAGGTGGGATCATGGGTATTACTCAAGGTTCGTCCATATAGACAGAAATCAATAACACAAAGGGAAAATCAGAAACTCAGCACTCGCTATTATGGTCCATACCTGGTGTTGGAGCGAATCGGGAAGGTTGCTTATCGCCTCCAGTTGCCTGTGACTTCTCAAGTCTACCCGGTTTTTCACGTCTCTAAGCTGAAGCCATTTAAGGGAGATCCCACTTCAATTGCTGCAACTGTTGGTCCCCCTTCTATTGATGTAGAACCTTCTTGGTATCCACAGTGTGTTTTGGAGCACAGGATGTTCAAGAAACGAAATCGCGTTGTTCCACAAGTACTGGTCCACTGGAAAGGCACGTCACCAGCTGATGCCACTTGGGAGTTGGAGGAAGACTTAAGGGTTCGGTTCCCTGATTTCTGTCCTTGAGGTCAAGGACATTTTGAAGGGAAGGGCAATGTTACGTGGCAGTCGCAAAAAGGAAGATAAGAGAAGTAAGGAAGATAAGAGAAGTCATGTTTTAATAGTTTCAATAAATTGAGCTTTTTGTTTAGTGTCGTTGGATCTTTAAGAGCAATTGGGTCATGTTTTAGTTTTGTATTGGGCCACTGTTATAAGCCTTGGTCTTTTGGTGTTGGGAATTCGTGTGTGTCTCTGCATAGAGGAATATATTGGTTAGGATGGCTAGAGTGGCAGCTGCTGTAACTAACCTCATTCTTGTTGTTACCTTCGCGTGGATATATAGGGGGTAACAGAAAGAGGAATGGCAAGAAATATAGAATCCAAATGTTATGTTAATGTTTGTGTGCTCTGTTGGAGAGATATCCCGTTATCACAATTGATTCTCCACCATTTTTTATTCAATTTGGCTCATACTCACCCTTACCCACATCATCTGGTATCAAAGCAGACGAGCCTAGGACACCAGTGATGGCTACAACTACAAGATCACAAGACATAAAAAAAATGGAGGAGTCCTTGGATTCCCTCAGTAAGGACAACAATAACAAATACGAACAGGTGTGCTCTTCCCTTAAGAACACTAACCAGAAGTTGGAGCAAATGCAGCAGAAGACTGAGGCATAAATGGCAGAGCTGCGTAACTTGATTCGTGGACTTAGTTTGCAACAAACAGGAATCATAGAGCAGTTGCAGGAATCTATGGCCAGCCCAAGCTCTTCCAAGGGCAAATCTGCCATGTATGGAGATGAAACGGACAACCCATCCGACCCATCCTCTGATTCTGTTCCATTGCATAACACCCATGATAATCATTACAAATGTTGTAGGGTTAGAAAACCTAAACGAGATTTTCCTAGTTTTCATGGCACTGATGATGTTAATTAGTGGATCTTTAAATGTCGACAATATTTTGAAGTGGAAGAAATTCCTGACGAGGGTAAGATTAAGATGGCTGCTTATTACTTGACTAGAGATGCTTTAGCTTGGCATCAAGGGCATACTAGGAGCCATGGCATTAAAACATGGGAGGACTATGAGGAGGCCATTGGATTCAGGTTTGGTGGGGCTAAAGACCCATTGGAGAAGATGAAGGACCTGACGCAGGAGGATGACTAGGAGACTTATATTAATCAATTTGATGCTCTATGGAATAGGACTGACATCACAGAGAAGCAGGCACTAGCTTTTTTCCTAGGAGGGCTTAAGCATGACGTAAAAAAATTTTGGTTAGGATGTTCAGGCCAAAGGATTTAAGAGACGCCTATGACTTAGCTAGATTGCAAGCTGAACCAGAACCTGTGAGAGGAACGCAGAAAACATTCTCAAAAATACCTTCACCATCTTTCACTAGATCATCATTTCACACTAAAGTCAGCCCACAGCCACCCACTACCCAAAACAAGTCAAATACGTCACTGCCAACTTTACCTACTCCCAAACACAATAACTCAAGAAGCACTACAAACAAACGTTGGGACTTTGATGAACGCAGAGCCCAAGGGTTGTGTTTTTGGTGTCCGGAAAAATATTCACCCACCCATCACTACAAATTTAAGCGTGTATATTCCATTAGCATTGAAGATGATGAGATTGTGGAAGTGGGGCATGATCAAGAGGGGTTAATGGAGGAAATGACAGGGGAAGTAAATCCACTAATTTCTATGAATGCTTTAGAAGGGTCTGTGGGATTTCAAACCTTGAGGGTGGTAGGGAGTACTAGGCAGAAGGCATTAAAGATACTCATAGACTCTAGGAGTACTCATAACTTCATTAGTGAGGGGGCAGCTAAGAGGTTAGGGTTCGAACTCACTACCATTAAGCCATTGGAAGTAGAGGCAGCCAATGGGGAGTTTATGGATTGTAAGGCAATTTGCAAAAATGTCCAATGGACCATACAAGGGGCTGCTTTTTGTGCAGATATGCTGGTGGTAGCTTTGGGCAGTTGTGATGTGGTTCTAGGTATGCAATGGCTATCTACATTAGGCAATGTCTTGTCTAACTATAGTGAGCTATAGATGGCATTTGTGTGGCAAGATCAATTGGTAACAATCAAAGGAGCACCCAATGCTACAATTAAGGCTATGAGTGAGGATCAAATGGCAAAGTTACTAGCCAATCCCTCTAATTTGTCTTCTATGCAACTTTGCAGCCTTAAGGTGAAGGGTGAGAGAAGATGGGAGTTACTTACCATCATGCCGTCCTTAGAGAACAAAGTGGAAGAGCAGGCTGAGCTAAAAGAGTTGCTAAATGAGTACCAAGATCTGTTTGCTGAACCTCAAGGATTGCCTCCCGACAGGGTTCATAACCATCAAATTCCTTTGAAGGAGGGATCACAACCTGTTAACAAAAGACCATATAGATATTCAGGTTTGCAAAAAGATGTTGTTGAACGATTAGTGGATGAAATGTTAAGAAGTGGAATAGTGCAGCCTAGTTGTAGTCCTTTTGCTAGCCCAGTGGTGATAGTAAAGAAAAAGGATAGTTCGTGGAGGCTATGTGTGGATTACCAAGCCTTGAACCAAATGACAATCAAAAACAAATTTCCTATTCCTTTGATTGAGGAGCTATTAGAAGAACTTCATGGGGTAGATCTCTTCTCAAAAATTGACTTGAGGGCTGGTTATCATCAGATTAAAATGCATCCGGCAGATGTACATAAGACTGCTTTTAGGACTCATAACGGGCACTATGAGTTCTTAGTTATGCCCTTTGGGCTAACCAATGCCCCAGCAACATTTCAAGGGTTGATGAATGAAATTTTCAGACCTTATTTGCGGAGATTTGTGTTGGTTTTCTTTGACGACATTCTAATTTACAGCAGAGGTTTAATAGAGAACTTGCAACATCTTAGGTCTGTTTTCAATCTCTTGCGTAAACACCAGCTATTTGCTAAGAGGAGTAAGTGCATGTTTGGAGGACAGTGTATTGAGTACTTAGGGCACTATATCTCAGTAAGAGGGGTTTCTACTGATCCTAAGAAAGTGCAAGCTGTGCGGGATTGGCCTTTACCCACTTCAATAAAGGAGCTAAGGGCCTTCTTGGGTCTCACTGGCTATTATAAAAGATTTGTAAAAGGATATGGAACCATTTGCAAGCCGCTGACCAGGTTGCTTAAAAAAGATAGTTTCCACTGGGATGTTGCAGCCACTGGAGCTTTTAATCAACTTAAGGAAGCTATGACTACTGCTTCCATTTTATCCCTCCCAAACCTTGCTAAAGAATTTGTGGTGGAGACTGACGCTTCCAACCTTGGCATTGGTGCTGTCTTGATGCAGGAGGGGCACCCAATAGCTTACATTAGTAAGGCTTTGAGTCCTCGACATCAGGGGCTGTCTGTTTATGAAAAGGAAATGTTGGCTGTGCTATATGCTATTTCAAAATGGCGACACTACTTAGAGAACAAGCATTTCAAGATTAAAACTGATCATAGTAGCCTTAAATATCTACTTGATTAGAGAGTCACTACACCCATTCAGAACAACTGGTTGGCTAAGTTAGTGGGGCTTGACTACGAAATAATCTACCGGAAGGGAAAGGAGAATGTAGCTGCAGATGCCCTCTCAAGGGTGAATGGGTCAGAAATATTATCAATGGTTGTTTCAACTATCTCCACAGATCTACTAGAGAGGGTCAAGGCTAGTTGGGCAGCTGATACATTTTGTCAACAAATGATCAACAAGTTATCCTTAAATTCGGGTGTGCACACCAATTATAGTTGGAGGGATGGAGTTCTTACTAGGAAGGGAAAGCTAATTGTTGGAAATGATGTGGAGTTACAGCTGGAACTTATTAAGTTATTCCATAATTCCGCTATAGGTGGTCATTCAGGTGTGCAGGCCACAACTAAGAAGGTAAGAGCAATGTTCTATTGGAAAAAGCAACAGAAGATGATCAGGCAATATGTGAGGGAATGTGGAGTGTGCCAACTGAATAAGCCAGAAAATACAGCTGAACCTGGCTTACTACAACCCATTCCGGTGCCTGAGTCTGTCTTTTCAGACATTTCTATGGATTTTGTGGAAGGGCTACCTAAGTCAGAGGGCAAAAGTGTTATTTTAGTGGTGGTGGATAGATTGAGCAAATATGCTCACTTTATAGAACTCAAACATCCATACACAGCTCAAGAGGTTGCCAAATTGTTTCTGGACAGTGTGTTCAAATTGCATGGGATGCCATCCAACATTATCACTGATAGAGGTGCTACCTTCCTGAGTGCTTTTTGGAAGGAACTTTTTGCCTACCAAGGGGTCAGTTTGAGCTACACTTCTTCGTATCATCCGCAATCGGATGGACAAACTGAGGTGGTTAACAGGTGTTTAGAGATGTATCTCAGGTGTATGGTCGGGCAAACTCCAAACCAGTGGGCCACTGTTATAAGCCTTGGTATTTTGGTGTTGGGAAGTCGTGTGTGTCTCTGCATAGAGGAATAAATTGGTTAGGATGGCTAGCGTGGCAGCTGCTGTAACTAACCTCATTCTCGTTGTTACCTTCGCGTGGATATATAGGGGGTAACAGAAAGAGGAACGACAAGAAATATAGAATCCAAATGTTATGTTAATGTTTGTGTGCTCTCTTGGAGAGATACCCCGTTATCACAATTGATTCTCCACCACCTTCTTTGTCTCAAATTCAATTCCCTTTGGCTCATCAAATCCTTAATACTTTTGTGATCAGTGAAAATCCTCTTTCGAATCCCATATAGATAATGTCTCCAAATCTTCAGAACAAAAACTATAGCTGCTAATTCTAGATTATGGATCGGGTAATTCTGTTCATAAGGTTTTAGCTGTCGTGAGGAATAAGCTATTACCTTATCTTCCTGCATCAAAACGCAACCGAAACCCTTTCCCGAAGCATCACTGTATACTGTATAACCCTTATCTCCCACAGGCAAAATCAAAACTGGAGCACTTGTTCATCTGCACTTAAGCTCTTTAAAACTTTTCTGACATTCCTCACTCCAGATAAACTTCTGATTCTTCCTCAATAACTTCATCATCGGAGCAGCTATCATAGAAAACGCCTCAACGAATCTCCTATAATATCCTGCCAGATCAAGAAAACTCCTCACCTCTGTCACTATATTGGGTGCATGCCAATTTACCACTGCTTCAACCTTTTTTGAATCAACTTGTATCCCTTCTTTCGAAATCATTTGTCCTAGGAATCTTACTTCATGAAGCCAAAACTCACATTTGTTGAGTTTGGTATAGAGCTCTCTCTCCCTTAATGTCTGTAATACAATCCTAAGATGCTCCTCATGTTCTCCTTCATAAGATCCATAAAAGCAGCTGGAGCATTTGTCAGTCCGAATGGCATGACTAAAAACTCATAATGCCCATATCGGGTCCTAAAAGCTTTCATGCTTACATCAGATTCTTTGATTATGAGTTGATGATAGCCTAACCTAAGATCAATCTTAGAAAAGATCCTTGTTCCCTGCAGCTGGTCAAACAAATCATCAATTCTGGGTAGAGGGTACTTGTTTTTGATGGTCACCTTGTTGAGTCTCCAGTAATCTATACACATCCGCCATGTTCCATCCTTCTTTTTAACAAACAAAACCGGCAGTCCCCAAGGTGACCAACTCGATCTTATGTACCCCTTCCCTAGCAGTTCCTCCAACTGTTCCTAAGCTCCTTTAGCTCAACTGAAGCCATTCTATAAGGTGGTATAGAGATGGTTGCGATTTTGAGAATCAAGTCGATAGTAAACTCGATTTCCTTCACCGGTGGCAAACCAGGTAAATCTTCTAGAAACACGTCTGGAAATTTCCTCACAACTAAAAAATCCTCTAACTTTTCTTCATTCACTTCAATGTCCACAACATATGCTAAAAAGGCTTTACACCCCTTTCCCATCATTCTATCAACTAACAAGGCCGAAATAATCCTCGGTGATGGTGTTTTCCTATCCCCTCTGAAAATCACCTTCTCACCGTTGCCCAAGTCAAATTCTACCTCCTTAAGGCTACAATCTAACTTTAAATGATACTTCTCCATGACATCCATTCCCACTATGACATCTAGCCCCTTTAGATTCAGAGGTAGTAAGTCCACTACTAGCTGAGCACTCTCGATGAAAAGCCCACAATCCCTATAAACTTGACTTATAATCTCATTCTTCCCTAGAGGAGTACTAAGAATTAAAGGACTATCCAAAGGACTCAGATCAACATCATGCAATGTCATGCTTGCATAAACAAATGAATGCGTAGAGCCAGAATCAATCAAAACATATACTTCAGAATTAAATAATTGAGCCATACCCGTGACAACTTTAGGTGCGGCTGCAGTTTGTTCTTTAGTCATAGTAAAAACTCTAGCCTGTGTCTAACCCCTTGGCCTCCCTGGATGAATAGTCTTCTTTGTAACTCTAGAATGGCCCACCTCTATGACTGGTCTGGTTTCCATTGTTTTCGCTCTCCTCGGGGCTTGCATGTAACATCCCGTCACCGATGGGATGGGTACAGTTCATCTCATACGTATTCTGCATACGTATTTTGCATATGCATTTATAGCCTCTACATCATTGATAAATGTTTAGCATTGCACAAGTATATGTATGTACATGCATGTATGACAGATTTCCGACTTGCTTGTGAAATTGGAGATTTTGTGATTAGGATTAATTGTGCTTGATTAGTGAATTGGAGTGTTAAATTGAATTTAGAATTTGAGAATTGAAAATTTGAGTATGTGATTAGGGATTTTCTAATTTTGAGGATTTATAGGAATTTTTCTAGAATTTTTAGAGTTTCGAGTCCCGGTCCGGGAAAAGAAAAATGGCTTAGTGACTGATTAATTGTGATTCTGGTTCCGAATTTGATTGACAATTGATATGAGGTAATTTGAATTATGATTTGAGGAATTAGGATATGAACCATTGGAATTCGGGAGAAATTAGAATTAGAAATTGGATCGAGGTTGTTCGGTTTGGACTTGAGGCAAATGAAATTGCCAAACAAGCCTTAACAAGCCTTAGTATATAAACCTATTCCTTTGAAAACCTTGCTTCCACGATGCTTGCTTCTCCCTTGAAGAAAAACTTGATTTTTCCTT
>JANITW010000008.1:7695521-7705724 GCA_027564335.1 Erythroxylum williamsii | reverse complement strand
TGATTAGATGTTTAATGAAATATGTATTTTACATTTATGAATACATTTATATTTGCCCCCACTGAGCAAAATTTCTGACTTCGCCCCTGCCTATATTAACTGGATCTCAGGCAGAGAAACAACAGCTACAGAGGCAAGGAGATCAGCACATCGGTTACCCTCACGATGGATATGCTGGAGTCGGACCTCCCACCACCGTTGTAATAATTCCCGGATACCTGTCAACAAAAGAGAGCTGTCAGTTAATCTAAAAGAGGAAGGGGATAGGATATTGATAACCTCCAGGGAGCCCACCTCGACAATCACATGACGAAAGCCAAGATCCCATGCCACACTGAGTCCAGTGTGGACCCCCCACAGTTCCGCCTCCAGGGGGTACCACGGCCAATATACTGTAAGAAACCGCCACACCAATAGCCTAGGCTATTCCTCAAAAGCCCCCCAGCGGCAATCCGGAGGGACCTAGCATTGGCAGTGCCATCAATGTTGAGTTTAACTCCCTCCGCTGGAGGTTTGACCCATCTCACCGGAGTACCGCGGGGAAGGCTCTGTTGCGGAAAGGAACCGTGTCAGCAACAAAAGCAAAGCAACCTAGCAGTAGCCATCTGCTGATTCCACTGACAATATACAAAACTCTCATTGGGCAATACAACACATATCAGAAAGAGGCTGAACTTGTTATCCTAAGCTGATGTTTTTGCTGGTGCAAGGCTTCAGATGGAAATCTTATATCAAATTCCTGTAAAACAAAGCAAAAACATAATAAACGAGGGAAAGCATCAGGATGGCGAAACCTGTTGAAAATCAAACCACTTGCTCCTACCAGGAAACAGTTTAACAATTAGTCAAATCCATGTTAACCAGTAGAACTACAGAAAAGCAAAAGGGCAAAAATGAAACTGGAGGATCCACTGAACCATTAGCTTTTAAGGAGAATAATGCCACTACGGTTTGTTAGTGAGTATTCTTTGGTAAGCTTAAGTCCCTGATTTCCTATGGAGATGCTTAAGCAGTAGGTCTCAAATCATAGTTAAGAAGGAAAACCTCATCAATAGCCAAATAAAAACACCCCAGGAAAGTCTTGGTCTGTTAAGCAGTTCAACTAAAACCCACAAGACTTTGGAACTACAAAAGATGAGAGCTTCTAGAACTTTTAACAGATTACTTTCAAAGCATCGTTTACGGAATCTGGAGATAAAATTTCCAATGGGCTAAAGAATGATTACACAAAATGCAAAACATATCTTTTCATTAATCACTGTAGCTTGTTATTATGTGTTTAAAAATATCAGTAATCCTTGAGCAGTTTTGCTTTAGAATTTTCGCAGTGGGTTGTGCAGAGAGTATGGGGGATTGGCTATTCGAGCTTTTAATAAGAAATTATGTAATGCAAAGGCTTCTTGCCTTTTCTTTCTTGAGCTTCAGATTCACCTCCCTAGACGTGAAATTACTCACCAACTCGTTATGGTAAGCCTATGCAACCCCCAACAAAGATCAGTTTTCCGGCCATAAACTAAGGGAAGTTGGTCCAAAATGGCAATGTTATAGAAGATACAGAAGTTGATAAAAAGGAAAAGTCACCTGCTTTCTCGCTCTGGAACGGGCAGCAGATTCCCTGTTCTTAATTTTTCTCCTCAGCTTCCTCTCAGTGTTCTTCTCAAGTGCCTCCGGGCATTCTTTTTCGGCTTGGTGTTGTTGTGTTTGATAATGTGCCAATTGAAGAGGAAGGAGACAAAACCATTCTCTGGGGAAAACTCTGTGGGCTCATTCCATCAACAGTGCTCAATTCCATGGAAGGACGTAAAGATACTTCTGCAAAAAGACCTGCTTATACCAAGAAGTCCTCCAAAGTTATTCCACAAAGGACGATTCCCTGTTTTACCCTTTCATATCCTCCCCGAAGCTCTTCTTCTGCCCTTGTTGAATTTCCTGCCAAACCTGATCCACAGTCTTCCCACTCAATTTCCTGGCCAAAGTTAAGATGGCCTGACGTTGCGGAGGTAAAGCAGAGGAAGTAGTTTCCATGTCCATGGACTCAGTTGCATCTGTGCTCCATACATTCTTGCGAAGTTCCTCAAGGTTCATGCTCCTCAAGGGTTTCCCTAGATTTCCCAATTGATTCTCAGCTTCATTGAGAGTGAGGATGTACCATGAGTCTTGCCTCATCAATTAAGTGTATTTTTATGGGCTTGCTGGTCATTATTTTGAGATTCCATGGTTTGAATTCCCACTCCCCAAAATCCTAATATTGATTCAAACAATAAAATCCCTACATCACATCAACCCAGAGAACCTAGGGGAGACACACCCAGCAAAAGTACCACAGAACCCCCAAAATTCAAAATCTTGGAGGAAACATCCATGAGCCCAGCAGCTAATTACACTTATTGACAACGACTGACTCGGACCACCAAAAATCCCAAAAACCATCAACAGTTTATAAAATTCCAGGCACTCAAACGTGGAATTGCCCACCCAAGCGCCTCACACTTTAATAATAAGATGGTAAATTATAGTTTGAACTCGTTTTTTATTAAAGAGTTTAGATTAATAGATATTACAACTTTAGTTGTGCAATTTTCTTAAATTTTTAGTTTATAATTTATTAACAAGAGCCATTGCATGACGTGTGGCAGCATTTCTATTGACTTACATGCAATATAGGACCGTACGGAATGGCCAATCTCACAAACAAAACATAAGGTTGAATTGAATTGCTTTACTCTCGAAGGTAAGGGATGAAGCACACGTTAATTTGATTTTTATTTGTTACAATAAAAATTATATCCAAGATAAAACTTTTTAGTGTCTTAATGATTTTAGTTTGGATAAGGAGGTTGGAAGGTTATAACAAAACAAGTGATAAATGATAATCATGTAATTACATATATTTATACGTTTGTTTTTATTATCTGTATAAGTATATCTGTAGCTGTCGTTAGTTAAAAGCAGTGGGCCACACGCACACCACATCCTTCTGTCAGAAAGACATTGGATTGGATAGAGTGGTAGTGGGAACCCCGAAAGACTATCAAAGGTTTTTAGTGAATGTAGAAGTTAAACATGCTCTTTCTTCAGTAATAAATTTGCCAGTTTCATGCCAAGCATGGTCCATTTTGGAAAAGCAAAAGGCCAGTACCTTACCTACCATCTCCTACTTTTCATTTTCCATATTCCAACTTTCCCTGTTCTCACAGCCTCAGAAGTCTCTCCGTTGTCTCTTGACAAAAGGGAAAGATATCACATCAATCAATAGCTTACTAGCATTGGCATCTGATCCAAGATTTTGGAAGAATCCTCAATCCCATCTTCTACTTTGGTACATTTTTCATTTTTTCTTGACCTGTAAGTCCAAGCTCTCCGTTTCTTTCTGTTTTCTGGGTCTTCTTTCTTCATTTTTTTCATTTGGTCTTTGAACTTGCGATTTTAACTTGCATTTGGTAGAGAATTAGGATTTCTTTTCTGTATGTTCAGCTTTGACTTCGAAAGTTTCAAACTTTTTAGTATTTGCCACTCCTTTGCATGCTTATTTTAATGGTACTTGATGGTTTGTAGTCAAGCATTTTTGGGCCGTGAAAATTTCCTTTATATTTTTCTTTTTCTGATCTTGTTGTTCGTTGTTTGTTGAGAGAACTGATCAAAGTATGCATCTTTATTGCACTTGTTAGAGACTTTAAAATTTCCCCTCTTGGCTGTTTAACTATGTTTTTAGCTTATTGAGTGAATTCAGTTGGTAAAATACTGACCCACATTTTGCTTTAGGTTGAGGAGTCCTTTTAGAACTGACCAAAGTATCCATCTTTGTTGCATTTGTTAGAGACTTAAAAATTTCTCCTCTTGGGCTGTTTAACTATGTTTTTAACTTATTGAGTGAATTCAGTTGGTAAAATACTGACCCACATTTTGGTTTAGGTTGAGGAGTCCTTTTAGAACTGACCAAAGTACGCATCTTTATTGCATTTGTTAGAGACTTGAAAATTTGTCATCTTGGGCTGTTTAACTTTGTTTTTAGCTTATTGAGTGAATGCAGTTGGTAAAACACTGACCCACATTTTGCTTTAGGTTGAGAAGTCCTTTAAGAATATGTTAATCTTTACTTTTTGATTGTCAAACAGGGTAGTTAATGTGAAATCATGACAAGGTTCATCCGTGAGTTTGGAAATACGATGCAGAAAAATGCCGTCCCTGCGGTGTCGGCCGATGTTGTATTTGCATCAAGTAGGTTTCCTCATTATAGAATTGGGGTTAACAATCAGATTATGGATGCCAAAAATGACCCAAAAGTGCTCTCCATGAAAGAGGCTGTTGCCCTTGAGACTGCACAGCTTTTGGAGCAGCAGAAACGCCTTTCTGTGCGTGACCTTGCCAGCAAATTCGAGAAGGGTCTGACTGCAGCTGCTAAGTTGTCTGAAGAAGTAAGATTGATAAATTTTTTTGTAGTTGTTGTTTGCTTCTGGAAAATTGATTTGGTATGCTACTTTGATTGTTTTGTTGAAAATTCTGGTTTAGGTTCTTTTGTTTATTGGGATATACACAAATTGATTGGTGATAAACTATAAGAACAGACGCCAAACTGTGCTTTTAACTTAGTCATTTGTGTATTGTAGGCTAGACTCAGGGAGGCAGCTTCACTGGAGAAGCATGTTCTTTTGAAGAAGCTTAGAGATGCTCTAGAATCATTAAGAGGATGTGTGGCTGGTAAAAACAAAGATGATGTCGAGGAAGCTATTATTATGGTAGCTCTTTCTTGATCTCTCTCTCGAATTTTAATCATTCTAAAAGTGTTTTAGATGTGACTTGATGACAGTGTTTCTGTTGCCATATTATGACATAATTTCACTTTTATGCTAGGATGTAAAGTGTTAAATTAATATCTGAGACCGATTTGATTTTTCCTGGGTTAGGTTGGAGGTTTCGTAGTTGACCTCTACAAATTCAGTTGTCAGTTTGAGGAACATGTGTTTGTAAATGTTTTTCATTGTTATTTACTTCCATAAGAATGAAGCACAACAATTTTGTACACAACAACCATTTGGTTAATTTATGATTGGTTTCATAAATCTATCACAAAACTGAGATTTTATTAGGAGCTTTACTTTAGATCACTATTATCTTCTACGAGGAAAATACAAGGGCTCTCTGTTTAGTATATTTTCTTTCATTTCATAGTTGTACGTTGTAGAATGTTTCTAACTGCTAGCATTTGTTTGATTTGCTGCTCATCTGCTTTTGCCTATGCTATCTTTTAAGTGAAAAAGTAACCATTCCCAACTTAAATGTTTCTTTTTTAAAATTCCAGGTAGAAGCATTAGCAGTTCAGCTTACTCAAAGGGAAGGAGAGCTCATTCAAGAAAAAACTGAAGTGAAGAAGTTAGCAAATTTTCTTAAGCAGGTAATGCAATTAACAAGTCCCTAACTGTCATCTTCTCCATTTTTTATCTTTCTTTCTCCTATTTTTGACATATTTATGAAGTAAAAATAGGCTATACATTTTTTGTAATCTTGGTCAAATCGATACAGAGTTTAGCAACTGACTACTGCCTGTTGTTTATCTACCTATGAACTTTCAGGAGATCAATTAACCGTTAACTTTTTCATCTTGGTTCCTTTAGTTTTCTACTTTTCTTATGCAGTTATGCTTATGTTCATTTATCTCTTCCGTATCTTCATGCCGGATCAAATAGGAACACATAAATCCCAATAGCTTTTACACTGTGTACTGATTTCTCCTTTAGTATATATACATAAGTTGCAGTCAGTATCTGCTGTTCTGTGTTGAGCATTTATATCCCTTTTAGGCCTCAGAACATGCCAAGAAACTAGTTGATGAGGAGCGGGCCTTTGCTCGTGCTGAGATTGAGAGTGCGAGAGCAGCTGTGCAGAGGGTTGAAGAGGCTCTTCAAGAACATGAACGAACGTCTCAAGCTTCTGGGAAGCAGGTTAATGTTCTTCGTTTTTTGCTTTAAAGGGAATGTTATTAATACCTGTTCTTTGTTGGTAGTTGTAAGAAATTTAGATACAAATTGGAGGCTTGTGTCTTGTAATTTTCGTCGGTTATAATTGCTTCCCGTTTTCTGTTGTTGTTTATTGGATTAGCCATTGACTGTTATCTCCTGTAGTGTGGCCATTAAAAGCATGAATTCTAGAATGGTTGTGGCGGCTGCATATCCTTTTTCATGTTCTCCTTTATGGGTCTCGTCTTTGCAATTGTATGAAGCTTGTTTCATATCTCCTTGACAAATTATTTGGTGTGGCTATTAGGACTTGGAAGAATTGATGAAGGAGGTTCAACAGGCGAGAAGGATCAAAATGCTACACCAACCAAGCAAGGTATTTATTGGTGCTTTTTGTTCAAGTTTCCTCCACTGAATTATGATATTTAATCCTTGAGTCAAAATTGATGCTTGTTCCTTGAGCTTGAAATGACCTTAGAGCTCTATCTCTCTATGTCTCCAGTTTAATTGTATTATGACTCTATTATGCTATTATGCTTAAATGGCCTTATAGAGCATATCTTTGTCCATTGTAGCTGAGGACAACATTATGTATTAATATTGGCATGATGGTCAACATTTCTCGGGGTTGGAACTATTTGTTTTCTTCTAGAATTTTCAATTGTCTCTGATATTTGAACTTTATAATAGTATCTGAACACAAGTTTCTTGCAATTCTTTTATTGGTTAATTGATAAAATTTTGAAGGTGACGGACATGGAACATGAATTGCGAGCATTGAGGGTTCAACTCGTTGAGAAGTCTAAACGATCTCTTCAGCTTCAAAAAGAGGTATTCTTACGGTTCCATTTTGGTGTGTAACGATTGGGTATGTAGTCCATCCGGGACGTCTGTAGTTTTCAGATGCCATGCATCTGTCATTTATTGTTCTTCGGCTTTTTACTGATTTCTGCTTTGACCAAGGATAAGGTTATGGGTTGCAATGTTTTTGGTATTCTGCTCACCTTTGATAATTCTTACCTTTATCCTGAATTTTCCCACCTGTCTGATTTTCTGTAACTTGCTTCCAAAAACATTTTCACCTTAAAGTGAAAATTGAGACTCAATTGTGAGCGTCTTTGTGGAATTTGGTTGTAACTTGGCAGCTTCTTAGAATATCCAAGTTCTTAAGAATTTGGACTGTTCTTCAAAGTGGAAATCTTGACTCTCGCACAAAGAAACTTTTTTTGAGAAGTCATCTTGTAAAGAATATTTTCTTGTCTATTATTTTCATGTATAACTTCAGACTAACTGCCTGGACTTTTCAATATTCTTTTTCTATGACTTGATGTAACGGCAATAAGAATGGTTCAGCTATGTACTTGATTGCAACTATCATGAACTATTAGATTTTCTTTTTTATTTTTGATAACCTGTTATTGACTCCTTGCATGTTCTACTTTTCATTTATCTCCTCCAGCTGGTGATGAGTAAGAGAAGGGAGAAGAATATTTCCCAATTTTATGAATTTGACGGATCTGAAGCTTTAGGTTCTTATTTGCGGATCAAACCTAGCTGTGATAATGCTCCAGAACTTTCTAAGTGTTCAATCCAATGGTACCGTGTGTCATTTGAAGGCGGCAAGAAGGAGCTTATATCAGGTACTGGCAAGGAGGAGCCGAGTCAGCAAATTCGGTTTCTGTCCATTCCTTTCTCGATTTGATGGGGTTTTAGTGTAGGGGATACAAGAAAGTTTCTGTTGTTGATGGATTTAGAGGTCAGTTGACAACAGAATAATCTGTTGTTGATGGATTTAGAGGTCGCAACAGAATATCATTTGTGAATGAATGATTCATTGATTAGAAGACCATAGTCTTCTCATGTGATGTTGGACACGATTGATCGTGAGCTGCTTCTGATGAGATCTTTTATGGATAACAACGTTAACCTACGACTAATTGGCATCTATTGATACAGGAGCTACAAAATCAGTTTATGCTCCAGAGCCTTTTGATGTTGGGCGAGTCTTGCAAGCTGAAATTGTATATAACGATCAGCATATCACATTGTCTACAACTGGTGCCATTGATCCTGGTATTCTCTTCTACTACTTTTCTGGTTTAATTTGGTGTGCTAATACTGGTTTCATGACAACAAATTTTCTCAAAATTTTCATTTCAAGATTGTCCTTTTGCAACATGAGTCTTTCATGTTTACTATATATAATATATAGAATTCAAATCTGACCTAATTCTTTGCATAGCTGCTGGTCTGGGTAGCTATGTAGAGGCACTTGTTCGAAAACATGACGTTGAATATAATGTAAGTGTTCCTTGAACTATTTAAGCATTTCTCAAATTAGTTAATCATGCATTAGGTTGATTTGCTTGAGAGTTGTTCACTTTCAAAATTCTAGTATTATACGTGTGCCTAATCGTGGTGGTCACTCACCATCACTAGCTTGTCTACGTGCTGGATGGACCAAGAGGGAATATGTTCTGCTTAGGCAAATCATTGATGCTGTTCATATTTTTCTCAATTTCCATCTATATTAGTTATAGTAGTTTTTTGTTTGAGTTGAAATATTTATTAGCTATGCTTTCCAATCTAGATATACCCTGATTTTTGTACTGGGTTTAACTATATTTTTCTTAGGTGGTTATTTCCCAAATGAGTGGTGCTGACCATGTCTCCGAATCTATTCATGTGCTTCACGTGGGGAAGATGAGAATGAAGCTTCGTAAAGGAAGGTCTACGGTCACTAAGGAATACTACTCCACTTCAATGCGGGTATATTAGATTGGGAAACTTTCCTCTTTACAAAGGATGGTTTGATGTTGGATTAACATTTTTAGCAACCATGCTTGACACTGTTATCTCATGCTTTAGTTGTGTGGAGTTAGAGGTGGTGGCAATGCTGCTGCTCAGGCATTGTTCTGGCAAGCAAAGAAAGATGTTTCCTTTATCTTAGCCTTTGAATCTCAGAGAGACAGAAATGCAGCTATTATGCTCGCAAGGAGGTTTGCTTTTGACTGCAATGTAAGCGCTCCCCTCACACTTTTCTTCAGACTTGTCCATATTTGATGAATCTGTTTATGTATATGCTTTTCTTCAACTATTTATGATTATTCTCAGCTGATAAAAACTTCAATTGTTCTGATTTTTGTCCCTCAAAATACACTTAATTATGATTTTGTCTAATGCATTTTCTCATGCCTGATAATATTTGCTGGAAATGTGTATAATCAATATCTTTTTTCCTTATCCTGCGTTCGAATGTTATAACCATTGAAGACTTACTTTATGTTTGCAAATTGTTGCAATACCAGATCGTACTAGCTGGGCCAGATGACAAGAACCTTTAGAAAGTTAAGGAACATCCATGCAAATCCACTCACTAATTGTAACTATACAGAGTTCTTACTTGTAATATACGTTTGTGGAGTTAGGATTTGGCTTTTACAGTATGATTTTTCTCCAGTTTTCTGAAATTTTCTGTCCAGAGCAAAGGCATGTTTTTGTTTGCCTTTTGAATGCTAGATATTCAAGTATGCTGCTAGTGACAGATTTTGGGATTGATTTCATCTATTCTTTGAATTTGTTGAACATAACTTAAGACGGTGAGTGAGGTTATTTATGATGACAAATATGTGATCGATTTCTATAAGAGAGTGTATATCTGATTGATTGATGGCTGCTTAGTTGTTTTATCTGAACATGGATAAAGCAACTGTAGTATATGAAAATAGTGGAAGATGATTCTTACATAAAATCTATGTACTGGAAGAACCAACTGTGTACTGTGTAGTGTAATCCTGGAAACCTATAGTTTCAGACATTTATAATAAATTTATATTCAACTTCAGAACTTTCTTCTAACCTAAACAAGCACCTTCAACTTTGTTGTTTGTACGTAGCACCATCGTCATCATTCCTGGAAAATATCAACCAACGTTCACAATAGTCTTGAGTAATGGTAAGAAAGATGACTAAAAGCTTGAATCCTTCGAATATGGCTTATAGCCACATTATCTTTTTGACGTTGAATCAGAAATAGCAAGTAATAACAATAATAGCATGGGATGACAGGAATCCAATGCTCAAGCCAGAAAGAGAAGGCCATTCAATATGCATCATAATTCATGTCAAAGGGTAGATCAGATGTAGATATCAAATGAAAGCCTAGGCTTAGCTAAGCCTAGGACGTGGACCTGCACCGAAAACGGAGCTCTTTCTCTCTTTTCGTTGTCGTGAATACAAATCAAAGCCT
>JANITW010000008.1:7543156-7554517 GCA_027564335.1 Erythroxylum williamsii | reverse complement strand
ATCAAAGCTTCTTTGGTACAAAGAATAGCAACCTTCTAGTTCTCAACTTCTGGAATTAATTATGTTGTTTAAGTAGAATTTGATATATGCCAAACTCTTCTACTCTTTATAACGATCACAGCAATGCAAACACCTTCTTAAAGGGAAGTTCAGATCTCCTGTTTAATATTATGGTGTCTTATTGTGTCCAATAAATCTTAACTATTTATTTATGCGAGTCCCATATAGATCCCACGTAAGTCTCGCAAAATAAATGACTAAAATTTTATAAGACAGAAAAAAATAAGATAATATTGAACAGAGAATCTTGTCCCCTAAAGAGTCACTCCACACGCCCTCACGTGCCTTAAGAATATCACCATTAAATTCTGAAATTCCAACTTTCAAAGGTTAAAGACAACCCAACTTTGTCTAAAAATAGTCATACCCAATCAATAGAAGTGACACATGTCAATCTATAAATGATCCAAAGTCTTCACATGCCACTGCCAGATCATTACCACATAGTGTCATGTCATCACCAGCCACCCACCTTACTAAAGTCATTTTGAAATTTTTAATTGATTTTTTTCCGAGCATTGTTTTTTAGAAATTTTTTTGTTTATTATCATTTTTTTAAAAAGTGAGTTTAGCCAACAAATCTTTGTTTTCCAATTTTAATAATTTAATCTTATTAGTTAAAGATTCATCATTATTTTAAACTTCTTAAACTTTTTAAAATACTAAATTTTTAATTTATTTTACTGATCATATAAGTCATGATATGCATCTCTCAATTCATTAATTTCAATATCAGATTCAAAATAATATGTTTCGTCATCTCATGATCCGGCCATAAAGCAAACTTACTCAAGCCCTTCTTCTTCAAAGTTATCAAAATCTTCATCTGACTAAGCTACAGTCATAATATGCTTTTTGGGTTTTCTATTTTCTATTTTGTCATTTTGAAGAAGAGGACATTCTGAGCTTATGTATCCAAGCTTCTTACAATGATAGTATATGATTTGATTATTTTGTGTACCGCTATTGCTATTGCTGTCTTTTGACAAGAATATGTTGTTTCCAATTTTCTTGTTTCCTTCTCTTTTCTTCACGAACTTCTTGTTTTAAAAGTAAACTTATTTTTTAACCATGAAGTTGAAATCGTTATCTCTATTTATTTGTAACGCAGTAGCACTTTCATTATCATTTGATGGAGTTGATTCGTCAACTACTTTTAATGTCATTCCTCTTCTGTAAGAAGATCTTTTATCTTGCCTAAGCTCAGCTTAATGAATCATTAAGTTTCCTCTTAACCAATTAAGTGAGATTGTATCGAGATCTTTTGCGATTTTCAGAGATGTTAGTTTAGGTCTCCATTCCTTTGGTAATGATCTTAGAATTTTTGTTACCAGCTCGGCATTTAGATATATTGATGCACTAAAAAATTTATTATATGTTTATTTACCTTATTAGTTACTTCAAAAGTAACTTAAAGCTTGTCCCATATTTCTTTTGCTGTAGAAGAGTAGGAGATCCTTTGGTACTTTTCTGAAGACAGTGCACAGATTAGAAGATGTCTTGTTTTGACATTTAGCTATGTGTTGCTTTGACTAAGCAATACTACTTTTTTCTCATTTTCCATTTTAGGTTACAGGAAGGTGAGAATAGTAATGGAACTTTCTATGTTGTAGAAAAAGAGTGAACATTTTCTTCCTTCATAAACTGTAAAGAAAAAGTAGCACAAGTTACTATCGAACCCAATGACCATTTTATGGTTCAAACTTCAAACAGAAGGGTTATAATGTTGAGTACAATTCCCAAGACATAAATTACCTCTTGCTGACTTGAGGCTCTGAATTTCATTTATTTCTAAAAGTATATGATTGTATCACAGTGCAATACATATGTTACAAAACAACACCTTGTGGGCCACTCTTTCTACCAAAAGGGCATTGCAAAGTTGAAGGCCCGAAACCTCTCATATCTTAGAGACATCAGCTGTCACTCGGCTTAACGCAACTGCACTTTTTGATCCAGGTTGACGACCTAAATGTTTGCAGATGAAATCTCCGGCGGAAAGAAGTTTTGCAAGATCCACATTTGTATTCACACCTAACCCCTTAAGCATGTAAAGTACATCTTCTGTTGCAACATTGCCTGAAGCGCCCTTTGCATAGGGGCACCCGCCTAAACCTGCCACAGATGTGTCCACTACACTAATCCCCATCTGTTAAAGAGACAAAATAGGAAAGAGTTATGGCATATATAAAACATCGGGTTATAAAAATGAGCGATAAATTCGTAAATAACAACATAAGATGTGAGTATAGAGAATTACTAATCCCCAACAAATATATGCTAAGAATTTGAATGGAGCTGAAAGCATGGCGTGACTAAAAGGCAGAATTAAGATACAGTCTGATAAAAGCTGCCTGAGTATCCAAGTCATGGATGGAAAGCCATAAACTATGCTATTAATCGACAAAATGCAGTTATTACCTTGTACTCATCCATCCTGAGGGAGAAATAGAAAGTGTAGTTCTTACCTGAAGGGACACTAAAATATTTGAAAGCGATTGCCCATAGGTGTCATGGAAATGGACAGCAAGCTTCTCAGCCGGAACAACAGCCATTACAGCCTCGAGCATAGGAATAACAGTACCTGTTCCACATCAAAGGGAGGGTAACTGAGAATAACACAATGTCACCAACTCGAGAGACAATAATACAACTGAGTTTACATTGGAACAATCAACTAGAAGGCAGTAAAGTTAACTCCTTCTGTCTATTAAGATTCACAAGAGCCCCAGGCACCCTAGAAAGATGCAATCACTACTAAGATGGGGACCATACAAATTCAAGACAAAAGCCATCAACACAAAAAGCACCACTGATTAACCTCTGGAACATAAGAAATAGCTAGAAGTGTTGAATAACCTAAGAATAACAGGTGAGCAAATTTTGGAAAATGAAGAAGAAATTCAACAAAACAAACTCCTATATGTTAACCGCTACACTTTGATCAAACAGACCAAGGGCATTGCTTGTTGTGCATGAAGAGGCATGTGACTGAGGAAATAATGAAACAACGAGAGCAAGATAGAAAAGTTCGAATAAATTCTAATATATTATTGCATAATCATTACCGGGTGTACCAACTCCAATTGTATCACCAAGGGAAATCTCAAAGCAACCCATGTCATAAAGTTCTTTTGCCACATAAGCCACCTTTGATGGAGAAATCTCTCCTTCCACAGGACAACCAACAGCACAAGACACATACCTATCAAGTTCAATAGCAATTCATTTTCTCAAAATATGCTACTTCTGCAAAGTTAGTGCAAGAATATAATCACCTATAGCTTCTAATGTAAAAGCTAACCCTTTTAGAATTCAAATAATGCTTACAAATAACCATGTCTATAGTTCCTACATTTGTCTTTAAAGACTTTGTACAACACAGATCACAAGACCTCTAAGACAGTTATCATCATGACCAAAAGAACTGATCAGCAATCTATCTTAGCTAATGGGATTAGAGAAACATGAGGTAGTCGACAGATAATATTTGGACAATTCCAGCCACAACACAATAATAGAACAAAAGATATCAAACAGGTGTAAGACTTTTACAAATTTGTCCATTAGGAGGTTTAATCTGCACCTCATGCAGATGACAGAAAGATATCAGATCTCTCAATAAGGATTCCTGTCAAAAGATAGATAATGCATACCCACGAACAGGTATTGAGAGTGCTTTAGCAGCACGAGTAACAGCACGATAACGAACAAAACTCTCCTCAATGCTACAATTGATGTTTGACTTTGAGAATGACTCAGAAGCTGAGGCAAAAACTGCTATTTCCTTAGCACCTGCTGCAACTGCTGCTTCAAACCCCTAGAAAATAAATAGATTACATCGTCAGATTCTGACAGACCATCAAGGCAATGTTTGAGCTCCAATTAATACGTCAGATATCCCACCTTTACATTAGGAGTAAGGACAGGTAATCTAGAGCCCTTCAAACTACGAACAGCTTCCATTACATCTCTTGCATCTGCCAGCTGTTTGAAGCAGTAAAATAAATGGTAAAAGACAAAAAACAACAGAAGATAAATGAACATAAGCGAGGAACCACAACCAAAAAGAGGCATAGAGAGAAGAAGAAGGAGCAACTAATAGACTGATATAACCTTCATAATAAAACAGTCTGCAATAACACTTAATAAAAATGTGTTCATTCACTGGTTAATGATTGCATAAAGGCATTTCTAAGATATGATGAAACCTTCAAAACTTCAACAAATGTAGCATAAATTTATAATTGATATCCCCAAATCAGATACGAGGATAAAAATGCACATCTGATCATTACTACAGCATACTAATTTGAGGAGATCATCCATCATACACACACTTGATTGAAGTTAAAATGAATGAATTAAATTACCTGTGGAACCCATTTAGGGGACACAAAACCTGTTGCCTCAACAACCGGTAACCCAGCAGCAACTAGTCTTCGAATCAGTTCAACCTTTACATCTGTAGGTACTATGTTTTTCTCATTTTGTAATCCATCCCTGGGACCAACTTCTACTATCTTCACAAACTTCGACATTCCATTAAAAAGCTGCATTATATCAGGAAAAGAAAAATCAGAACTCAAATAAGAGGGAACTAATTTTTTTTAACTGCATAAAATGTAAAGTGATAGACATTTGGGCAAATGCAATGCAGGAATGAGAAATGAAACTTGGATTCTTATTTATCGAAGATAAGGACCTCAATCTTCTAATCTGTACAAGAAGATTA
Organism: Erythroxylum williamsii; assembly: GCA_027564335.1. Lineage (NCBI taxonomy): Eukaryota > Viridiplantae > Streptophyta > Magnoliopsida > Malpighiales > Erythroxylaceae > Erythroxylum > Erythroxylum williamsii. The sequence continues at coordinate 7,549,722 of JANITW010000008.1, read as the reverse complement.
TGGTTTTATTATAATCATGAAATCACCCTATTTGCTGTATGCTATATGTCTTTGTCATTGACTTAGGCGATATAATGTCAATCAGAAAAGTAGTAAACTTGTTAAAAGTTACAGATACCTTATAGTTCCTGCCTATGGTCGTACTCCTCCGATTAAAGGAGTCACCTTGGGATGGTTCTCTTGTATGTCTTTTCCAGGGAAATGTTTCCCCTTTATACTCCTCATAATCTTCTCTGAAACCAAAGTGATCACACGTTTTACTTATTGCATGTGAAAGGGAAATTGAATAATCCAGACGGTGTCAAAGAGGAGAAGCATAATATCGTAAGTACTTACTCACAACAGTTGGAAGAGCTACAGCTTCTTCCATCAATCCAGCGATTTCCCATTCCTATATCATCAACTCTGGGACGGCAAGCACCAGATGAGAACCTTTGAATCATATCAATGGTACTCATGCTTGGTAACTTGTTAAGTCCTAGTGGTTCCCCCAAGCTCGACATTGTGATGGTCAATGCAAGAGTTCAGGCTGAAATCCAGAGAAAATTTGTTAGATATCTATGCCTCCTAGGACAAAAAGATACTTATCAAGAAGGATCGATCTAATTAGCATTGCTTCACATGTATTGATCGTGCAGAATTTGAACACCTAAAAGTGTTAATAATCACTAAACATATAGAATCGCAGCTTTTGCGATCTCCTTTTGACAAGTGAATGTCTATTTTTATGCTACCACTCGGAGCACAATCTACTTGGCAGCTGTGAGCAAGAAAAAGGAGAAATGAAAGAAAAGCTACAAATTACTTCTAAATAGTTTCATGAACTAACACATAATAAAACTAACAACCATAATCTAATATTTTGAAGCAAGCACTAGATGAGTGAAACAGAGCATTTGGAAGCATTGAGGCTTATTGCTTGGTATTCCAAGATAACAAAGAATAATTTCATCGGCGAAATAATTGGATACAATGTAACCAGAATTATACCTAACCATACACATAATTGATCAGTAGTTTCTACAACTGCATCAGTCCCTTAATTAGCTTATCCAATCCTTTCTTTCGCTTATCGCATCCCATTTTTGAGATGAAACAGTTCAGTTAAACAATCCTAGGCGTCCCACAAAAATTTGGTTTAAATGTCCAAAATTCACGCCGACGGAGGACAATGCACCGTCCAAAAATTTAGAAAATAAATAGAACATACGAGCATAGATCAAAACCCGTCTCCATGAAAGCGAACTACAAAGCTAACAAGCAAGAACTCAATCTAAACAAAATAATGGAACAAAACATGAAAAGTCTGGTTATAATTAAATTGTATTCCTCGTTGTCACAATCTTTTCTCCTCCGACTTCTCGGAAATCACACAGAAGAATACGCGTAAAGGAAAAAAAAAAACCATAATCAAGAAGCTAGAAAAAGAAAGAGAATGAAAGATGAACCTTGGATTGCACGCTACGAAGAGAGTAAAAGAATAAACCAAAAAACTAGGGTTCCCGACGTAGATTCAGAAACCCTAGGAATTGGGGATTTCCTTGATTTTGACTGAGTTCAAATAAATTGTTCTCCAAAATTGCAGGAAGTTATTAGGTAGACGAAGAAGAAAAGAAGGTGGTAGCCAAAATGTGACGGAGTTGTTATGTAGGCACGTTTTTCTGTTTTCTTCTTTATTTTTTTATTTTCGTATATTGTAAATATAATAAGGACAATTTATTTTATCCTCAACGTGAATTATAGAAAAAAAACGAAAAAATATGAAGAGACGGTGCATTTTGAGGGATCTGATCCTCTGGAGCTTCTAACTAATGCGATTCTTTGCTATGAAATCATTACCATCCACGCAACGACCAGGTTACCTAACCAACGGCTCAGATCAAAAGGGACAAAGTAAGAACTGAATAAAAACGACAGGCGATCCATGCGGTGTTTTAAGTGTGTGGATATTATTGTCATAAGAAAATAATATACGACATTGATTTGATAACTAATTCGTTGAATGAATCAGACAAACGGCATTGGGAGGTGTGAAGAGAGGGTAGGAGGTGGTGGTAGGTAGGTAGCCATCTGTTCTGTTGGGAGTTGGTCAGTTGCTATCGTTCCCTCTCAGGTTTATAAATACTTTGCATTACTTTTTACTTTTTTTTTTTCAACGATGGAAATTTTGCATTACTAGTTATCTTTGCTTTTTTATTGTATAAAAATAAGACTACGTAATATCATACTTTTTCAAATCTTATCTTGTTGTAAAAATTTAGACTAAATGTAATAACAATAATGAGTTGTAATAAAAAATGAATATTTTCGAGAGTCAAGCTAAAAATATATATAGATACTATTTTATATTCAATTTATAATTAATTTCATCAGTTAATAATATTAATTATTTATTTATAAGTTGTTATCATACTTTTAAATTCAGCTAATTACATTAGATTATGGACATTTCTTGACTAACTTAATTAAAATTATCTACTATAAATTATTTCACGTTACATTCGCTATAGTTATATACTTTTATCTTATTTGTCAATTATTAGCCTATTTTTTATATATTACCAGTTGCTTCAATCAAATCACAATAGTTGGTTACACTTTAGGTTTTGATTTTCAATTAAAAATTATTTTTATTGTTGATAATAATAATAATAAATTTAAAAACTCTTAGATGCACTGATTAATTAAGTTTTATATAAATATATATAAATATTAAATATATTCATTAAAAAATAAGAGAATTAAATTTAAAATTTCTAAAATTTTACTTATAAAATAATTTATATTTATTTTAATTAAAACTAATGTTACTACTTAAAATTAAACATTTGATGTTTAATAATTATTTCGTAAATGAATAAGAGTAAGATTAGTTTTAACAGGTAACACTTTACTTAAGTAATTTTTATTAATTTATTATAAATTTTCAAATAGAGTTCTTTGAAAAATTTTGATAAAATAATATTTTATTATGTATGATACGAATATACGTGAAAAATAAGAAGTTTTATTTAAAAAATTTTTCATTTTATTTAAATTAAGTTTACGATTAAATATAAGTTGTTATTTAGTTAATATTCCATTAGAGCTATATCATAAAACAAAAATTATATATATATATATATAACTTAACTATATTCATTATTTTCTACGAATTATAATTACATGTCGTAGAATTAATCTTACAAGATTTAATATACATTATTTATAATAACTGATAATGTGTTGTTATAAATAAAATAAATTAAAAATATTATACATATCATAAATTTATTGTAAATAATATATAAATATTTAAATAAAAAACTGTCAGACAAAATACGTAGAGATTAGAGAGCTGGGTATTTACTCAAAAAATTAATTTTATTCTATTAAATTTATATAAATGTGTAAATAAAATATAATAAAAATTTTATAATCCAAAGAAAAAAATCTAATTCCAAAAACTTATAAGCCACGGGCGCGATTCGTGGCCGCGAAACGAGTGGGTGATTGGTACTTGGTAATTCTAATTCAAAAAACAAAAAAGATCCCCAATCAATCGGTGCCAAGTTCCTGATCGCCAATCTCCATCTCTTGTTATTGGTGGTCAGGAGAAGGTTGTTGGCCTCGCCAGAGTCGGCATTAATTTGGATTGTCGTTTTGCAGGGTGTGGTCATATTGATTATTCAAGAATGAGGTTCAGAATTTAAGACAGCAATAGCAAAAAGCCCTGGTCGTTGGAGAATTGTCACGTTCATGTCATTATTATATAATAATAATGATGAGGCCATCCATTCCATCAAATTCAGTACGGAAGTGTTTGGTAAACGGAATAAATATTCTATTTTTAACTTATTCTTCAAAATTACCGATTCTTGTGTTTATTTAGAAACAAAAATTTAGAATTAATTTTTTCATATTTAATTATTTCCTAAACTCGGGGAATAGCTAAAGAATCATGCTCTCGTCTTCACGCTCCATGCTCTCGTCTCCTCCCTCACTCTTGTCTTCAAACTCTCGTCTCTCTCTCTCTCTTCCCAGTTTGATCTTTTCTCTAACATTTCTTTGTCAGTAAATAATAATTTTTAACAATAAGTAAAAAACTAATATAAAACAAGAGTGGTGATTAATTGATATTACGTGATTATGAGAATAGTGATCATTATACATGTGCATCATGCATGAAAAATGAGAATATTGATGTCCTGTTTTTGTATTTATGATGATAAATATTTCATGAGTTTGAAATAGAAAGATCATTAATAATGATGTAGGAAAAGGGTGCGGAAATTTAGTGATGAATATATATGTATGTAAATGTTCTGCTTTTGGTATTATGATCAAACATAGAGTATGATTTGTTTGTGATTGAAATTGAAATAAAATGGAAATAGGAATGAAGAGGAAATAATGAAGATATGTGCTAGAAATGTTAGATTAAGCAAAAGAGATGAACTAGGATGAAAATGGTGATGAATTGTATTAGAATATGATAGATGAGTGTTTTCACTGAACATGTATCTGTAATTTAGCCATATCTTAATCCGTAGACGTTCAAATGAGATTATTTTTAATTTAAATTAAATTAAAAACATATGACTACATTTTTCATGAAGAAATCAAATTTAAATTCTGTCTTTAAGAGTTTCAAAAGCTGTCTCAAAGTTAAGTACTCGGCACAGTTATAGTTTGAGAACAGTCGATGGCATTTTTTGTATAACTTGTAGAATATTGAACCAAATTGTATAAATTTGGTGTCGTTAGAAACTTAAGACATATAGAAACAATTGTTTACAATAATATTTTGCATAAATCCTTCCTTTTCCATATCAAAATAGCCATGCAAATTGATTTGCAAATATGTTTTGGAGAGCAGTTGAATGAAGCTTGAATATTGATTATTAGGTAGTGCACAATTGTGACAGAGAAAGGAATCCTCAAGGTAAACCTTAGGAGAGTTGCACGATTGTGACAGAGGAGAAGCATCAGGTAGAGTACGATCGTGCACAAACACTATTGTGACAATAAAAGTCCAGTGATATTTGATAGTTTTGAATACCTTGAACTTTTTTTATCATAACTTCTTCTTCGAATCTCCGATTGACTTGAAAATTGAACCACAAACTCCTTTCACATTGTTTATGCACATCTGAATTCATTAGAAAGGATCCGTAGTTATTGAATGAGGAACTTATAATCAAGCATTACAAGACATAATTGAGTGATGAACTTGAAATGAGTTTGTATTATTGAAGTGTAAACTTAAGTTTAAATTAGACACATATGAAGTTCGAAATATGAATGATCACGAGTCACCCCCATTTAATTAACATTTAATTAAATGCTAGTCATGGTGGTGACTACATGACTAACATTTAAAAGTTAGTCACACTAGTGGTGACTTGTCACTTCCGTGAGTTGGTGACGAAGAAGAAAATTAATAAAGAATAAAAATAATAAATTTAATAAAAGTAATAAAATTAATAATAATAAGAAGCAAATTAATAACAGTAAGGAATTTAATAAATAATAAATAATAAATAAAATAAATATTAATAAGAAAAATAAAAAGTAGAAAATAATAAGAAGAATAATAAAATTAATAATAAGAAGAAGAAAATTAATAATAATAAGGAATTTAATAAAAATAAAAATAAAATAATTAATAATGATAATAATGATAACATTTAACAGTAAGAAGAAATTTCATAATAATAATAATAAGAATAAGAATAATAAAATTAATAATAATAAGAAGAAAATTAATAATAATAATAAACATAATTAATAATAATAAGGAATTTAATAATAATGGTAATAAATATACTTAATAAAATTATTTTTAATAAGAATAATATTAAGTAGAAAAAATAATAACTAATAATAACAATAATAAATTTAATAAGAATAAGAAATTTAATAATAATAATGATAATGATAATAATGCTAATAATAATAATAATAATAATAATAATAATAAGGATAAGTATATTGATCTTTTGATCTTTTTGTTACTTTTTTTTTGTCATTCCAAGTTTATATTTTCAAACTAAACACTGACATAATTTTTTTAGTAATAAACTAATTAAAATAATACCTATTCTATCCTATTTTTCATATTTTTATTTTTATAAAAAACTATTATATTTTTTATCTTAAACCAATCAAGTCGTACTTGATTGCTGCTTTGGCTTTTCCGGGGACCTATTCCTCTGTCCTCAAATACTCTAGCCCCTTGTCTCCTTTGGATTCAAGCCATCTATCCATTGTGGATGGATGACTTGAATCCAAACAGGACAAGGGGGCCAGAGTATTTGAGGACAGAAGATCTCAAGGCAGTTTTCCGCAAGTAAAAAGAAATAGAAATGCACCAGGAAGGATGATTTTTATAATATTATTTTGATTTAAGTGTGATTATGTGAAATGGTGGAGGTCAATTATCGAATGCTTGACCTAATAAGTCAAATCTAAGATGGATCGAAAATTAATTGATTTAAATTAATATTTTAAAAATAAAATCAAAAGTTAAATTTATAAAATAAAAAGTTTAATATTTAAAATGTTTAATTAGATCGTGATAAACT
>JANITW010000008.1:7486282-7496629 GCA_027564335.1 Erythroxylum williamsii | reverse complement strand
TTACTGATTTCTGATATATTGTGATTTAATTTATTGCGATGCCATATGGATTATTAGCGAAATTTTCTGGTAGTGAATCTTTATCATGGGATACGTGTCGGAGCGACCTTCGGGCGTCCCGATATGTACCCTACGGTAAGGGGGCGCTACAATAAGGACTTGTGAAATTCAATCTTTTAATATATTCAAAAAACAAAAACAAAAAATGACTAACTAAAATATTCATCTACTAAACAAAATCAATACGTATGAGTACTTCGAAATCTTTCACCAAGTATCTCCTTGTCCACTCCTAATCATCATCATTCTACAAAAAAAAAAAAAAAAAAGGAAGAAGGAAGAAGTAGATTAGAATTGTAAAACTACTATGCTCACAAACAGGTTGATATATCTAAAAAATAAATTTTTAACTATTTTATTGTGGTGTTAATTTAACTAAGTCAAATAATATAGTAAAAAAAACTAACAACATAATGATTCATTTAGTTTTATAAACAAATTCAAAAAACATGAATAAATAAATTAATAATTTAAAACATAATCAACAAATGGAAGACAAAAACATAATAATGTCATTATAGATAACATTCTTGTGTAAACTCTAATATATTCCTCCATCAATAGTTTGACGTTAGGTGGATTTAGGGCTTGGATAAAGAAGAAAAAACTTTGGTATTAATCTCACACTAGCTTCGAATTAAAAAGAGATTAAACATCAAATAGATATCCTGAAAGGTGGAACCTTCAAAAAAGAAATTAATATTTTTATTATATTTATGTGATTCTGTGTACAAAAGCAAAAATATTTTCAGAATGCATTCCAATATTCTCACTTTCTTCATCTCATTAGCCCTATGCCCTGCAACACATAAGGCTACTAGTATGCCTGACGCATAGGCTCCACCATATTGTTTGCAATTTTTATAGCCAAAATGCTAATTAAGATCCTTAACATCATTCTATTATCAAGCATAGAGCATAGCATTGAATAAGTAAGATCTACACACATCAATTGCTTCACGCATACTTGTGGTGCCTTTGGTTATGTTTTCTCCAATTCTCTAATAACCGTTGCAATTAAAGTTAAGCTAGCTATTTGAAAATGATTACATATGTCATAATAATCAACTCCAACTCTTACAGAAGACTATCATATATAGTAGCAAACCTATATCCAACATTATCACTTAACTTTATCTTTAACTTCTATTTATATGGAAGATTGAAAATTTGTGTGCTATAGTTCTAACCTTTTTAATAAGGGAGTCAAGTATGTCATGGCCCTTCTGATCAATTACATAGCGAGTATTATCAAACAAAACAAAACGGTACAGCAAATGTCTTACCCAAAGTTTTTATAGTTCATCATCATCACACCCAGCTTGAAGTCCTGCAATAAAACAGAGTCTGGGAAGGTCTAATAGTACTCAGCCTTACCCCTACATTATAGAGAAGTTGTTTCCTTTAAACCCACATGCAGAATGCACAAAGGGAGTGGATGCTAAAAAAAGGAGTAAATAACAAAATACGTAGGGCGCTCTATCACAATTAGTAAATAAATTTCAAATGTAGAATGTACAAAGGGGGTTGATGTTGAATAAAGGAGTAAAAAAAATCAACACCCTCGTCTCTCAACCACAATCAGTAAATAACTTTTCAAACATATAAAATGAGGAAAATACCTGGAGGAGACCAAATCTGCTAGTACTGTACACATTGTAAAGACAAACTTTTTTTGTCGGTTGTCGTGTTAGGGGTCTTCACTAAGAGACCCTGCGGGTATGATCATCTTATGGTTTCAGAGTGAAAAAGTTTTGCATTTATGAGTCATAAGTTTTTGGTTAAAGCTATCGGCCTACAGTTTGAATTTTGGGGGTTAGGTGCGAGGACTTTAAAGGGTATCATTAACTCTGATCTGCTTAAGCTAGACCTTCCTGATAACTTCCTTCCATTTCTTGTAAGGTCTCCCTTTTCTCCTCTTGTTGCAAGTATGAGTTATTTTCTCACACTGTCATATTGGAACATCAGAGGGCATTCTGTGTACATGCCCAAACCGCCTAAGTTTAGTCTCTCTTAACTTGTCAGCAATACTATAGCCATCTATAGTCTGGCTCTCACTATATGATTCTGGATCCTATCTTTTTTGGTAATGGCACATATCCACCTAAGCATATGCATTTCTGCCACTGCCAACTGTTGTGTATATCTACGTCTAGCAGGTCAACACTCTGCCCCATATAACATTGTTGGTCGGATCACCATTTCGTAGAACCTCCCTTTGATTTTAAAAGGGATCTTTTTATCATACAAAACACCTGATGCATTTCGCCATTTAACCCACCCAGATCTAATGCGATGTAACACATCTTCATCGATATTATCATCTCTCTGGATGATAAATCCGAGATATTTAAAACTTAATCTCTGACGTATGATGCCCATCCCAATTTTTACCGCCGTCTCATGGACCACTTGGCTACCTAAAAAGTTGCATTCTAGATATTCCGTCTTAGATCTACTCATTTTAAAATCTTTCGATTCTAAGGCTTCTCACCAACGTTCTAACTTGGCATTGACTCCTTCCTTGGTCTCATCCACTAGGACAATATCATTCACAAATAATATGCACGAAGGAACTCTCCTTGAATATGTTTGGTAAGTACATCTAACACTAATGTAAGTAGAAAAGGGCTCAAGGCTGAGCCTTGGTGTAGTCCTACACTAATGGAGAATGCTTCTGTGTGGCCTCCTACAATCCTTATGCTAGTAACTGCTCCTTTATATAATACTCATATGATACTGAAAACATTAGTACATTAGTCTTGCACTTAATGTAAATAAAAAGGAACTTTTGAGTAGGATAGTTCCTTAAAAAATCAAGCTTCCACATCAAACAACAAAATAAGAAAGTTACCTACAACTATTTAAGTAATATTTCAAACCTGAAGGACAATGAGTTGTTCAAACTTTAATCTCAGTAGTTAGACTGCAAGTCATTCAATAGAATCGTATATATATGTGTGCCTCTTTTTGAGTCTGTGTGGACAATACAAAACTAAGTTAGACAAAGTAACATGCAAAAGAATCCAACTTTTCTACAAGCCTGGTCTAATTGTTTAAAGACTTCAGTTACACCTGGATCTTGAGCCATATTTGGATCTTCACATTTAGCCAATAATGAACTAATATCTATAGAGCTTAGAAGCGAGAAGGAAAGATAAGAGACAAAGGCACGATCTTTGCACATCATCACTTGAAAACAACTTGTCTTAACCAACATCCATGGACAAATCTTTGCCATTGGCACTGGATACTCCTGGATAGCCAATAATGCGTACCACCCAAAAGGGACCTCCACCTCTTTCACCTTCAAATTCATATGTTGACCCATCCAATGACAAAACAATTCCACGCATGATATTCCTTGAGAGGTCTGTATAGCTATAAACATTACACAGAGATGAATTTATAGCTCTCATTTTTTTATTTAGAGAGATTCTTGATGTAGCTTGTTAAGATAGGATTGGGAGTTCCTAAAAATTCTCCTCTTGTTCCCTTTTTTTTTTATAGTGATTCCTTTTCTTTATCTTTTATAAAGATCATGTTTTAGTAACTTTCTTTTGCTTCTATGGTCTGGGGTTGATTTATTATCCACTATAAATAAGTTCCCTTAGCCTTTTTTTTTCTTCGAATTCTTTAGGTCTTGCTTGGTATCTGGTAATGAAGAGGTGACAACGGAAATGTAACCTTCATTCCTAACTTTTAGTTGATTGGTTACTGGTAATAGATAATATAGGGAATGATAAAATTAGAATAAATCTTGAATAATTCCGAACTTGTATTCCTACTGAGAGGCGTGGGTATGCACTATAATGAAAAATCGGGAATAAGAGATAAAGATATTATAATATTATCAAACTGTTATCAAAATATTATCAAATGTCAGATTCTTATCATAATATTATCATCAACATTATCTTTTATAATCATTTTTAATATTTATTTTATTTTATTTTATTGATGCTTTATTCTTATCGTAAAAATTATTCATACATATTTAAAAATTAGTAATTTTATAAATCAATAATTTTTATTAATTATTTATAAATATAAATATTATAATTAACTATGTAAAAAATATAATAATTAAATATAAGTAAAAAATCAAGCACAACTATAACTATTAACTTCTATAATCTTTTTCCTAATACTTACATACTAAAAACATATAAACAATAATTTTATTCTCATTCCGATTCTCACTTTTGATTTTGATTCCTTCATTATTGGTTACGAAACCAGATCTTAAGTTATGCCAGTTTTTTATGTGGAGATTTATACGGGGATGAAGCTTAGAAAGTGCTCTCGAGGTAGGTAATAATCCCTATTGGGAGTTGATTCTTAGTAAATACGGTGGAATTTGTGTCGAGGCTCAAGATGGTAGGATTAGTGGTTCCTTTGTAGTTCGGGAAGCAGACTAAAGCTACTACTTCTTGTTTTTATAGCTATATAGTAAGCCTGCTGCAATGTTTTGAGGATGAGCCTCTTTACTGGTAATTCAATCTCTCATCTAGTCCCTTTGAAAAAGAACCCAACCAGATTTGTTTAAGGGATTTGAAACCTAAAAGAGTACATGTTGAACGAGGAGTAATAATCACGCAAGCTTCCTATCTGATGCAATTTTTTAAAGTCACCAATAAGATCTTCAAACGTATTCTCACCAAACCTTTACTTATAGCTACTAAATATTCATTCCAAGAGGGTTCTTCCAAAGTCAAGCGGTGTAAGAGGAAAAGTTGGTGCCATTCCACAACCACCCGACCATATGGACTCTCGTGATTCTTAACTTCATCTCTACGGGTGTAAGATTAACTATAAAGAACTGCTCAATATGGAATATCCAACTATTAAATTCTGTCCCATAGGAAAGGGGGAACTCATTTGCTAGGCTCTAGTGATGATGTAAGTCTACTGCTCTATATGGAGGTGCTCTCTTGATAGACCTTTAATCTCAGTGTGATTGGAGTGGTACAATGGTTCGTGTGAGGTTTAGATATGGTAATGTACTGCTGGAACGTTTCCCTCAGTTCCACCATCTCTTATCTCTATTGAGCTTGGGCATCTTAAAGTTTTAATTGCGGCTCTAACATTGCTTTATGCATTTCCTTTTGATGATTCTACAACAGTTCTTCCATTCTCTTAACGTCTTAGCTCCCAGTACCTTGAGTCATGTAAGAATATATGAAAATGACTTGGAATGCAAGGATTAGGTAGTTGAATTGTGCTTTGATATCAAATGATATAAGGGTATTTAGGTTAAGAAAAAAACACAAGGTAGGGCATGAATATAAGAGAGAAGGAGAATATTTGAAGAGATAGAAAACATATTTCGAGCATATATTCCAACAAAGATGATGTATATAGTAACAGTTACATTAATTAAAAAGTAAGAAAGAAACAATATCATAGCCATAATCTTAATGCCTGTTTGGATGAGCTTATATCAGTAAAGCTTTTGTCAGTAGAGCTTTTCTAAAAAGAGTTTTTCTAATAAATTAGTTGGCTGCTTAGTTGTTATTTAAAAAAGAACTTTCTGGAAAAAGCTTCATATAATAGACTGATTGACAACATAAAAATAAAAATATTTTTAATTTTAACAATATTTTATTTTGTAATAAAAATTATTTATACATATAAAAATTATTTAAAATATATTAAACNNNGCAAAGTATAATATATTAATTATTATATAATTTTAAACTATATAACACATAAATAAAACAATCTAACCAAATCTTTTATATGGAATATAATATAAGTAAAACTAAAATAAAAAATAAATATTAAAATATATAAAAAAAGTCAAATAATATTATATAAATCTCAAAATAAATGTGAAGATATGTTTGTGAGTATTGTGGGCATTATGTGTAAAACATAAAGGTAAATAAGACTAAAAAATAAGCTCATTAACTAATATGAAAAATCTATCTAAAAAAAACTTTTTGAATATTTCGAATCTGAGCTTATCAAAAAGTTATATTTTGATTTCCAAAAAAGTCACTTATATGAAAAAAGGTAATTTTAAATTTTACAACTAAACACTTAATTTTTTTAAAGACAGATGAAAAAAGTACTTATCCATCTTTCAAAAACTGAACCAAGAAACACAGGTTTTGTTAACTAAAGGAGCATGACAACATTTCAGTTAGAAAGGAGTTTTAATCTTCTTCCCTAATTTATTTCATAACAAAGGCACTCTACTTGGTTTGCTAATGAAGTAATATATAAAGAGAAGAGGGACTAGTAGGCATGCAAGGTTATAAATTTTTAGAGGAGGAGAACGATTTCGGCTTAAATATTCAGTTCAGGTTATAATTGGATATCATGAGAACCTAACAACCAAATATTACAAAAACTTGAGAAAAATAAAGAAACATCCTTATCTTAGAAACGCCCCTTCCCTATCTCGCGTTGAAACTTAAATTGAAGTTTCAACGTAGGCCAGGATAAGGGGGTTGATTGGCTGAACCTGTGTATCTGGCTACGTAGTGCTGTGAGGTTCAGGGCTGCTTCTCCTCTGCGGTCAGGCCATGGTTAGGGCTCATTACGTACCTGGACCTGGAGGAGGATGGCAATTTGGAAGCCGTCCTATACCTCACAGCTTTTCACCCCTTCCTCAGCTGGCTGTTGTTAGCCACCTACAGGCTGTCGCCGTCAACCAATCATTATCCCCTTTAGCAGCTTCTCCGGTTCCACCACCTGATATCAAATGCTTTCATGGTGATTTAAGGGACTTCCAAAGCATTTTCTCCACACAAAACCCTTTGAATTCCGACTTCAAAATGTTCTTGCTGTTTGGGATCATAATCATTTCGATCTCTCGGATATTTCGCTTTCTTCTTAAGCCCCTCAAGCAGCCTCGGGTCGTTTCTGATATCATTGTAAGCTTATTTCTTCGTGCGTCTTGCATTGCATGCATCTGACCACGTACCTGGATGGATTACTATACAAACGTATACGCTAACCTTCGTTTGTTATTTTATTGCATGATAAAAAAACTTGGCTAATTAAAGAATTTGTCTTTGTGGGTATTGTGCTTACCTGTGATGACTTTATTACATCATCACCATCAACTGAAATTGGTGTTATGACTTTATTACATCATCACCATCAACTGAAATTGGTTTTCTTTCTCGATTTCAAGAGTGGTATCATCGTCGGCCCCTCTTTTCTAGGCCGTAATGAGATTTTTGCTCGCCACTTCCTTTCCGAAACTGGCGTCTTTATGCTTAGGAACATGGGGCTCATGGGTTTTATGTACTTCCTTTTCGTTAGTGGAGTTAAGATGGATCTCTCCTCGATCAGAAAATCGGAGAAAAAGCACATACTCTTAGCAGTAGTAGGAGTAGTCGTCCCCTTTATAACGGTGGCTTTAGCCGGTTATTTTCTTCGGCCATCAATGGATGCGCGGCTTATAAAAAGTTCTTCAATAATAGCAGTTGCTTCTTCAATGGCCATAACAGCGTTTTTTGTTATTTATCCAATCACTGAAGAGATGAACCTGCTTAGCTCCGAGGCTGGTCAAATGGCTCTTTCTGTGTGCATTATAGTGGATGTGGTAGGAATTGTATTGATCGTCACTTATGAGACAATGCAGCAAGCTGAAGCTGATATAGGAGCAGCTTATATGCATGTTGCTTCAACAATAGTTATGACGTATTTCACTTTCATTACACTTAAGCAAATAATGCAAAAAATTGTGGAGAGAACCCCAAAAGGGCAGCCTGTTAATCAGGGATACATTATTGTCATTTTGATGGGTGTTCTTGCAATGGGTTTCCTCACTGATACGTTAGGTATTGGAATTGCCACTGGGGCCTTGTGGCTAGGTTTGGTGGTGCCAGACGGTCCGCCTCTGGGATCGGCCCTTGTAGAGAAAAGTGAGACAATTATGATGGACTTGTTCATGCCCTTTTCATATGCTTTTGTGGGAGTTTTTGTTGATGTTCATGCCATGTTCAGTGTCCCATGGTCAAGTTTGGCACCGCTTTTCACCATGGCTTTAATAGGATATTCTACCAAACTGCTCTCCAATTTTGTGATTTCTCTTTTAGTGGATATGCCGGGGAAAGAGAGCCTCACGCTCAGCTTGATGTTGAGCTTAAGAGGTCAGCTGGAATTCCTGTTAGCCTTGCACTGGAAGGACAAGTTGGTATGTCTTCATATTGATTCCTTAAGTACTTCCTCTCCCAAAATAATAACACAGTATTGAAATGTATGAAAAATACAAGTACTTCTATAATTGTCTGAAGAAAATTGATTGTAGTCCCAGCTCTTTTATGTATTCAATCCATTGTGTTTTGTTGTTGATGCATGTTAACAGATCATTCAGATCCCATCTTACACAATGATAGTGCTGTTATCAACAGCAGTGACTGTGATTGCGAGTCCTCTAATTGCCATTCTGTACGATCCAACAAGGCCATACATGATAAGCACGAAAAGATCCGTCCAACACACCCCGAAAGACGCAGGGCTCCGGATAGTAGTTTGTGTTATTAACCAAGACAGTGTTTCTGGTGCCATCAATATACTCAACTTAGCTTCCTCAACTATAAAAAGCCCATTGTCAGTCTATGCCCTTCAGCTCGTAGGGCTCGATGGGCGAGCAGCGCCAAAGTTCATAACCCATGATAATGATTTGTCTGATTCTGTTCTGATCAATGCTTTGAAACTGTTTCAGAAACAGAGGGAACATGTTATGGAGCTCCACAGCTTCTTGGCCATGACTACAAAGCAAACAATGTATCAAGATGTGTGTAAGTTGGCTTTGAACAATAAAGCTAATCTCATTATCGTACCCTTCCTTAACGAGTGGCTGGAAACTTCAGTCATCAACTCAAGTAAAAGGAGAAGGCCATCTGTAGTGGCCAATGTCCTGGAGCATGCTCCATGTTCTGTTGGTGTTCTTGTCCATAAGAGTTCGTTGGTGTCCTTCAGGAACCCCATTTTATACAGCAGTTCTTCGAATCAAAAGCCTCACTACAACATCATCGTGTTGTATCTGGGTGGAGCAGATGCTCGAGAGGCACTTCTTTACGCAGACAGAATGCTTGAAAACCCGAATGTGTCACTTACGGTAGTCAGATTCTTGGCAGCGACTCCTGAACTAGAAAACGAGATGGAGATGAAGTTTGATCATGGGGTATTATCATGGTTTCAAGCAACGAATGAAAGGAAAGGGCGAGTGGCTTTCAAGGAGGTGACAGTGAGAAACGGTGAGGATACATTAGCAACCATCAGATCAATTGCTGAAATGAAGTTTGATCTGTGGATCATGGGAAGGAAACAAGGCATGAATCCAGTGCTAATTGAAGGGTTGAACTCCTGGACAGAACACGATGAGCTGGGAGTAATAGGTGAACACGTATCGTGCATGGATTTGCATAGTTCAACCTCTGTATTAGTAATACAGCAGCAAATTTTAAGACGGTAATCAATTCAATTTTGTTAACGGCTTATAAGCTGACATTATATGGATGAAGTGAAGGTGGTGAGAACTGATTGGCTGCTTAATTGGGGAACAGGAAGAACAGGTTATTAAATAGCCTAGTACTCTTCAGAGCCTAATGTTTTTGCTGACTAAATGCTTCCTTAAGAATTTGATTATAAGATGATTAAAGTGTTAGAAGTTTTGAGCCCTTCAGATTTGAGTTTTTAATGATTATATTTTTTTTGTCACGTATAAATTGGATTTATTATTTGGATTTTATTTACGTAATTTAGGAATATTATATTATATAAGTATAGTTAATATTTAAAAAAGATTTATGTTAACATCTGCTTACTATCAGATATTTTAAATCCCGCTTTAGAATTTCGTATTGAGTGTGATGATAATTAAGGATTTAAAATCTGGCCGACCTAGCTAGTTATGGTAGCCTGAGTGGGTTGGAATTTCTGGGCTTAATTGAGAAACAGTAAAATCTGACGGCCCAATTCATAATGTAATTATTTTAAAAATTAAGTATTAGGGAGTGTTTGGTTTAAGGGTTTGGGAATGAAGGAATGAAATGATTGTAAAAAATAGTGTTTGCTTTAGGGTTTTCAATTCCAAAGGAATGGATTTATTCCATTAAATTTGGGAATCTGCTAAACCCTCCAAAGAGGGTGGGTATGAAGTTTTCATTCCAATCTAGTGGTTACTATTTATACCCCTCCTCCATATAAGCAATTTTTATTATTAATTATATTACTCATCACTCAACATCATCATCTTCATTATTATTATTATTATTATTATTATTATTATTATTATTATTATTATTATTATTATTATTATTA
>JANITW010000008.1:7463005-7480203 GCA_027564335.1 Erythroxylum williamsii | reverse complement strand
CTTTATATTTTACACATAATTTTTACAATATTCACAAACTCATCTTCATGTTTATTTTGAGGTTTATATAATATTATTTGACTTTTTTTATATGTTTTAATATTTTTTTATTAGATATATTTTCATTTATGTTTCATATGGTTCAAAATTATATAATAATTAATATATTATACTTTACATATTGTTTAATATATTTTAAGTAATTAATTAAAATACTTTTTATTTTTAGTTGTCACACAGTTTAGTTTATGAAACTTTTTTTTAAAAGTTTTTTAATTGACAGTAAAAGTTCTTCTAAACAAAATTTTACTAATAAAAATTTTACTGTTAAAAGTTTTACTAATATAAATCCATCCAAGCAGAGAGTCAGAGTTAACGTAGCCATTGATCTAAAGTCATGAGTTCAGTCTAAGCATAAAGGCCTTTTCTCAACTATGTTAATACCATAAATTCTTCTCCTCCTTTCTTTTTACCTCAGAGGAGTATTTCCGTTTCTTTCTGTGTCTCCATTTCAGACCGAGTATGGTTGGCAGTAGATACAACCATTAGACCAAAGATGTGTATAAAAAACAGTAATAATCATAACCATCATATTACTTTCCAGTGTGAAGTTTATTAAACAAAGCTGACCTCCGACTCAGTTGGCGTATTTTCTTCTTCCTTTCAGCAACCTGAATCAACATACAGAGAAAAAGGAAACAAAGGGCAGCTATTTGACAATAGCAAAGGATTCCACGAGTGAATTGTAGAAAGTAGGATGTTGGTGTGCTGATGCACTACCAAATAATGAAAAGGGATAAGATGAATCTTCTGCTCAACCACTCGATTGCAAGCCTATTCTTATCAAGTTGACTGAGGAAAGTTTTAACTTTTCGTGTAAACCAGTTCAGTAACATGACACATCCAGATATTGTTCAGTTTCAAGTACAAAACCAACATCTAATCACATTTTTTAAGTTCCAACTTCCTCGGTTGTATCAGAAAAATAATACCTTAAAATGACCATCACTTGTCAGGTCGAAACTTTTCTTGGGTTTGGTAGAGCAAGAAGGGGCTGATGTAAGATATTATAGTATAATTCCCAGATTAGCTGACCGCAAAACTCTCACCTAAAATCGACAAGTGAGCTTTTTTCTAATCCAAAATAAAACAAAACAAAACAATAATACAGGCCCTAGTCTTTTGTTACTTGTCATCTCCTTAATGCCTGTTTCTTTTAATTGCTTCTTGTCACTTTTGCCTTTGCGTACATCAAACATCATTACAGTTTCTTAGGATAGCAACCTTAAACTCCACAAGCCATGCAATGACAATCTTAGGAATGGCTAATGCATATCTAACAGAGGAGTTTTCTCTTTCAGTCTACGTGTTTATAAATTACTGCAAGAAGGTTCTAATTTCATGTACAAAGGACCTAAAACTTATGTCCTTGTCTTAAAAGAGGTATGGTGAGAGACCCTACGATGCCTGAAATGAAGAAAGAACAGAAATATTCACGAAGATATTTATATTCTTTCCTTTCATAAACTCTAATTTCAAAGAATAAAATGACCTATTAGTTCCGTGGTAATAAAATGAGTGCTCTTCGAAAGTTATAACCTGAAACCATAAACTACTTGTTCTTCAAATGCAGGTTTTTAACTTTTGTATAGGCAAGAATACAGCACAATATAAGACCACAGATTGTTGACTGGGAAAGTAATCTTTTTCCTAAAATTTAAATTATTACATTTGGTTCGTTTTTTGAGTAGTTAAGAAAGTAAAAATTTTCTTAATTTAAAAAAAGTAGTAGCACTTTTCCTGTATTCTAAATCCCAACATTCCCTCAATATTTAGATTACTTTCCTCAGAAATTTAATTTAAAAATTATACTGGCCAATTTAACTATTTTTTCTCTTTCAACTCTACGACAACTCTTTTATAAAACCTATCTCATCTTCAATCAATGTTACAAATACTGTTCTAAGAATGATTGGGATAATATATTTATTTAGACTGAAAATCTCTACAAAAGAATTGGAGATGATAAAAAGTGCCTACTCAGTTTACTCAATTTGGTTTGAAAGAAACTAAAGTATCTTCAGAGATGTACACAATGACAAGTATGTGGTGATAAATAGGACTTACTCTTGGAACAGGAAGATGATTGCTTATCAAGCAACCAGTAGTTTAAGCTTTTTCATGAAATGTAATTAGGGTCTATTTTAACTTTTATCTTGCTTGCTCTAGCACCAATACTAGTTTTGTTATGTTAGGAGGCTGGTACTTTTCTTAAATTCATAACCCTTGTAACTCTTTGGTAGGCCTCTAGGATTTTCAGTGAAATTTTTTTAACTTAAAAAAAAACTATTTACTAATTGTTTATAAAAATGTCAAGCCATTGCAAGAGCTTTTAAGAAGTGACTACTTCATAAGGTGGGGTTTAGGACAACAGTTTACCTTAATAGCAACATCAAACATCAAACGACTCATAATTAAAACAGTGAATAGAATACGTTATTCTTTGCTGGATTAGGTTTGTTTTAAGTCTAACGCCCCTATTTACAGTTTACCTTCCTATATAGTATGTAGAAAAAAAATCATAGTTAACATATAGTTTTGTGCAACAGATGATTGTTGCACAAAGGTGAAAGTGATCTTGATTGATTCAGTTGATGATTAATCAATAAGAATATTGTGCTTATTGGACAAAGCATAGGCTAGAATCAAGATTTGTTTCTTTGGTATGCCAAAAACAAGCATAAGATCATTATGAACACATAGTCCCGAACAACCTAAATCAGATATGAGTTCTCATTTATGATTAATATTCTCAATCTGTTTTGGATCGTTATCACTAATGAAAACGCAATTCCATAAGCAAAAGCTCCCATAATTATTATGAATCTTGCAATGTTGTGTCAATGAATATGTAATGAAACTTAAATAGTATAAGTCTCGCGCTATTAGATGAATCAGCAAAACTGAGTATATAATGCCATTGAATATTTAGACGACTCCCTGAAATTTAAGCGCCACAAACCTCTCCAGGATCAAAAATAGCAGGAAGTAAAACCCAGAGTCTCAATTGATTCATTACAAAATTCCATGGTACAAAGCTTAAAAAGAATACAAAGAATATCCAACGACTGCTTTTTCGGTGTGTAACATTTGAGTATATTAATATAGCACGATACTTCTAGAACTGCTTTCAAAGCAGCAGAGGACAATGGCTACCTACTGCTCACACTCGGCCTCACAGGAGCGAAGTGGGGGAACAAAAAATCACCTCAAGGCTAAATATGACTATGGAAAATGAAAATGAAACAACAGTGACAAACTGCAGGGCGTGATGCTGCATCTGTAGACCACAACAAGCTCCAAAATGAAACAAATAACTTGATCACATCAAAAACACGGAACTTTGATCCCGTAAGGACCTTCAGACTTGAGTCATCTGCTGCCTCAACGCCTGCAATGCTTTAAGTTTTGACTCACAAATACGAAGAAACTCATACAACACTGTGGAATTGCTGGTCAATATCTTTCTCCCAACATCAACTACATCCCAAGATTTCAATGCTTGAGAGATGCGATCACCAATTTCCACCTCATCAATTGATGTGATCAAATTTTCTAAAATCTGGATCACCTTCCCAGGCCCTTCATCCTGTTCCTTTCTGCTGATAGGCGAAAGGACAACATCCAAGTGCTCATCCTCTTTCCTATTAAGTTGTTTTCTTACCCAATTTGTAACCTCTTTGAGTACACTATATATAGACTCTACTGAATCACGAATTGCATTCAGCAGCAGTGAAGTGGACTGCTCTGAGTGTCCACCTTTCTTTTTCTTCTTTCCAGATGGAAGAGAAGATCGGATACATGATTGAATAACAAGAACATGCCACGACAATGGCTCCGTGACCAATTGTACCACTAATGGGAACATCCCCCACGGCAAGGAAATGAGAGAATCCATGGATCTGGTCTTCTCTAGAATACATTTCTCCAATAAGGCATTCACAGTTTCCCAAGTACAACATGGATTCCCACCTGGTTCTGAAGGTGCAGATGAGTGCAAATTCCATGCGTTTAAAAATACAGCAAAGTTCATCCACTCGACAATGTCAGAACCAAAAGCCTGCATCAGTGTCAAGAAAACTAGTTTAACTAGAGTTAATCTAATGTCAGTGTATGGTAACATTTAATGAGAGAGCGCACATCATGGAGGAGCGCAAATGCATTATGAGAGAAAAGGAGATGAAGAAAACAAAAAGTTAGCCTAGTTATCTGCTACAAAAAGTGCCAGATGGAGGCATGAGTGTAAAGGTCAATTTCCAGTGGAGTAAGAGCGGTAATTAAACAGTCATCCTAGTCCAGAAAGTCTTGGTTCATATGATAAGTCCCAGGGTGCAGGTCAGAAAGGTGAAAGTACGGAACATTTTGAATCATCACCTCTCAAAAGTTCCAAGAGACATTCTTAATTTTGAAACATTGAAAACTCATTACCACCCTAATAGGCGCATGTTAATATACACTATGGGAAGAAAAGCAACAAGTACATACGATCCAGAAACTACAAAAAGTCAAATTGAAATCAATGTATATACCTCAGCAGATTTTCCCCCATTAGATATCCCGTTAACAACTTCCACTGCATCTCCAAAAGAAGATCCCAAAATCTTTGCATAGCGATCAAGTAAGAACTTCAGCTCCGTGGTGATTTTAGGCACAGATAAAGAACCATTGACTTCAACATTTTCCTTGACAGATGCAGATGCACTTTGAATTGATAGATATATCAATCTAGGAAGAAGGGATCTCCTTTCAACAACTCCTCTAATATTTTGTTCCCATTTCTTTTTCTGTTAATGTTTTGGGGAAAAGCACACGTACAAGGAATGAGAAGTATAGAAAAATATAGTGGGCACAGGTTATATAATTACCAATATGACAGAGAACATATTAATTAAGAAGAGGCATCTTACCAAGTTCTCTTTGGGACAATATGAGATGCCCTCAAATGGCCCTGGAAATGAGGAAAAATATAAAGATAAAGTTCAAAGGAAATGGACAGAAAATGTCATTCCCCCGCAATGAAGATTAACAAAACCACTGAACATAATATGAGCTCTTTAAAACACTTAATTAAAGTAAATATATCACATTTCTGCACAAAAATTCCCAAAAAAACATCCTACGTCAATCCCAGAACTTTCATACCTAAAAATTCTCTCATCAAAGATTCATCATTTGACCTGAAATTGACAGGAGGGTGCATTTGATACAAACCTAACAAATAATTTTTCTCAGGAGTTGGCGTCCACCAAGGCCGGGAATGCAAATCCTCATTCACAGTTAAACTTTTTGACCCAATTTCATTAGACAGCTCAACAAAGTGAATCCCACATTTCAAGTTTTCAAGAGCGGCCTAAAAGACAATCTAATCAGATCTGTCATCAAAAACATCAAAATATAGGCATCAAATGATAGAAGCAAAAAACAAACACCTCTTGTTCTTCAATGTTATCTGCTTTCTGCTTTAACTCTAGAATGGATTTCTCGATCTTTGAAAGCAAATAATGATTTGATCGTTGTAATCGCTCCTTAAATTGAACAAACTCAATCACCTGTGGTGCAAAATAATGAAATGTTTTCCAAACAACTAAGCACATTTGTTCTGAATACGACGTAGTGATGTATCCCACATGAAATTATAGCATCATAGTTATAGCAAGAAAACTAGTAAGATACTAAGGTGGACAAGCAGTAAATTAGAAGTGCAGAAGGCCACAAAATGAAAAATGGAAAGAATGGGCACAGACTATGAATTGAGCTTACATTCAAGAAACATCAGCATGAGAAGTTAGCAGTTATCAGGATAAGTAGTTAGCAATTAGCTCAACTTCCAACTAAACCAGCATAACAGATAAATACATCACACACCTTTGAGTAATTTCTATGGCGATATGCAAGAAATGTAAGATCTGCAGATTCTCTGAAGTGGTCATCCATAAACCTGAGATAATCTTTTAGCAGATTACTTAAATCCACCCAAAGTGGGGATGACAACATCTGTGGCAAAATGTTGTGCATCAATGTTTCCATCAGAATATTCTTCACGTCCAAAGACTTGTACCTAACAAAATAGATTGTACGAGCTGCTTTATGCATAGACAAAAAAAATATGCTTGAAAGTATAAACATCTAGGTTCCAGGGGCAAATACAGGGGATGTAACTAGCATGAAATAAACAACATAAGTTCGTCAATTAAATATGTGAATTTGCACTCAACTAATTGACTTACCATTCGTGAGCTAACGTAAGGGCACTCAAGTGGGAATACAAGTGTACCAATAAGATCTTATACTGCCACACATATCTGCCAATTATTTAACATGTATCCATAATTAGTTCCAATATTATGAAGTCCCTGAATCTGACATTGAGATAGTAAGCATCTGGAAAAAGCATGCATACCGACGGACAGTCAAACCAAACTCCAGAACCATTATTGCCTCCATGAAGTAACCAAGCTTTCTTGTTCGATAAAATAACTACAGAAAAAAAGGGGCACCAACAAAATATGAGGGAGTTTTTTAAGGACAACACATCCTCTACTTAGACAACATAGAAAGTGAACTAAAAATAGGATTCTAACCCAAGAATCATATGATACAGGGACTGGCTACAAAACAACGAGCGTACATGTGATGTGTAGTTGCAGAATTAAACACCCTAAATAGTTAGCAAAAAATAACCAAAATGCATCATTGATATAGAATTCAATGTAGCTCCTTGATGCAATTCTCAAAATAGTTCACTTATTATCAACAACGATTGCATCAAACCTGTGAAATATTTCATAAAATTTGAACCACAAACATAGTAGAAGCACAAAAGTGAATACCTGAACCAGAAGATTGCACACCATACAAAGCAACTCTTCTCCATGCATATTCTCTTGAGGATCAAGGTCCTTTGAAAGGGGAAGATTTCTACAATATATCTCCGTCATTTTCACTGCCGATTGTTCTAGTTCTGGGAAGTAAGACAAGAACTTCAATAGGAAACCGACAACCAAATTAAAAACTCTTCTACAAACAAACAATTATAACAATGTAAAAGACACAAAAATAGTCCGAAATCTAGATATTGTAAAGATCTATATGGTCATCCTGATTCCTGAGCAATAGGATCACTATTGAGCAAAACGTTCCATTGAATGCCGCATCAAAGTGTTACAACATCTGAAGGCTGTACCCAAATAAGCTATACTGCAAGTGTGAAACCACAAAGAAACTAGTGACAGACATAAGTGTGCGTCATTATGCATGCTAACGTATGCATGTACTTATTTTACAGCTTTATGCAGAGATCTTCTAAAGGAGATACGCACCAAGAATGGGAAGCTTGTATAGATTGCCGATCAACTCTTGTATTTTGAATACAGAAATTGACTGCCCAAGCACTTTAGTTGGTGTTGTTGTAACAGAGCTCGTACTTTCTATTAACTTGTCTAGAAATTTCACTTTTTTATCTGGATTTAAGCCTTGAAGAAACATCTCAATATCGGAAGTGAAGCAGGCTAAGTGACCAAACCTATATTATAAATGAAGAAGAAATCAAATGATTTAGTATATACATTTAATTGGTTCTTTTATATGGCCACTACCATTTGAAAAGAATAGCACTTCCTTTATATGATGCAAATAATTATCGAGAATCAATATTTTAAAAGTCGGACCGGAGGTTAAATCTATAAGATAAAAGATTTAAAGTTTAAAAGGTTCAAACAGTATTAGACCATCATAAAACCGTTAAAAACCGAATAAAATTGAAAATTTTGAAATAAGATTCCTTATC
The DNA here is from genome assembly GCA_027564335.1 of Erythroxylum williamsii. Taxonomy (NCBI): domain Eukaryota; kingdom Viridiplantae; phylum Streptophyta; class Magnoliopsida; order Malpighiales; family Erythroxylaceae; genus Erythroxylum; species Erythroxylum williamsii. The sequence continues at coordinate 7,472,357 of JANITW010000008.1, read as the reverse complement.
CATCGAAAAATTTTAATTTTAATTAAAAAAGAGGACTGTTAAATTAAAATTAATTAGTTTATTTTATTTTATAACAATTAACCGATTAACTAATAAATTAACTAGTTTTTAGCAACAAAAGTTATTAAAGAAAATTGAACCGAAAAGTTGACTAGTTCAAAGTTTTCCACGGTTAAGCCAGCCAAATGGTTCGAATTTTTAATCATTGTCGAAATAACAAAATTCTAACCAGCTATAGATGTTTTACACAGACATAACATTAACAATCTAATTATAAGAAAGGAATGTCTTATCATACTTGAGAAAATAATGCATTAAAGCGCTGATCATCTCGTCATGATTGTCCTTCCCATATAAATGCCTTCTCCTTTCAATTTCAAGAGTAGCTAAGTAAGGGCACCTCAAAGATCGACTTTCCGTGTCCAATTGTAACTTTTGCACAAAAGCTGATGCCATTGATATACGAGAATCAAACTGCACATTAAATTAAACTGTCAAAAGATTGTGATAGGTTTTATAAGTAACAAATACATTTGCCAAAAATATGGAGAACACAAAACAGAAAGATAGAAATAAATTGCAGAAGCCATATATATGCACCATTTCTTCTGACAAATGTGTGACTTTGCAGTTAGGGAGATGAATTGAGTTTTTATCAGCTTCATTACTCCAGCTGCTATCATCCTCCATCAAACAGCCTAAATAATGTAGGAAAGATTCCCAGTCATCAGGGCTGCCAAATGAACAAAATAGCTTTAACAACCAAAAAGTATACATGAAAAAGGAAATTGACAACAAACAGCACATGTTGAATTCCTGAACACAAAGATGCAACTTAATAGGCATAAGGAATCAGGCTCAAGATATCAACTGATGGTATGGACCAATCAAACTTGTGTCCATCTGGCTAAGCAAGCAGTGAGAAATAAATTCTTCGATTGTTAAAAAAGAAAATTTGAAGATTATATGCAGCTTATAAGCAACATGCCCATGATTTGATACACAAAGATATTCTCTGTACCTAACTCAAGGCCCACCATATAACTTCCTCAACCCACTGCAGTACTTTTAACACCTTTGCAATGACAATGAAAATTATAAAGGAGAAAAAAGATCAACATCTAATGCTCCAAAAATGACAAAAACATAATCTCAAATGGAATCAGAACAATGGCTAAAAAAGTTATCTAATAGAAGATGGACTAGAATTAACTAAAATATGAAGAAAGAAAAGTGATTGTGTCTTCATTGAAAATATAGCAGCTTTTGTTTAATTCAATAGTACGTCACATATTTCAGATGGCTTTCCGAATTCAACAGAAGCAAGGGACTGATTGACTGAAGGATAAATCATGGTTTTAAGACCCAAAAATGCTGTTAAATGTCACAGGATTGAATTACCAGATTTCTAAAATCTTCTCATAGATATTGGCTCCGCTGACATAATCACCTAACTTTGCTAAAAGTCTCCCCTGTCAACTTAAAGTTAAAGAGGAAAAGTTGATAAGGAAACACAAAATGTCACATTAAAGGAATTGCAAGTAATCAATGAACATTTATGTAATTAATTATCGGAAACAACACAGTTAAAGGAACAAAACTGAGAAAGGAAAGGACACAAATCAACCAGCAGATTGAGTAGGAATATTTTATTCATTTATTACAAAAACAATAGCTATCTGAAATAGAGAATCCTTCAACTAACACTATGCTTGGAGGAACAAATGAATTCTCTAAAGTTTTTTGATTCATTAGCAAATTCTTATGTACAATTGTTGCAATCAAATATGGAATTTAAGTTTTTCTGTTACTACAATATGATGCAATTAACTCAATTCCTTCTCAAATTTCTGAAGTCATATACTGGTTTGTTTTCTCTTCTTTAAAAGATATTTTTTATAAAATAAGAATAAGTTTGAAGCATTTAAAAACATGATAGAAATTCATGATTATGGTAGTTTGTTTGTGTTTCACATTTCAATAACTATAAAAGCCTAAAAGGATTCCGAAAGAACCTGTATGCGTAGCTTATCAGCTTCAATCACCAAAAGTGATCCTAATTTTCCTGAGAGAATTTCCAGTGCATCGGCATACCTAGCTTGCTGTTCCAATATGGATATATACACCATAAGAGCTGCGAAAAGGTTTCAAAAGCTAATAAGGAAGCTGAAAAAGAAACATCTCAACATAAATGCAAACCAACAGTGGCAAAAGAAATTACCCTCAGGCTCGTGCAAACTGTGAGAACCAACATGCTTCTTAAGTAACCCTTCTGCTAACTGTAACAATTTCTCCCCTCCACTGCCGCAAAGCACCTAGGAGAAGTTCACACCAAACAAAACATGCAGTAGGTAAAAATCCAATATTGCACCCAACAAGGATAGCTATCTTAATAACATGAACACTACTTCGTTCGATCACATAGAGCACGGATAAAATATTCATGAACTGGGAAAAAAATATGATTAGTCTTCCAATTGTTCCATGAGATCCAAATATAACATGAGTATCATAGGAAGTGTTTGATATAAGTTATACATTTGGTTACTGGATTTCCTTTTCAGTTTTTGTGAGTCTGCCTGTATGGATAAGTTTCTGCTTTCGGTTTTAAGTTAAGGTCCTTAACTTTGACAATGATCAGAAGCTTAAAAAAGAAAAAAGTAAGTTTTTGTGCCAAATATGCAAAATTTTTCGTAGCCATCTCCGATCTTCTTTCACCTGATATATTCTCAAATAATGTCATAAAATCATGCACTCTCAAGTAAAATGGAGAGAAAAAGAGTGGGGAAGGTTGCTAGAACCTGTAACTGGATGCTACATACTGCCCACAGCAGAAACCTTTCTTCTCCAACAAATTTATACATTTTGATGGCTGTCTGCAATAAAAATCAGAATTAGAAAAATAAAATAGTCATCTCATAGTTTGCGTAAAATAGAATGCAGGAGATTCATGAAAATCAAAGATGTAGGAAAAATACAAACCTGTTGCTGCTTCACAAATGAATATTCACGAACAAAACAGTTGAAGAGCCCCATCATGAGTTCTAAATTGTTCGGAAATTTACCACATGCGTACTCATAGCAGCTAGTAGCCAAATCCACTGAAATGGATCAGCAAGGAACATACTATGAGAAAATAGCAATGATATGCATACTGCATTCAGGCAGATTATTCCAGTAAGAAATCATATACTAACAGTGATCAAGCCGTTGGAAAACAATCTGCAGTGTGCTGAGAGTGAGATCATCCATCAATACAGAGTCATTTTCATATAAAAGCTCTTTTGCGTTTAAGCAAATGGACAACGCCTCATCAGCCTTACTCATCCTTTCCAAAATAAGAGCTTTCAGCGCCTGCATAAGCACTCAAACTCAAAACATCAAACGAAGAAAACAGACAGAAACTTCTCTTCTGATGTAAATGATTATCAACAGCTATGCTTCTAAAGTTCAACTGTGCTAAAACAACCATTTATTATCAAGAATTCCTAATCAAGAAAGTGTACTCTTCAAAGCTCCAGTTCTTGAAATAGAAAGATTTCAATTTGCTAATGACCAAACTCAAGAGCTATAACAGCTCAAGAAACTTAGAAATCGTTGCAAAAAAAAAAGGGAGCGAATCTCACAAGTGCGTAAGGAGAATTGGGGTATTTGGAAAGGAGTGAAGCGGAGAGCTTGAGAGCGGTCTTGAACTGCCTAGAATCGATAGCGTCCCAAATTGGTCGAACTCGCCGTTCCGGTATGCCACCGGCCAATCCGAACTTTGATGCCATTTTAGGGTTCCGATACCGTAATCGGTGAATCTCGTCTATGTGAAACGAGGAGTGAGGGAGTAGCAAGTAGTAACTAGTAACGGTTATTCTGAGGGAAATGGGAAACAAACCTACTCTGGATGTTCGGATTCTCTAACAAAGGAAGACTCTGAACCGAATGAGATCGTAGAACAGGCTCCGGTGGGCTGGGCTTCGGTTCTGGTTAGTTTTTTGGGTTTAGGTGTTTAGCCCTGTTTTGATTTTGACCATAAATTCTTTTATCAGTTGACAAGTTTAACCTACCATTTTAGAGACAACATCTAAGACTTTAAAGTTTAAGAAAGCATTAAAATTTAAATTCATCATAACAGAATTAGTAACAGCTAAATGACGTCGTCTGACCTAGTATTTTTTAAATATTTTTGTTTCCTTTGCAAGCTCTACAGTGCCACGACAATTCACTCTCACTGGCTTTAAGATCTCTAGAAACATTTTCATATTTTTTAAAAAAATTAGGCTCCTTAATGACGGGCCAACTGAAGATGTGACCCCTAGTCCATCTATTACTCCAAATAGTGGCACATTCACTGGTTTTGGACAAAAGTTCAACTGCCCAATTTCGTTGGAATAGGAAAGTTTACCCTTCATAGGGGGCGTCAACTTCGGCAGAACACGCAAGCAGGTCCAAGAAGCGTTCCAAAGGTAAAGCAGTTTCACATACCCCACCGATCCGGGAGGACAGGGTCAGGCCTAGCGGGATTCATGAAAAGAAATTGGAATTGGCCCAATCGGTCCAGCTTCAACCCACAATCAAGGATAGGAATTTAGCGGTTGAAATCCCGATTCACTCTGAAATGGTTTGTGATAGCCGAATCATTGCGGATTAGGCAATGGAACCAGAGGAGAGGCTTCAATTGATGGAGGGTGTCGAGGAACCCGGGGATGAGGCCAGCCTGAGAAATGACATCTTTGTCCTACCACCCTCTGAATCTCCTGATTTGGTTGTAATATCAGGTGGGCAGCCTATCCTCTCATAACCGAGCCTGGATATGGAGCTGATCCAGCAAGCCCAGTCAGAGGCCCTTAGGGAGGTGCAAGGCGGTGGCACGGGGGTTGCCCCGATGTATGGTAATGTTTCATACTTATTTTTATATTATGTCGATCTTATTATGGAATTGCCAAAGGGCAGGTGGGTCGGATTTCTAGACCCTTTTGCGTAATTACATCCGTAATTACAAACAGGACATTTTGACCTTATTGGAATCCTGAATTAGTGGCTCTAGGGCAGAGAAAGTGATCCTTTCTCTCAGTTTTGATTATTCCTTTCAAGTCAAAGCCGAAGGTTTTTCTGGTGAGATTTGGCTTCTTTGGCAAGCAGTGTTTGGCATTTCAGTTGTCATCGTGCTCCGGAAATTTCTTCATACTTCAGTCAAGTATGAGCATAATCATTTTGACTTAACTGTCATTTATTCTAGCCCGCAAGTGGCTTCGCAGTCCATGCTTTGGCCCGCTTTATCTTAGATTGGGCGTTCTACCCAGAGACCTTAGATTGCAGGGTGGGGGGGAATCTAAGCTGGAGATTTCTGATAAAAGGGGTGGAGCTCCCTCTACTCATGTGATGAGTAGAAGGTTTAAGGAGAGGATACATTGATGTGGGCTTCACGATTTAGGTTTTATTGACTCCAAATTCACTTGGCGTAGAGGAACGGTTCAAGCTTGCCCAGATGGAGTGTTTGGTTCTTCCATCTAGTTGCAGCAGTTCCCCCAGACAACGAATCAGCATTTACCCTTTCTTGGTTCCGACCACAAACCTATGTTGCTCCACTTATTCCGGCTCCCGCAAAGATTGAATGAAGTACTACCCTTTCGTTTCCAAAACGCATGGCTCACGCGTTCACGATTTAACGAAGTGGTAGCCGAGCATTGGATCCCAACAGAGGTGACGATTAGTAGATCTTTGGCCCAATTCGCTAAACACCTTATGAATTGAAACACGCAGGTTTTTGGGAACATTTTCTACTGGAAAAGAAGGCTAACCCGTCTGGAAGGGCTTCAGCATGCAATGATGCTCGATACTTCGGATTCTCTTCTCGTTTTGGAGGACACGTTGAGTAGAGATTTGATGAAAGTTCTAGGTGATGAAGAACTGTTTTGGCATCAGAAAGCCCGGTGTGATTGGTTATCGAAGGGCGATCGCAACACTAAGTATTACCATACTCTCACCCTATCCAAAAGGAAGAAATTGAGGATTGATAGGCTGTCTGACGAGACTGTTAACATTGTTATGAATCCAGAAGAACTGCGCTTGCTAGTTAAGACCTATTTTGTCAAACTCTACCACATCGAAGATGGGTCACACTCGTTGTTCCCACTCACAGGAGCCTTCCTGAAGCTTTTGGAGGCAAAAGTACAGGAGCTAGCCCTTGTAGTCCAAGAAAACAAAATTTGACGTGTCGTTTTTGATATAAATCCAAACAAAACTCCAGACATTGATGGATTTAATGCGCTTTTCTTCCAAAACCAATGGGCAACAGTAGGATCGACAGTGGTGGTGTTTATTCAGGCAATTTTTTGGATGGAAAGATAAGAACCAGATCTGAATCTAACCCTTCTAGTCCTAATACCCAAAATCCCATCCCCGCATCTTCTATCTCAATTTTGCCCGATTAGTCTATGTACAGTCATCTATAAGGCCATCTCTAAATTCATTGTGAATAGATTGAAAGTACACATGGATCACCCCGTCGGGGCCAACCAATGTAGCTTTATTCCTGGTAGGCATATCACTGAGAATATTATTATAGCCCAGAAAGTTATCCACACAATGCGGAGGAAGACGGGTAAGATTGGGTTCCTGGCCCTAAAAATGGACCTGGAAAAAGCTTATGACAGACTGCGGTGGGAGTTTATTCACGATACTCTGGTGGATATTGGGCTCCCAGAAAATATAATCTGCGTCATTATGAAGTGTGTCACGACGGTGTCGATGCAAGTTGCCTGACAAGGCACCGTCTCTGATACGTTCAGCCCTTCGTAGGGCCTCAAACAAGGTGCTCCCATTTGACCTTACCTTTTTATGCTTTGTTCAGAGCGATTAGGTCAACTCATTTTGAAGCAGGAGAACTGCGGGAGCTGGAAACTGATAAAGCTAAATCGAACAAGACCTCCCACCTATTCTTTGCAGATGACCTAGTTCTTTTTGTTGAAGCAGAGGATATGCAAACGCAGGTGATATCCCGAACTTTGGAGTCCTTCTATCTTGCCTCTGGACAGACTATCAGCACCGCAAAAACTTGGATCTTCTTTTCCAAGAACGTTCCTTAAGATACTGCGAGATGCCTTAGCCATGGGCTTCAGGTTACTTGTACGGATAATCTTGGAAGGTATTTAGGAGTCCCTTCGATCCACGAGCGGACTACCCGTAACACCTACTAACACATTCTCGATATGGCTCAGAAGAAACTTGCAAGCTGGTGAGCTAAGAGTTTGTCGCTCGTGGGCAGGGTAACCCTCACCCAGTCGGTCCTCTCTTCTTTGTCTACTTTTAAGATGCAAACAGTGTGCCTCCCGCACCAACTGTGTGATGATCTGAAAAAAGCCATGCGTGATTTTATATGGGGTTTGACGATTGAGCATCGCAAAATGCACCTAGTTAACTGGAAATCCATGTGCCAGCCTAAAGCCGCGGGAGGGTTGGGCCTTCAACGAATTGGAGCTACCAATGATGAGTTACTGGCCAAACTTGTTTGGGAGTTGATTACTAAGCCCAATGCTTTGTGGGTTCAAATACTCCGAGCCAAATATCGATTTGATGATTGTAACATCCCCCATACGATTGCTAAGTCAAAGGCTTCGGTCACTTGGAGAGGGATATCAGCATCCTGACAATTTGTTCATCAAGGTCTTACATGGAATCTGGGGAATGGTAGGAGTATCTTATTTTGGATGGACAATTGGATGGAAGGTCGCGAGCCACTAATTGGTATAACCACATTTCCAGTTCCAGAAAGCATCCTTTACACAACCGTAGCGGACCTTACTAATGAAGGGAGCGGTTGGCGATGGTATATTCCAATAGTACCTACCGTCCACATTGTGTATGGAGCTAGCAAACTCCTACCACCCTATCGAGGATGTAGGGGCTGACAGGGTGGTTTGGGGCCCAACACCCCATGGGGATTCTCAATGGCGTCCACTTATGATTTAATTGAAGGACGCTTCACGGATACCCATCACAAACTTTGAGAGGTTATTTGGAAATGGATAAGGCCGCAGCGGATTAGATCGTTTCTATGGATGGTAACTCAACACAAACTCCTGACCAGCCAACAGTGTGTGGCTCGCTATATTGTCATGAGAGACTGCTTGCGAGTGAGAGAAATCTGGCGAAACTTCCTTTAGGAAGTGATCGATATGGGATTTTTCAACAAGACGTGGAGACGTGGCTTATGTCAAACCTCACGAGACATTCCCAAGTACAGCAGGAAGCATGGACCATCATCTTTGGGGTCACCTATTGGTTCCTCTGGAAATGGGAGAATGGCAGCGTGTTCAAGCCAAATTTTGAATGGTCGGCAGAGGGTAACAGAATCATTCTGGATTACGTCGGTTGGATAGCACGAGCATGAGCTATGGAGAGTTGCGTGTTCCCATCTCAGGGCATGCCCGTGGGTAGGACTAAATCGTTAGAGGGTTGGGTTAAAATCAATTCTGATGGTGTAGTCAAACGAGAGTCCACTAAAGCGTCCGCAGGGGGTTTAATTAGAGATTGCCATGGGAACTGGTGTACGGGCTTTTAGCAGTTTATCGGAAGGGGTTCACCTCTTTTAGTAGAACTTTGGGGTATTTTCTCAGGCATTAGTTTGGCTTGGGAACTGGGCTATCGACAAGTTGTTGTCGAAATGGACTCTCTCGAAATTATTAACATTCTCACTTCCTCCAATTTTGTTCTGACTGAGGAAACCTTTTTGGTGACAAATATTAAGGAGCTTTTACATCGAGACTGGGAGGTACAACTCCATCACGTCGTCTGCGAATGGAATCAGTGTGCAGATAGCCTGGCGAACCTTGTGGCCTTTTTACAGCCCGACCTCCTTATCCTCCAGGAGCCTCCTCAGGGCATCCAGGAGCAACTCCACAATGATGCTCACGGAGTTTTGTATTCTAGAGCTTTAAGTTTTTTTTTTCTCTTTTTCCCCTTATAAGCAAGAAAAAAATGGGTCTTACCTTGTCACGTCATATCAACCTCTTTACGGGAGTCATTTGGAAGCAGTTTCTCTACTAGTTAGAAGTAAGACTGCACTATTAAATCTTTCTAGACCCTATGTGTCAATGAGATTTCTACTGAGTTTTGTTTGTTCGAGAGAAATAACAACAAAAATAATCAAGATTTAAAATAAAATATAAATTATGGTTTATACTTTATTATATTTTATGTTAATCATGTTATAAAATTTTAAATGATTCAAAAAAAATTATTATTATTTCGCTGGATTTCCTAACATTAGGTGGACAAGCTTTCAATTCAGGAAGTTAGTCAATAGCTTATTTCAACATATGATATATTGTGCTAAATTAAAGTCAATCTAATGTAGTTACTA
>JANITW010000008.1:7422610-7442707 GCA_027564335.1 Erythroxylum williamsii | reverse complement strand
TATAATTAATTTTAATTAATTATATTGTAGCTAATTAATTAATTATATTTTAATTAATAATAATAATTTAATTAATTATATTGTAATTTATTATTTTGACTATATGCTTATATGTGGATGATATGATTTTTACTATTAGCAATCCAATTTTATTCGATGAGTTAAAAAAAAGGCTAAAGAATCTAAGATGACACATATATGGTCTACAACATACTACTTTTGAATTGTTACGTTTTGATAATTAGAAGCTTACTAGATTAAGTACCAGTGATTTCATAGAGACTTATACGATTGAAGAAGTACTACTAGATTTATATTTTTCTTGAGAGATATTGCTTTTACATATATATCTAAAAATTATTTCATTGTTACTTTGTCTAATTGTAAAGCGGAATATGTAGCAACTGTCTCATGTGTTTGTTGTATAATTTAGCTAAGAAATTTGTTGAAGAAGCCTATTTTAATACAAGAAGAGCTAAAGAAGATTTATGTTATTAATAAATCAACAATATCTTTAACGAAGAATCGATTATTGCATCAAATTAAGTAAATTGATACTCATTGTACTACATAAGGGAGTGCATTCCAATAAATGATGTGAAATTGGAGTTTATATATTAAGTCTCATGATCAAGTTGTTGATATTTTTATTAAACCATTTAAGTTTAAAGATTCTGTAAGGATAGAAGTATGCTTAATGTTATAAATCAAGGTTAATGAGGAGGAAGATTAAACTTGATTTTGGTCGAAAATAAAGTACAAAAAAAAGAAGCCCAACTTTTAGAAAAAAAACCTTTCTTAATTGATTCTCTAAGATTTTTCATAAGTTTTCCAAAAATAAGTAAGGTGACATTAGTTGTATGGTTGATGATAATGAAGTGACAGAGAGACTTGAAAATCTGCCCCTTTTACATCTCTTTTTTTTTATATATATTATGAACTAGTGAATTTTAAAGAAGTTACATGAGATGAAAATTTGAGGAAGGCTATAAATGAAGAAATCAAGTTCACTGACAAAAATGACGCTTTGGATCTTACTACTTTTCTTGAAGGTTATAATGTAATTGGTGTCAAACGGAGCTATAAAATACAAAGGAATATTAATAAAGAGATTGAAATTCCTTGGAAATTAAGTCTCATCCTTGATTATTTCTTATGGTTTTGATTTTTCATCTACTCTCTTTCTTTACTACAACTTTAAACTTTTAAAAGCTTTAAAAACTTTTAATTTATGCTTCAAAAAGTACACATATTTTCTTGAAAAATCATTGAAAAGGAGAAGAAAGTAATTGCTTTAACTTAGAGAGCTCGGTATGAACAACCTATAAACATCTACATATATAAGCTTTAATGGTTTCTTAACTCTTAAATTTGTCTTCTTTGGAAAACTATTTTTGAATTATTTTGTAAGTAGACACATTTCACAAAGTTAGTCAGGATGATTGATTTAAGGCAATGCTTTCATTGCTTGTTTCCTATATAGAAATTCTAAGCTTGTAAAATTGAGATGTCTAAATTAAAGATGATATAACCATGATGCATCCTTGTCATAAGACTTTAGACATTTTACAGCATGATTTTACCTTTCCCTTTCACTAAATGAGACACTACCATTTACTAATTGATTTAACATTACAAACATACTTCTTCTGCCACATATATGATTACTTACACTAGTGTCAAGGTACCATGCATTCTTTTGATTACAACTATTATCATTTTATGATAGAAAAATATCACCTTTCTTGTAGCTCTTTTCCTCCATAATGTTGATTGTCTCCTTAATTTTGTTTGAAGCTTTATATTTTGATGCATAGTGGCTAGACTTATGATAATATTCATTTTTGTATTTCTTATATCTCCTTCTACATTTTGAGTTATAATAGCTAGGTTTATTGTTAGACCCCGAAAATTTTTCTTTAAGTTAAGCATATTTCAAAACAATTTCTGAGGTTTTGATAGATTAATTATGTTAGAGTTATTATTATGTCAAAGTTAGTAGGATTTATTGTATGGGTTAATGGAATTAAAGTACTAAGGTAATAAGGGTGTTCAATGGTATTTTTGGAAGATCATTTCAGGTTAAAATAGCATAAGCTTATAAGGAAGGGTAAAATAGACTTTTTAGGCTCATTAAGGATAGAAATGAAAAAAGACATGTTGTCTTGTTCTTTTAAGAAGAGAAAATTGTGAATTGAAGGGGAAGAAGAGTGAAAAACGAAAATAAGAGAGAAGACAGGTTTTGGTGAAAGAAGAAAAGAAGAGAAATCAAGCTTATTAAGGTAGGTTAACCATCTTTTCTTCTTGCTTTACTAAAGAAATTGGTTGTGTTGAGTATGAAGGAGTTAGAGAGAGAAAGGGGATTATGTAGAGAATGAAAGGTTTTTGTTGGAAGAAGATGAGTTAAGAGAACATAATTGATTTTAAGGTTTCTAAACTAGGTCTTGGGTTTTCTAACATATATGAACTATAGGTAGGTTAGGTTTGAGCTTAATTTGTATTTATGGAAATTTTGTGATTTTTGAAGTTTATGAATTTTATTAGAATGTTGTTTTGAATGGAACCTTGATTGTTTTAGGAAATCAAGAGAATCCTACCCAAGAGCAAGGGAAAAAACAAGCTTGATTTTGATTTTCGCAATCTAATTAGGTGGATAACATATTTATGGTTATAGTGTAATTGGGAAAATTCTTGCCTATGTATGTATGTTGGATTGACTGGCATTGATTTATTTGAAATTGACTTATTTGTAAATGTTGAAAGTGCATGATGAAATATGGCTGTATTATACCTCGAAAGAGGTCTGACATTTTGTATTAAATGAAAAGAAGAAAAAGCATGAAAGTATGCGTATATGAGAAAATGAATATGTGCTTTTGTTTGGGCAAGAGTAGAATCATTTTGTTTGTCACATGCACGTTGACAAGAGTCTTCTCCCGGCTGCCCGTTTGTGGCATATGAGCTCCAAAATTATATTCATTTTGTTAATAGGGTAAAATTTGGTTTATCCATTTTGTTTCCATGGAACCCTTAAGTCATTTGTTTGCATATTGCATTTTTAAACTGTCAAGTATGATGCATTTGAGTGTTATATATTATATGTTTTAAGCTAAAATGATTTATGCTTGGATTATTGGATATATATATATAGATATATATACATATGCTAGAATTGTGGTCATTTGCTAATGACTATGAATATATTAGCCACTGAGCCGTGTAGCTCAACCTAATATTCCCCCCTAGATGCGGAACGAGAAGGTTAGCAATCCTTGCAAGGCATCGGAAACTCCAAAATATTAGAAACTTTTGTAACTAAGTTAGTTCGATCATTTTTGGATAGCTTTATAAGCATATGAAACATTGAACATCCAATGCATTTTGTATTTTGTGTTAAATCTTTAATGTAATGTTGTTATGCCATTAAAGCTTTATGTGAACTTCATTTTGATTTAGAAATGAATTAAGAATTGAAAAGTTTCAAATGTATATGTGCATATTTCTCTTGTAGTTGTACATTTCATATTTCAAGTCTTCCATTGGGGTAAAATTCGTATTATGACTTCAGGGAAGAAACTGGATTAATCTAGGTTGAATTAGACAAAGATATCTTCTAAAAAGTTGTAGCCTATCCTTCTAACTTTCTAACAGTATATAGTATGAAAATTTTGAACATCTGAGTTGAAAGTTTTGATCTTTATAAGTGGTGATGCTCTGGAGAGTGTAGTTAGTGATTCAGAACTTTTAGTGATGTGAGGAACACCCTGTAGAAACTTTTCTTCTTATGCACTATAGACTGAAACATCTTCTTATACACTATAGAATGAAACATCTTCTTATGTACTGCAGACGGAAACATCTTCTTATGCACTGTAGACGGAAACATCTTATTATGCACTGTAGATTGAAAAGTTTGGTCCAATTTTGACCCTCTAGATGATAGAATCTATCTTCAAGGTCTTTATGAAAGTTGTAGATCTATAAGTCCTCTTTCAAACCGTCCTAAGATGACCTTAATTTGACATCTATAGAAAAAGTTATGTCAATTGTCTCAAAACAGGTTCAATATAATTGAGGACAAAATCTTGTTTGATTCTTTTGGCCATAACTTTGTTATCTGACCTCCAAATGAGATGATTCTTGTTTCTAACTAAACTAGAGGCAAATTCAACCCCTAAGACTTACAATTTTTGGATGGAAGTTGGGAATAGTGTACTGTTTCAGTTTAATAACAGTATAAGAATGTTTGGGCCTTAACTTTCAGATTTCTAAACTAAATGGAATACTTTTGGTGTCTTTAGAAACCTAAGACAACGAGGATTAATGGTCCTGAAGAAATCAAATTGTAATTTCGAGTTGTGATTGCTCAAAATCTGTTTTAAAATAGGAGAAATGAGTTTGTTTTTTATGTTTGATTGGCATGAGCACGACACCCTTATGGGATGATGGCCAATAAGGGTTTTTTGAAATAACTCTATAAGATAATATGCTCACATTTTATGTCTACGAATGTTGGGCTTCGAAATCGAGGTCCAACACTCATGACATTTTCAGTATTTACTTGAGAATAGTTGCTTCTTATGTTTGCATTGCCTCTTCCTTGACCCTTAAAAGAGCTCTCTCTTTTTTTATAATTATTTTTTGAAACCTCATCCATAACCAAAGCTTCCACCTTATCCTCAACCTCTTTGTCTACCTTGGCTATTTTGATTTTCATGCTTTTTATTGAATTATATCTTAAGGAGTTGTCTAGTTATCCCTTATTTATTCTTATGTTTATTTTTATAGTATTGTAGTAGTTTAAGAAATTGCTCAAGTCATTTCTTCCAAGTTTTTTTATTTATTTTATTATCATAATCCTTCTATATATTCTTTCTTCTCACCAACTAAGAAATATCTCAGTATAAATAATCATAACAAACTCAAATGCTTTTATATTTAGATATTCAAATTCACCTTTTAATGTTTAAAAATGCACCTTCTTCACTTTCTCTTCTCCTTTGTTTGATGTTTAAAGCTTATTTCACGATTCTTTGATAGAAGTTGCATTTAACACTTTATCATGTCAAATATCATCTAATGATCAATAGATAAGGTAGAGAGCTTTTTTGTTTCTGTTTTTTAAATTGTTCAAGCTATCTTTTTAAGTTGTGGTTGAAGTGACCTCATTCTCTCACTCATTATAGCCTTCCTCCACAAGTTTCTAAACATCACATGTGTAACGTCCCAATATCCCGTGTTAGGGGCTAGGACCCCGGAATAGTGTTTACTGAGAAAATAGAAATGCATTTCATGCATCATATGGCATAATATATGAATATTTATTTTTGGCTCGTTAAAATAATTGTACATGCATTCATTGATATTTTTCGAGTGTACTTGATTTATAAATGCGATTAAAATGTGAATTGTGGATTATTTGTATTGAAAATTTATTTGGAGAGTATTATTACTATTTCAAAAAATTTGGTGAATTTTAGAGAATTTTCAAAATTTTGAGATATTTTCGACTAGGAAAAATATAAAATAAGTGACAAATATAAGAGTGACATGTGGCAACATTGTATGTTGACACATAGTCCACATGTAAGGAACACACGTAGTCACGTGTATTACTAGAAAAAAAAGAAGAAGAAAACAATGGTGAAGCTTTCAGTTATTCACCGAAAGTATGCATCATAAAATTCTCTTTTGATTCAATCATCACCAAAACATTGTTTTTGATTATTACATCCGTATTATCCTTTGCAAAACAAACATTTCGATCCAACTAGTATTTGTTTCTACTTAATCTTGCTGTCTTTTTTTGGTTTCCAACCACCAAAACCCTGTTCATCATTATCATTACTAGAATTTTTCTTAAAAATCAAGTATAAAGTGTAGCTTCGGTTGGAAGTGAATTCATGCATGAACGGTAGCTTCGGTGTTGTTAAAAATGAATTATATGAAAATGATGTGAAATGGACATTGTGCAGAAATTGTTTCTAAGATTGTGAGAATTGAAGTTTAATGAGATTTAGACAAGTACAGAAAAACTAAAATGAGGTTCTGTGTTTTTATTTGAGTGAAATTAAATCTTGATATAGTGTAAAAGATATGAAAATGCAATAGCGAGAGAAAACATAACAGAAAATGCAATAGTAAGAGAAAGCAGAACATGATGAAATATATATATGATTTCTGTTTTGATGTTTGTGTTTAATCTTAAATTTTGGGATGTCTTAATAATGAGTTGAATGTAATTAGAAGCAGAATATGTGAGAGAGTATAGGTTAGAAGAAATGGTGTTTGGAAATAATGGATTACTTAGTAGGAGGAAGAAGAAAAGAAGAAGTGCTGCAAAGTCTAGAAACTAATGGAGTACACGATTGTGCACCTAAAGGTTTTCTGAACTAAGCAACTTTGATACTTGTAATCATAATTTTGTCATTCAACCTCTAAATAATATGGGATTTAAACCAACAAACTCTTAACACATTCTTCTTTATCTTCAACAAAAGTTATAGTTATCTGAATTAATTTAGAAGAGATTGATTGATGGGGTTTGAATGAAAATGTTGAGTTATACTAGAATTTGATAACTAGAATGCTTTTACTAAACATGCTTCGGTATATTGGCTATATCTTGATATGTTGATTTTCAAATGATTTGATTCGTAATTTAGATTAAACTAGAGACATATGAATATAACTTTCTTGAAAATTAGAATTTTAGTTCTGTCTCTAAGAATTTCAAAATCTGGCATGAAATTGAGTCTTGGCTTAAGCTATAACACTATTTGTAATAGAAATCATGTCTTATTGTTATCAAATAAACTATATTGATGTAGGACTAATCGGACAAAGTTTTCTTCACAAAATCGTAACTTATTCTCTTAACTTTCAATTGGTATGAAGTTTGTAATTTTTTTATATTGAAATTGAAAGATATGAGTTGTAAAACTTAGAGTGCATGACCATGCACTAGCCAAAATTTCAAATATACTCAATCTATAGTATTTTGAGTATAACTCATAGAATAATGAACCAAATTATATGACCTTAGTATTATTAGAAACTAGAAACATAGGGGAATAATTGTTTAGAAGGAAGTTTTATCTAAAAACTCAATCTTCCTTGTCATAATGATCATACAAAGTTGACCCAAAAGTGGGTTTTGAGAAAAAAACTGGAATGATTTATGAGTGTGTGAATTCTGGAAAATATGGAGAAAAAATTAAAGTTTGCACCAGTTTATTCAAGATATATATACCTAAGAATTTGTTATTGAACATGTATACTACATGATACATTTATAAATATGATTATTCAGTTAATGAGCCATATAGTAATATGAAAATGTATTTGTTTTCATATAAAAGAGCAAGTAGAACGACCGCTTCCAGACATTGCTGGGAATTTAAGGCAATAAACGAAAGGGAGCAATTGTGAGTAACCTAAGATGTTATCACCTTGACTTGTTTTGTTTATTACTGAATTGAATTTGATATTGATGAATGTGTACTGAATTGTATACTGAATTATGGACATGAAATGTCCAAGGAGTTTTGATGCATTATTAAAACATTAGAAGTGCTACTTAAATATGAATGAGATTGACTACATGGTTCTCAACTTAAATGTTCATGCTGGACCTAGTCTAATGATTATTGTGAACAAGAATATGGTTACAAATGTAATTGATCAAATGTGATGATTGAAATTGAGGAATGCATTTTATTCCAATGTATGAAATATATAGGTAGTTGTGATTGAAGTCGTCAGTAAAAAAGAGTTTAAAGCTCAGACATTCGTCATTAGAGCCTAAAGCTCAATATGTACAAAGAGTCCTGTATCCCCAATGGATAAGGGACAGTATGAAAGAGCCCGGTATCTATAACGAATACGGGATAATGAAAAAGGCACACAATCACAATAATTAAATAAATGAAATCGAGTCTCATAACATTGCGTACATATATGATGTAAACAAATTGAATGATTGCAAATTTTTGAGAACTTTGTCTATGAAATATGTGATAATTTGTCAATGTGTATGTTCTGCAAAATCATACTGAAATGATGAAATGCTTAAATTTTGTTTTTGAAATATGACAAATGTGACAAGTGTTATGTGATATTACTTGACAAAAATCAAGTTGATTTGAATTACATGACAACATGATTTGTTGTGTGTTGTATAACAAGAGTGAACTATCAAGGATGATTACTCTACTGAGTTTGCAAAACTCACCAAAATTGTAAAATTGACAATTTCAGGTTCGAGAGAGCGATGACCTAGCTTCTAAGACTGCATAGAAGCGATTTTACATAACTTGTGGAGATCAGACATGGCTCAAAGGTCAGTCAATTAAGACGGAAGGAATAGTTTGTGTTATCTTTTGTGATTCTTCATTTATATAGCATAATGTGTAGACTGAGTTGTTGATGCTCATAGGATGATGTTATGTAAACATGATTGTTGAACATAATGCTACAATGTAACTTATAGTTTGTGATATAAAATGCGGAAATTTTAGCTTTCAGAACAATGTGTAATTTATGACCTAGCTTACGATGCCATGTTATAAAGTGAAGGAAAAATAGCTAACACATCATTTTTGATAGGCATGTGTATGTGCATTCGAAGGGCGCACATGCATGTGTCAGATGAGAGTGAGGTATTATAACATGCATCCAATAAAGCCTTTATTTTTATACTATAATTGTCATAATTATTATTTTAACAATTGGAATTTAGAAAGATATTGCACAAGTAGCCATATTTTCAAATTAAAAGATTTTGAAATTTTTGGTTACACGAATGAAAACAAAACATTGAAAAGCCTTAGAAGTGACTTAGTCAATTTTTGGTAAAATATCTAACAAGTCAATAGTTATTATTGCTTAGACATTCAGCTTGGTAGCTAGTTAAAGGCTCAATTAAGCTTAACTCACTTTTGACTCATTAACTTAGTGAGTTGACAATCTCAAGCAACAAAGTTTTGGTGACTATTATTGGTATGTTCAAACTCTGATCAAACTGATTCTTATGTCCATTCCTCTCTTTATCCTCTTCGTTTTGGTATACTATATTATCATATTCCACTTTGATACCAATTTGTTGACATCAAAATAATAATACAATAGAAATTTTATACTTCAATTCACTTAACACAAATTTTAAAAAAAAATTGGCCTTTTCACTTTATACGTCACACCACTCTCTTAAAGTCTTTTTTTTTCTAATAGCTCTATTTTTTTCCTCACAGCATCATTCCAAATGTATTCATAGCTGTTTATGATAAATTTAAATCTTCTTATACCATAAAGTTGTTCATAATATATCCTAATCTCTTCTAATGTTTATCATACAATTTGCTCCACTATCATCAACTGTATAACTAATGGACCTTGCTTATGTTTAAGAAAGCTAATCAAAATCTAGAAATTTGATTAAGTATAGTACTTTTTTTAGAAATTAGACTTATGATTTTTTTACACTTTATTTTAGACTAAAATCAAATTTAACCTTCAACATTATTACACTGTATGAATAAATTTGACATTGTTTTTTATCTTACACTTGTGATTATTGGATTTGTCTTTTAAATATTTTTAGAATATGATAAATAAATTATTCAAATAGTATGAGTTATCAATAATTGATGATCCAATCATCTTCCGCCCCATCGATCCATTACACTATCTCCTAAACGATACTCAAAAGAATTTCACTTCATTCAATTTGATTATAATGTTGCCTTAATATCATACCAAACATAGTAACATATCTTTAATATCATGTCAATCAAAGTACATTTATTCACTAACTTCTCCATTCCAGTCAGTTACCTCCCACTCTCTTACCATCCATCAAATGAACACTTAACCACCACAAACTGTAAACATTTTATGTCAAAGAACCATTATTATGCGGATTCTTACAGGCATATTGTCATATATATCTAGACTCAATAGTTATCGGGTATCAAATTTGATCAAATATTGGGTTGGGCCTTATAACCTTAAAAGGAAGCGAGAGAGTGCAACTAAATTATCAATAAAATGTACTTGTTTACTAGTTATTATGATCGTTAGAATATAGAAATTGAAGGGAATACTTATCCAAATAGGTTCCTAAACGATAAACAAGGAGATGTTGGTTTGTTTGAATTTTCATTTTTGGTTAATGTATCTAAGACATGTGGAAAGGTATCCTAATGAGCTTTATTGGTCAGAGATTATTATTATTATTATTATTATTATTATTATTATTATTATTATAAATAGTTCTTTTACTTAATTATCTTTAAATTAAAGGACTCAAGAATAAGGTTATATATTGCCAATAAAGGTCTCTTCATACACAGAATAAACCAAATTAATTTATTCAACTAATCAATAGAAAAATAATAAACCCATATATAAGATCAGAAACGTGGAGATAGCCAGATATGCAATGCATGAATGCAGAAAACAACCTATGTATGATTTCAAACACTCGAATCCAATCTTTTAACGAATCTATTCCCCACTGTCCGGATTCATGAAACAAAAACATGATTCCATTTTTTTATCTGAAGATATACTACTTTTATACCCTAAAATCTTGGATTACTGTAGATTCAATTGAAAAATGGATATAAGATAGTGAATTACACCAACTTTTGATTCTCATTTATAAATTTACTTACCTAAACTGTTAGAGCAGACCTTGGCAACTAGAAGTTTTAGGTTTACTAATAGAGGGTTCAGGTTACCTGTACCTATCTTATTCTATAAGTATTCATTCTTATTGGATGAATGGATGCTCATAGAATAAAGTAAGTATATGATCACGGGAATACGTGATCTATTCACGCGTGGTTATGGAGAAATTCCCTAAATATATTCATTATGGTCTTTATTTTTCTTAAAAAATTATCTAATATAATTAAAATAAGCAGATAAATTCAGAAAGTATTTCATTTGGAATGCCATATCCACCCGCCCAGGCAAACGTTCAAGCATTGGTGTCCTGGAGGACTTCGTGGAGCTCTATTAACCACTTTATCGTGTTCTAAAATAATTCATTAAGTTGCACCATTATTTGAAACTATAAATTGTGTAGGCCCTTTCATGATCAGTCATTCAAGATGTGTATAACACCACACACACACAAAAAAGAAAAAAATTAAGGGGCCTTTGAAGTGATATGCAGTCATACCAACCAGCCATGATACTGATAGAACATAACAATAATTCACACCATTCATGTCTTACATTTTGACAGTTCACCAAATGTTGTCTGTCTTTGTTCTTGGTCCCCATTTCATACCTTAAAATGGTAACTAAGGAGTCGTTTCATTTTCTTCTATGGAAATTTATTTAGGACAATTTTCTAAAAACAATATATCCTTCAATTGAGGATTTAGACGCCCCTGCATGCATGTAATGAGTCTGTCTCTGGAGGCTACTTAATCACAAAGAAAAAAGAAATTAAATAGTTAGCTAAATATTTTAAATATAAAAACTTTTTATTAATCACATAAAATATTAATTATTTTTTATTTAATACTTTTTTTATTAAACTTTAAATTTTTCGATAAGCAAAAACAATATTTTTCAATTATATCTTAAATTATTTAATTTTATTCAATCTTTAAATCATTTATGACCGGTAAATCATTTTAAACCTTAACTTACATTAGTTTGTAAAACATTGATTCGTGATACAAAACAAATCTTTCATATTTCTTAACAAGATATCACTTCTTGGTGGCTAAAGATTACGATGTTCCTCGAGATCTTTAAGAATTTTTTTTCATTATTCATCATATCAACTTAAAGAGTTATTACACCGTACATTGTATCCATTTCTTTCCTAGCTATTATCCCGCATGGTTAGGTTGCACTTACCTACTCAAGATTCTACATAATATCATGGGGCTCATAAAATGTCACAGACCAAGTACCGAGACCAATCAAAATCCGCAATTGATTATAGCTCAAATTTAAAATAAAGAAGTTAAAATGATGTCTTATTAAATTTAGATATAGTATTTACTACTACTTATATCCAGATGGATAACGTATAGAATACGTATATCTTCACCGTTTGTCGCCTATTGAATATCCAGTAATTAAGTTCTGGTCTTCTAGTTTAGAATTTCCACACAAATCTCTTGCTAGTATCTAATCGAACTTTTTACTGTCGTATTAGCTAGATTCCAGGTACGTTTTGTAATTAATCATCCAAGATCAAACTTGGATCGATGCACATGCACTGAACCTAAATTTAATTATATATAGCCACGAGTCTCGTGATCGAATTTAGCCCACAGTAACAATTAACCCTAGCTACAAAATGAGTCGCCAGCTAGATATGTATATAACGACAAATCTAACTTAAATTTCCAAGAACAAGCTCGAATAATATTATTCACATTAATTAGTGCACCTAGAGATAAACAACGTAACCACGAAACAGTACTATCATATAAAAATGCTTAGACATACTCTAATACCAACGATGATTATGAATAATTAAATGGGGTTACACCTCGGATTTAGTGTAAAGACAGACTTGACACACGTTCTCCAACTACGGGTAGATGAGATGCTGGCTTCTCGATCCCAACTCTGTTCTGTTTTCGTTAAGATTCGATGTTAAATGCTAATAGTGGAATGGAATGCTGTGGTCGTTGCCTGAAACTTCTGTGGGACGAAACTTCGTACGTACCGTTTGGTACTTCGAAAGGATGCTAACTCCCACACGATCAGACAAAAGCAACCTCAACTTTATAACGTGCTTATAGACATCGCTTCAATACATTCAATGATTTTGAGCTCAAACACCCAACAATGAAGGTGGATAAGCTAAGATGACGAGAAAGGGGAACGAAATTAATTACTCCATTTTATTTAAAATAAGTATCATTTTAGAGAGATGCATATTTATTAATAAAACTAGTAAAATATTTGATATATTCTTATTAATTATATGTTAAATTGTCTTGAAAATTTAATCTGTATAATTAAGATGTGAAAGAAATTAAAGGGTAATTTTGAAAATAAAATTATAAACATGCATAAAAAATAGTAGACGATACTTATTTTGAATAAATAAAATCCCTTTAAAATAACACTTATTTTGAATAGGAAGGAGTATAAGATATTATAAATTCAACGCATTTGATTATATATTTCAACGTTCATTTGTACGGATTGGTTTAGAAGGTAGGTCTTTCTCAGGTACAGCCCTTGTCTGGACTTGACGATGCGTTTTATGTTTATGTGGGAACTATCTGCCAATGCATAAGCTGTGTATTCTTCTGTACCTTTGGCTTTATTTCTTAACATGGAAATTGAAAAGTTATGAATTTTTAAAATTATTTATAATTTTTCTATTATGTAATAAATGAGAAAATTGTTTTGCATTCTCTGGTCTAGTACGGGCACGATATATCAATAATAGTCTTAGGAACGCTATGCTTATTTAATGGATCATGTTGTTAGGTGAACGAAGAAGTTGGGTGGAATTATAATTTTGATTTTTAGGATTATATTATAATAGTAAGGTTTAAGCATAAATAAGGAAAGGAGATACAGTAAAATATTTTCAAAAGAAATGATAGAGCATAAAGATTTCATAAAATCTAAAAAATCTGATCTTTTTTTTGACAATTCGAAAATCTTATCGTTAATAATTTATTAAATAATTTAATCAATTCGGCCAGTTTAATCTTAAAAATTTATAATTGGCCAATTTTTTGATTCAATTTTAAATTTATGTTTTAATTTACTTTAATAACTTTTATTATTAAAATTTGATTTATTTATTAATTAATAGTTCATTTTTTGTAAATTACTATATTCTTATAAACTAAAATAAATCAATTAATTTTTATTTAATAATTTTTAAAATTAAACTACAAATTTTTCAATAAATAAAGACAATTTATATAAATGATATTTCAAATTCTTTAAATATCTCGTATTTTATTGGTTTAACATCCAAATATGATGTTAAATTTACTTTGGGTTAATAAGCATACACAATAACAATTATCACTTCTCCCTCGTGTAATTAATTAAATTCAAAGTAACAGTAACATCTTTTAACCTATGCATGAATTTAATGTGTAATTGATACTACTATATACTTATCTTACAACAAAATTACTTTTAAACTATTTCTCAAATTAAATATAAACTATGATATTTGAACTTCTAATTTTTATGAAAATGATGTTTTAACCTAATATGAACAAATTAAAATATCAGTCAAAATATGCATATCTTTATTTTTGGATAGAAATAAATTTTTTTATTAAATTAGGGAAAGTATTCACCGATGTAGTCTTAAAATAGAATTATAAGTATTTAATACAACTAACTAATTCTTGGTTTAAAAAATGGAATCAGAATTTCTCTAATTTAGGAGCTAGCCATTGGTTCGATATTGTTTTCCTAACTGGTAAATGCTTTATTTGGCTCATGCGAAACTATGATACTTTGGAGATCAAGATGTTGCTTACCCTTTCATGTCTCAATACATTGTGCGATTGTTGATTGGAATACATTGTTGGGCAATATGGGTAATAGCGTTGATCATGACTAAGGACGGAGTTATTTGGATCTTAGTACAAGATTTTAAAAATTAAATATTTTTATTTTTAATATATATATATATATAAACGGAGTTATTTTGAATCCAGTGGTGCATTGGATCTTCCAAGATTTAAAACAATTAAATATTTGAGCCCTTCTATATTAAATTTTTGACTCCGCCACTGATCATGACAGTCATTGAGTTGGCTAGAATTTTCCTAAAATATGTGTTAACATTAATGGAAACTCACGAGGTAATCCAAGTGAGGTTGGATTTGGCAGTGTTCTTTGGAATTCTAATGATACTCGGTTAGGGGATTTTTATGATAGTATTGGCACTGCTACTAATATAGTTGCAGAGTTGTCTACAATCTTCTTTGGTCTTATCTCAGCTTGAGAAAGGGGGCATAGGTATATTGTCCTTTGTTCAGATTCTTAAGAAGCGATCCGTTTGGTTCGAGATGGTCATGTTCTAGTTTATCCTCGTGCTAACTTGTTAGGTGATATTTTAGCAATGTTATAGTGGGATTGGCATGTTAAGATTGTTCATTGCCTGCACTAAAGAAATCAAATGGCTGATAGGCTTACAAAAATGGGTAGTCATTCCTCTACTTCCTTTCAGTTTTTTGGAAGCACCTCCTCCTGATGTTGACATTGGTTTTTTTTTTAATCCGAAAGGAAAGTACATTAACCGGAAATAACTAATCGGGGAAATGATACCCCCGAAATATCCTCTAGGAGAATAGACAGGCAACCCACGGTCGGGTTCTGAAATTTGTGGATGCCAAGTTCCAGAGAAATAGCATAGTTAGCTAGCCAATCCGCAACCCTATTGGCCTGTCGGTAGACATGCCTTACTTTGACGACCCAATCTCTAGCTATTAAGTTTTGAATCCCCAGAGTGAGGGAGTTAAAGCGGATGGAATGGGTCGCAGGTGATGAGACAATGTTGAAAATGATCAAGGAGTCCACTTCTACTTCCACTCGTTGGTATCCAAGATCCCATGCTAATTGTAGCCCGGTGAGGACCCCCCATAATTCAGCAGAAACGATAGTGCAATGCCCAATATTATGGGCGAATCCTCCTAACCAAGAACCCAAATTGTCTCGAAGAATTCCCCCGGCTGATGCCCACGATGATGCCACTTTATAAGCACCATCCGTATTGACTCTTACCCAAGTAGGTGGAGGATTGTGCCAACCCACAAGGGTCTCTACCCTCGTCTGTGGATGTGACAATGCTCTGTCAACTATTTCTGTGGCTTGTGTTAAGGACCGCACATATTCTAACACAAACTGCTGGGGGTTAATAGGCCAAGAGAAATGAGTGTCAAAGATAGATTTATTCCTCCAATACCATAAAAACCAACAAGCCGTACCAAAAACTAATGACCACCGAAACCCATGGACTGGCGTGTGTTGGATTAAATTGCTTGATATCCAACTAATGGTGGTTGCTCTAAAAAATTCGTCTATGTTGGCAAAGGGGTACAACTGTCGCCAAATACTTTGAGCTTTACATCCATCGCGGATAACGTGCAAAATTGTTTCTGGTTCGCCACAACCCTGACATGCAGGATCGGTGGTAAAATTTCTGATGTGTCGGTATTGATTCGTGAGAAGACGACCACGAGTCATAAGCCATAGAAATGTTTTGATACGTGGCGGCCCCTCCCATTTCCACAGTGTGGACCAGACATTATTGCTACCATTGTCTTGTTGGCCATCAATTAATCGATAGGCGGACTTGGTAGAAAACATTCCATTCAGTGAAGCTCCCCAAATTAACCAATCAGGGCCCAACATAGGGCTAGGAGGTAGTGTACCTGCTATGGCCATGCATGTCGACAGTGGGAGAAGCGATTGGAATAATTGCCAGTTCCATGCACCATTGATATCTACAAAAGAATTGACCGAAAGATTGGCTAGAGGTACCGGGATAGGTTGAGTTGCGCTATGACGCAAAGGTCCAAGACCATGTACCCATATATCCTCCCAGAACTTAGTAGTGGTGCCATTGCCCACCACCCATTTAATTCCTCGGAGAACATAACCCCATACCGAAGCTATCCCTCGCCAGACTATGGAGCTTCCCACGGTGGAGATGGAACTAGGTAATTGGCTGCGGTCAAACTTATATTTGGCACTTAGGACTCGAACCCAAAACGCATTAGGTTTGGTGAGCAGTGTCCATCTGAGTTTCGTCAATAAAGCATCGTTAGAAACTCTAAGTTTCCGCAATCCCAAGCCGCCCGACAATTTAGGCTTACACACCTGATCCCAACTGACTAGTCGTGTCTTAGCTTGATCCTCAGTACTGCCCCACAAGAACCTACGAATAATTCGCTCCATGTCGTCGCATAATTGGCGAGGGAGGCGTATTGTTTGCATCGTGTAGATGGGTAGAGCTGAGAGGACCGATTGGATTAAAGTAACCCTACCGGCCATCGAAAGGTGTCTACCATTCCATCCACTTAACCGCCTCTGCACATTGTCGAGGAGGTATTGGTAGGTCCGTTTAGAGCTGCGCTCATGGATAATTGGAACCCCGAGATATTTACCTAGATCATATGTATGCTGAAAACCCAACCTGTGACCTATGGCACGAGCCAAGGAGCGTGAAATATTGCTCGAATAAAAACACCTCGTCTTGGCTTGACTAACTTTTTGTCCTGACGTCTTGCAAAAATTGTGAAGGATGTCGTGAATGTACAACACCTGATCAATTTGACACTTAGAGAATAAGATTAGATCATTTGCAAAGAAAAGATGTGATAATTTGGAACCGTTTTTGCTCAATGTGATAGGTTGCCAAATGCCCACCTTACAGATGTTGCATCTGTTGACTATGTTTAGGAAATGAAGTTTGACCATGGAACATCAACCATAAGTGGAAAGATATTCTGGGAGGCAAGTTCTTATCCCTTGCAATCTTCCACTACTTAACCTTCTCTTTCTCTTAGCATAGGCATGCTTTAAATGAGTTGTTTGTAAAAATCCCTGCGCTATGCACGGACCATCTGTATGTCTTCTCTGAGTTTGTTTGGTATATAACTTGGCAGAATATTATGACATTTCCTATGGGCCATTGACTCAGTTGTCTCCATCACTTTGGCCCCCCTTGGAAAGTTAACACTTCATGGTGTTACTGGAGCTCATGTCTATCGGACCACTTTTGCTCCAATTGTCAAATAACAGAAGATAATGCTTGTTACAAGCCTTGATAAGGTTTGATGCATTTCTAAACTTTTGGAGAAGAAAAAGGAGTGGCTTTGATTAGCTTGTAGTTCCCAGAAGCTTCTGCCCCTTATGTAATGTAAGTGGTCCAATCCACCCATAATGAATCTTCGTGCCTCAACACTCTCCAATTTCTCTGTTCCAAATAAATTTTATTGCTTATTGATAGGTAGAACCCTAAGTCCTCCCGCGGCCTTACGTTGTGTTTGATTACTATCTTCAATATGCAGAGACGAAACAAGACGAAAATTTGGAGACGGAACGGAACAAATATTGGAGACAGTGAGGTGTTTGGTTATGATGAACAGAACATAAAAAACTATCTTCGTCTCAAGGACAGAAATGTGTTTGGTTGCAGTGAACAGAACATAAAACAGTGTCAATGAAGAAAATGTCCCTGCAGTATAATATGATTGAAAATATGTAATTCATTGATTATTTTAAAACGAATGATTTGTATTAGTAAAAAAGTTAACAAATAATAATAATAACTAGTTCTGTCTGATTTTGATAGGGTTGGGCGCTACTGCTTGGATCCATGAGATTGGTTGATTTTGGCTCAAAGATACCTGCAAAACAATAAAGGCACGCCGGCCCATCCGACGCTCAAGTTAGTCTCTTGTTAGAGTTTTGGTGGCTAGTGAATAAAGAATATTAGGATTCTCGAAAATTGTACCGTTTTCATGATGAGGTAATTAATTTATATAGCTAATACCTACAAGGAATTAGGCCAATCATCAAGGGATGGGCCGATTGGGCCATGCGCTATTTTGAGTCTGGGCTTGGGCCTAGCACGACCAACCCAACCATAAGCCCCCCTACTCCTCGAGTCTGACCAAGGAGAAGGGTCGAAGGAGTACATAAGGATCGTGCAGCTCATCTGTATGACAGCTTGTGATAGGCCCGATCGGTCGGACATTAACACTTAGTGCATGAAGGCATTTGGTTTAATCATTACTAACGGCACGTGTCCTCTGACAGATTTCAAAATTTGAAACGAGACATCTTTTTAACTGCTACGCAGCTGTCATGGGCGTCATTTCAGCTGTTACGCCGATTGGGGCACTTGATAACCCTAATTCGCACGGCTCAGATTTTGCCACGCGTCCAAGTTCCACCAGTACGCCCGTTCAGTATTATGTTTCAAATGCTCGGTATTGACATACTTCACTTTCTGCGCGTTCGATCCTCCAGTCTTTGCTTCCTCTCTTCTTCATCTCCTTGTTCGCAGCCATCGAAATTTCCTTTTTCACCGTCGTCCAAATCCCCAACTCCAGTCTCTAAACTAGGTACATCCTTCTTTCTTTCCTCGTCCTGTAAGTTTCATTTTTAGTAACCATGTCGTCGACTAGCCCTAGAGATGAACTTAGACTTAGGAACGAAGCTAGCTCCCCCTCTCCTTTTTCGTCGCCTCTTCGTCAGCCTTCGCCACGGGCATCCCCGAGTCTTAGTGGAGAAGTAAGTACGGTTCTGAGGGAGCTCCATCAGGAACTGGCCGTCGAGAGAACTTTACAAGTTGTTGGGTCGCTGGAGATAGCGGCGGAAACAATGGAGGTGCTGGAAGCCGACGAAAATGAAGTGTCGGAGGTAAGGAGAAATGAGGAAATCAGAGCGATTGCCCGGAAGGATGGGCAAATTATTGAAAAGCCACCGAGCGACCCTTCGACGATGACCGAAAGGGAACTGACCCGCTCGATCATTAAGAACAACATTACTTCGTCGTGGGCACCCAGATTGGTTGCCAAGAACGAACGGATCTATAGCACCATGGGAGGCTATTTTGCTATGACAGAGAGCTTTTTCTCGGTCGGTGGTATGAAGCTTCCATACGCCTCGATCATTGATGAGGTGAGGTACACCTACCAATTAGGGCCGAGTCAGATTCCCCCAAATGGTTGGAGGTTCATCAACAGTCTGGCTTTGTTGTGCCATCATTTCGGGTGTCCACCATCAGTCGGTGTCCTGTGTCATGTTTTAAGAATGAACCAGAGCTCAAGCGTTGGGGCCGGGATCCCTCATCTCCAGTATAGGGATGCGAGGTATCTTCCTGCTGGAACAGTAGGATTAATCAAAGCGTGGAAGATGAAGTACTTCTTTGTGAGGCCCCCAGGATCCACCTTTGAATCCCGACCTTGGAGGTATCCCCTGGCCGAGCAATGGAATGATATTGCCGATCTATACCTAACTAGGGAGGAATGAGAAGTGATCGATAGGATTAAGGCGCTCAGTCGGTATTCGTTCGACAGTATCGTTTTGGGGTATCGTGGGGGGGGGGGGGCATCAGCC
>JANITW010000008.1:7378677-7390829 GCA_027564335.1 Erythroxylum williamsii | reverse complement strand
TATACCTTTCTAAATTTCTTTTCAGTAATTATAAAGAATATATAATATTTCTAAAGTATAAATGATCATGCAATGATTGAATTCTTAATTCATTTAAATGACTAAGGTTACAAGAAGAATCATAATTATTTGTTTTAAAACTTTTATTTCCTTAAAAAATTTTGTTCTTGGTTCACTTAAATTGCAAATGTGCTTTACTTTACTTATTTTTTTTATTTTTGTAATTGCATAATTGATTCAATTACTTTTTTCCTCAATTTACTTTAGTATTAATTTATTAATATCACAGAAAATAAAATTATCAATAAAATTTATTATATTTTCATCAAATTTGTAAATCACAACATCAATTACGGACAATGTAGAATATGCAAGAAAATTTAAGTAATCTTATTGCTGTCAAAAACTGTCATCCATCACAAGTGCCCCTACTTTTATGACATGCAGTCTGAAAGATGAATTACGAATATATGATTGGATGTAAGGGGCTTGATTCCACAAATGTTCCAATATGTACAGGATTTGATTGGATTCCTTTCCTTGTCTTTCTCATTATAATTGATCTTTGCTCGAGCTAACATGGCAGATAACGAAAATGAGAAGACAACATTGAAGATGATTGCTGACATATGAACCAAGGCATACGATGCCATTTTATCTTCATCTGATATATGTAATTTTGAGGCATTCAAACCACAAATAATAAACATTACAACCCAGGGATCTTTTTTTAGGAAAGGGAAGATGGAGAAGAAAGATTAAGAAATTCACGTACGTTCACGGTCCATACCTTGATTAGAGGTTTATAGAGCAGTTGCATGCCCCCATACCATTTGTTGCATGATCCAAGTGGGAGCTTAGTTTGCAATCTGAAGGCGATTCAAGGAGGGATTCTTGCTATAATTATAAGCTTTAAACATATTTAAATTGGACACCATTCTCAGTGAGTTGCGTGCAGGTTTTAGTAAGTCAGGAGTACGTACTCGTTCTTATCTTTTGGTGCACAAAATACAAAACAGAAGTTACTTTTCCTTAATTAGTTTATCATATGTACGGATGATCTAATCCCAACGCCTGACGTTGAATGCCCTTTGGTTACATATCTCTTTTCTAATTTTACAATGTTTTATTATATTATATAAATTTCAGCTATTTATTTATGTAGATCTTATGTAGATTTTATATAAATAAATAACTAAAATTTATAAGATATAATAAAATATCATAAAATTATACCCAAAAAAAAAAAAATTTTGTCTCATAAAACGGAGCCTTTCGACAAGGTTTAAAGTGTTTATCGTAATGGTCAAGGAGACCAACAATGATATCTACGATGCCATCTTGTTGTCAACATGTAATAGAGTTGACTTGATGAATCGTATTGACTTAGAAAAACAAAAGGAAGACAGGCTGTCTCCAAAGTGTTTTACTCAATAATTAATTTACTTGACCTAATTAACCAAACCCACTTTTTTAATACTTCCAAGTTTCATTTCACCCCGTGTAAAGACTAAAGAGACCACACAGCTATGTCACAGTGACGCCATTCAAGCCTCCTCTTCTTCTTCATGGCTCCACATGCCATGGGTTGTTTAGGAGCTGGTGGGAAACGGAAACCCATTACCCATTGGCTGACTGCCGTGTGCATCAAGTAAACGTCCATCTCCGATATTATTACTTTCGCTTTCCCATTATATGTAAGATTAGGCCTTCATGTCTCATCCATTTTGCCCTTCACATTTTCCACACAAAAGTTAAAAGCGGCCGGAGTCAGTTTCAGTTGGCCAAGGCCACAAAGACGATAGTATATTAAATAAAAATGTCTAGAAGTTGACTTTGACTAACGTGTTCACTAAGCAATCCAGCACCTCTTCTTTGACTCTTTCAACCTTGCCATTCCATGAGTTAGTCTCTGCGTGCCTTTTACACTCACCATCCCAAACTATTATTTTCCAATTTTATAATCTCCGATTGTCTAGTGCCCAAAACGTCGTTTCATGTTTAATAGTCAAAACAACATTGTTTTTGACACGGAGAGAGGTGGACATCATAAAATTAAGAAAAGAACTAAACTCAAAACTTCTAAATGAACTGTCATTCATGTTTTTAAATACCTGAAAAAAAAGATAATGCTGATTTTAATTAAACCTTTATGCACCAAAAAACTAAAAAAAGTTCACCTTCATTTAGAATCCAATAAATAAATCAACATATAATAATTGCATTACAAGAGTTTATACAAAAATTGAATTGGAAAAAAAATCAACCCTTAATGATTAACAACGTAGTCAATATATATATATATATATACCATTTACAATAGAAATTTTGGAATATACAAGACCAAATTTTCCTTGCAAGGTAATTTACATCAAACAAAAAAACAGCAAAGGCAATGCTATTTGATTTCAATTAATCTAATGAACCTTGACCTTTTGATTCTTCTGCTCCTATCCAAGTGCAATGGTGCGTATTCAGCATCGTAATGGTTGGAGCAGCATGTCATCTCTTGGCTCTTCTTTGGCCCTGTATGAAACGTTGTCAGTACTAGATTGACGGCCATACGAGTCCAGTGGGTTCCCAAGTCCTGAGAACCCAAAACTCCCAGGGCTCAGGAGCATATCAAATGTAAATGGTGTCTCCTCCTCAGAGGTTGTTGGTGGCCTCATATTCTGAAGAGGGTTAGCCATGGAAGTGTTAGAATGATGATGGATAGCTGCTGGCCTTATTGCCATGGCTGCTGTTGAGCTATTGCTCTTACCGGTGCTGTTACTGTTATTGTTTTCAGGCAATGGCCTATTGACACAGTGGCTGCCACTGCCACGAGCGGCTGGAACATCATGGTTGTGCTTCCCTTCGTAGGTTGTGATCACTGCCCTCAAATCGTGGGATGCTCTTTCAACATGTTTTCTAACAGGACATCCCATATATGTACACTTGTAGTAGCTCCTACAGTGTAATAAATTATTGCCACGATTAGAGGATAAGGTATAACTATGCTTACGTAACTACAAGACCAAAAGAAACAAAAGATCTAGAACTGGGATTCCATCATGATACATGCAACACTATCAATGAAAGAGGGACATTAGCAAAGCCCCTTAATATGGTTTTGTTGGGAAAGTAAGCTGTTATTCATAGAACTTTACATGAAAGAAAAAAGGAAATGCAGGATAACAAGGCAAGTGGCTTTTACCTTGGATTAGGATTTCCCTTCACCACTTTCTGCCCATATTTCCTCCATCTATAGCCATCATCAAGAATGTCAATGTCACTGGTGGTTTGAACCACTACTCTGGGCTCTCTCACTGTTCTGCTTCCTGGTGCTGACATCCCTTCATTCTCACCCTCCGTTTTCCTGATGCAAACAAATCAATAATTTAAGACCCGTAGCGCTGATTAAACCAGAAAAGCATCGCGTGCTACGATTGATGAACCTACCATCTTTTAGGCTCAGGTTCAACTTCATCAAAGTCGTCACCTCCTGATTTGCTCTTTTGTGAATCAAACTCATCATCCCCTATTGACATAGAAGAGTTCTCAGGTGTTGCAACAGAGTCCATTTGTCCACTACCATGAGAGGCAAATGACTGATCTTGAATCTCATTCATCGAAGAAGTGGGAGCTTGAATTGCATAACGAGAAGAAGCTGATGAGGATGATCTCCTAGTGGACTTTGGCTTTGGATGGTTGTGACTACCCTTGTAAACTATTTCAGTAACCTGCCCATCTAAAGATCTCTCAACTTTCTTCCTTGTTGGGCAATTGGGATATGTGCATTTGTAATAGCTTCTTGGGTTTTCACTTCCTTTTACTTGTTTCTGACCATATTTTCTCCAATTGTATCCGTCGTCTGATCTCTTCTGCTCCCTAACAGACATATATTGCTGCTGCTGGTTCCCATAATCAGATTGGAAACCGTCGTTGGCTTGACTGTGCGTTTGGATAGCAGAAATCTCAGGGGAGAAGCTCTGCATCGAGGAGGACCTTTCGTGCTTAATTACACTTTTTCCCGAGGAAAAATCACCTTGCTTGCTAGGTTCTTGGAAACTCCATGGTTGTTGCTGTGCCAAGAAAAAATAGAATAAAAAGTTCAGATGGTGTTGAAACAGAACAATATAGAATACGGAAAATCATGTGGGACACAACTTCAGTGGCTATTTACACCAGAATTTGTACACTTACGGATTGCAGTGCTATATTTGAAGATCGCAACATTGCTGACGAGGTAGGAGGCTGCTGGAAAGAGAAATCAGAGGTAATTTTTTTATCTTGCTTGAGACTTTGTTGGTTCTGAGCAGAATCCCTCATCCAATTGAAAGCTTGAGCAGCATATGTCCCAGTTGTTGGAGATGGTAAAATCTGTTTTAAAAAAAAACAGAAGCAAATGAAACTCCATCAATCAAAGGTTTCGATCCAAACATCAGACACCTAAAAATAGAATCTTTCTGTTTCCCAAAATATACAAACCAAAGAAAAAAAGATGAGACAACTAATCAGCTTTCTCTCAAATGCCTTCCTGAAAGGTACATATCTACAACAAATAAAAACCACTTACGTTATAAGAAGGATTCAACAGGACAGGAGAGTCTAATAGCTCAGCAGGGCTTAACCCAGGTGGGATAGCAAAGTAAGTAGAAGGAGAAACAGCAGGAGGAGAGATGGGAAGAGAAGGTGGAGGAATAGACTTGAACTTAGGAACACCACTTCCACTTCTCTCTGCAATTCGTTCGGACAGTCCAAGTCTCTGATTATTACCAGATACCATGTTGTTTTTGAGTTCAACATCACCAAAGGCAAGGAGGTCGGAGAAAGAGGTCGTAGCTGAGGCCATGAAAGCAGGGTTTGTGGAAAAACTGAAACTTTGAGGTGGTGGGTGTGAGTTAGCAGAGGTATCTAAGCTCCCAGAAGGTGAGGCCATGGACATAGAGAGAGAGAGAGTAAAGAAGAAAGTGTTAAGCTTTTCAACAGAAGATGAGGGTCCTGTTGTTTTTGTTGATGGCGGTGAGGGAAGTAGAGGGGAAGGTCCCGTATTGGGCAAGGTTTTGATATTGCAGGGGACGTTCTAGGAAGGAGACATGGAGAAGTTTGACCGTTGAATTTTCTATTTTATGTATAATATTATCAATATTTTAAACTGTAGTTAAAGGTTTTTTTTATTATTAAGCTAATATCTTTTCGTTATTATTTAATGTAATACTATTTTCATAAATGTATGTCCTCTTTTATTAAATAGTTATTTTAAAAAAATATTTTAGTAATAAACAATATTTGTATTTTTCATTTTAAGACCAGGTCAAAATCGTCGGATTTGACTGACCGGTGGCTGACACTAAGATACTTACGTACATTGTACGTGTGTACATTTATCCAGATCTTGCTCCTTTTGGTTCGTAACATTTGTGTTACGTATAACGGAATATCTGATGTACAAGTTCTACTCTATAATAAATATTGCTTAAATTAAATTTTAAAAATTACATTTCATTCTCAATTTGACAAATAATTACTGGAAAACAACGTATTAAAATGAAATTTGATTTTAAATATGAATAAAAAAGAAAAATCATTTCAAATAAACATTTTAATTTATTTAAATTTATGTGTCATTAAATTTACATAATATTAACAATTAATATCAAAATTTTCTCATCTATTTCTCCGTGTTATTCAAAAGACATTACCTCATAATTTTACTATAAAAATTTATAAGATTTCCATTCAATTTTGAAAATTTTGAATATTTCAACATTTTAATTTAGTTTTATCTTTCTAGTTTAATTTATTTTAATAACTCTTGTTTTAAAAAATTGATCAATTTATTATTTAATTAGTAAATTTTCATAAATTAATAAATTTTTATGAATTCATTAATTTTTATTTAATATTTTAAATTAAATATCAAAATCTTTGATGAATGTACATTTTTTAATTATATTTTAATTTTTTAATCTTATTCAATTTTTAACTGATGTTACAATGGACTAATACCGATTGAACGTTTTAAATCTTAAATTTTTTATTTTATTAGTTTAAAAAACATTAGTAACGAGTTAACTAGAATTGAGATACATATGGAGGAATGAAAATAATTGCCTTCTTTGTGCCGCTGCTCAAGTATCGCCGACTTTAACCAACATGTATGGGTATTTCTAATGAAGCCTGTATTTGAGGCAATGTTAGCTTAGTTCCAAAGCAATCGGGTGTCAGGAATCTAAAGTCAAAATGATTTATTAAATATCATTCTAGAAGATGGCTCTGTTTCCCTAACTTGCAAAATGGGGCAAATGGTCCATTGTCCGTACGATTTTCCAAATTTTCTTCCGCGGCCGTAACTTTTCTTTAATCATTGACGAATACATGCTTCCAGGGACACGGCTCTTGGCACGGAGGAAAATGAGTTCTTAAGCTAACATGATATTGCAAGTGAGTTAACAAGAGACTCTTATGATTTAAATAAAATTGTGAGTTCGAATCGTCCTTATGTATGTAGCCGTTTAAAATTTAGAGTCAGAATTTTACTTCCCACAAGAGATTTATTTGACTCAAGCAAAGATTATTTTAGATATAGATAGCTTAAAGGTGTCTTCTCATAATAATTGAGATATTTTTAGAACACCTCATGAAAAAAAAAAGTACTAAAATAAACAGTGAAGCAATCTGATGTTTCAAACTGAGATTAGTTAAGTTGACTACATGAAACATGCACAGAATTCTGTGCAAAGAATGCCTTCTTACATAATTGATTAGCCTAGTTTTGAAAGGGTCGATCAAAGTAACACATATTGATGAAGAAAGTGTTCAGGATTCTTCACTATTCAGGAAAATAGCATGTCCAGTTTGATTTGAACATCAACACTGGTTTCTTAACGATCCGACAAGGATTTCCTTTCCCCGGCAAGCTATTCAAATCTTCTGGTGGGGCATTTCCTCATTTATCAAGAGCTTCTCCCACAACCAAAACACTTGGCATTTTCGTCCCCAAGGAAAAGAAAAGGAAGACCTCATCATCCAAGGCTCATCTAAATGAATGGCAATGACCTTCACTATAGCAAGAAATTTACAACAAAATTCTAATAAAAATTATGTTGAACGCAAAGTCTGCAGAGGTCCAAAAATATACAAGGTCTAGCGAGAAATCTACTGATACTTAGAAAATAGAAGGTACTGGTTATTACATTTACATCCAGTATAACATCACTAGCAAATCCACTACCTTCTAAGCCTATTCGTTTATTGTTTCATAATAATTCAGAACTACTTAACACACCATCAATGACAATCGTTTCAGCAACAAGTATTGTTAGTTTTATATTTTTGTCTGAAAAAGTTCAAATCTATCTTTGAAGTTGAATTTGATCTGAGACATACAGGTCATTCACTCTTTTCAGTAAGTATTTCTTGAGCTAGCTATTCTCCTCAAGCAGTCGTTTCTCCTCTTCATCAAGTCTTTCCAACCATTTAAATCCAAGATCGCACCCAGCTTTTGCTGCAACTTCGAACTGCTTTTTTGCCATCTCCACTGGATTCATCATCCCGCTTTCTACACTCTTTGCCTTTTTAGAAGATGAACCCTTCTTCAAATTGTACCTTGTTATTTCCTCTGGAACTTGAGCACCTGAGACACACATCATGTGGCAAACTGGAACGTGAGCGTCACAGAGACACACATCATTCTAATTTTTGAATTGGTTGCATGTTATGCAGACATAAGTCTGTAGCATGAATCAAAATTGAAGAGAAGAAGAACTTGAATTCTCCAAATTTCAATGTAACAGCAAAAAAAGAAAAGAAAAGGGTGGGGCATTTAACCTCTAAGAAGGAGAGAGCCATATGCTACAGCTGCACCTGCATGTCCCTGCACTAATCCTAAGAGTAAGGACACAATTCATAAATAGCATCAAACTAACATTATGATATAAATGCCATAACTACATGGATTTTTCATTTATCAGAAAATGAAAGGATCAATTTTCTGTCATTGAGTTAGTGTGATTTTCACACAGATCAGCCTATAATTTTAACCACACATTCTAGTTTGTTCTGTACCGAGTACCGAGTAAAACTACAACAGAACTGAGATTGCACATTCCTAGACACCATTAAAGAAAAGCACCATGATTGTAGAATATATTACTATAACTTAGTCAGTTTACTGAACTTTGTTTTCACCATAGGAAGATGAACTGGAAAGTAAGTCGTGTAAACTACCCTGGAAAGAACAAACCTACAAGCTTCACTGAAACAGTCGGGTAGTAACACTAAATATCAAACATGAGTCCAGCTTTCGACAAAAAGCCTATCTGCTTGTGCCTATTCTTTGAACCCATTTATTACATATCTACAATAATTTTCTGCTAGTATCCCCTTACACTCTTCTCCAATGTAGACACAGGCGTGGTCATTGATTCCCATGTTCAACAGCACACTTGCTTTTAGCAAAGGGAAACTTTCAGATTTCAACTACCTTCTCCGATGCTCTGTGGAAACACCATAAAGCTGATGCAATATCCTTCTTCACGCAATCCCCAGTCAAATATACAGCACCGAGAAGGTAAAGGGCACCTGCATGTAACTAAAATGTAGTATGTCCAGGTGAGAATGAAGGACCATCCTTCCAAACCATCAGTATTACACTTTTTATCTAGAGATGCACACCTGATCGACAGCCTTCTCCAAATAATAAAAAGCTTGTTGATCTGACTGAACATAGTCATTCTATTCAAAGACAGGATAAACAAAATTAAACTGCAAGAACATAACAAACAGCAGTAGCATAAAATAGTTGGAAATTTCAAGCTAATAATGTTGTTAGTGAAAATGTGGGAAAGCTAGGTTAAAGGTAGTCTAAATCATTGCAGCTTCCAGATGCATATAACTTAAGTTGTTTAGCTTGGCCCTGATATATAATGTCAAGCTCAGAGTTCACGGTAAATTTTCAAGCTTCATGACTTGTAAGCATCTCTTTTGATGCAAGCTTCATGACTTGCAAATAAGAAGATGGTGAACAGGGCATGTTAAGAGTAGTTGCATGCAAAAGCAACTCAACAACTTGCAGAGGTCAAAGTGTTAGCAATTCTCACATCAACTCTCAGTCGACAACCTAATTCATACTGTGCATCGGGGTCACCCATATCTGCAGCTTCCACTAACAATGCAGCTCCTCTGTCCAATGAAAACAGCATCAATGCTAGCTGTATCCAGTATTATCGATAGCAGAAAAATAGTTATGCATGTTGTGACAGCAAGATAAAACAAAGAAAAATAAACAGAATCCATGAAAACAAGTATACGATCTATATATTGCCTTTGTGCCATTTCAAAAGGTACAGAAGATAATCCAGCATCCGGAATTCACAATTGCTCTCTGGATCTAAGAGCTGTAAATATCAGTTGATAGAACTCGTAACCTAAAAATGCGTCCATAGAACCAAACTGATCTATATCTAGTTCTAAAAGTAAAAGAGTATTTCAATGAGAATACAGAGAAGAAAATATCTCATTGATCAACCAGAGTTGAGATCCACCTAGTAAGATCCAGAAGTATGCATAACCCACAACACATATATAATGTTAAAATGGAACAAGAAAATCAAAATGAAAAAAGGATCAGCTCCAGGTTAACTCACACAGCTTTGCAAGCTCCAGGAACATGGTATTTCAAATGTAATCTGGACAACCAATATCTGGCATGGGTATTCGAATTGTCAGCCTCCAAGGCCAACTCAAAGTTCTCCTTTGCTGTCTGATGTGAAGCCCATAAACAAAAGGGAAAAATAAGAATGGATTCAACGCCCAATTTCAAAAAGCAATAAACTACTGTTTGCTAACGGAGGACATCCAGCCCATGGATTTTGTTTATTTTTCAATTTCAAGCATACTACCAACTAAGAGCAATACTTTAAATTCTTCCTTCTGTCAACCAACAAGCACCAAACGCACAGACACATGTATATAAGATGTAGAGGACGAGAAACAAACTCTGAGAAGAGGAATAAGGCGCTTGTCGTTGCGTTCACAGTAATCAATGACCCTGTCCACTTCCGTCAAAGCATTCCACCCTTTGGCTATGTACTCCATTGCCTTCCTGTTTCTACTATGCATTTCTCTCTGCCAAAGTCAAAAATTAAAACGAACTATTAAACACTCAAAACAAGAATCCACGTGAACATTTAATGGGTCATGAACTGAAACTGTAATACTGATGGGGGTAATTGTTACGATGGAATAGTACTTAAGGTACCTGTGGATTATGGAAATGGGGACGAGAGAGAAAGCGAAAAACCCCAAAATTTGGATTCTTTAACGACTGCTTCAGCATCACTTTTGATAGCGACCAACGGTTGAAGAAAGTGAAGAAGCAGCAAAAGACTCCGGCCAAGGCTCAGGCGACGATTGTTCGGAGAAGGCAGACAAACGGCAGAGAAGAAGAGTGACAAGTAGGGAGTTTTCTGGACAAAAAAACGACTCGTAGTGTCTACAACGGCACAGCTTAAAGCAGATGTTGAAATGTGGTTCTTTTGTAATTTTGAAGGAATGGAGGGCCGTAATAACAAAGGCAGGAAGAAGTTTCGTTTTTGTTCAAAACAGAACAGACGTACAGACCCAAATCCTCAAACACCAAAGAGAAACCTTAAAAAACAGAACCCAAAACCTCAACACTACGCAGAGAGATGTTAAATTTCGTTTTCAGAGGGGCAATGCGGAGAACCCATCAAACAAATCCTCAATGGATCCTCAGAACAAACCCTTTAAGCTCTTTCTCGTTATTTGAACAGCATCATCAGCTGTTCTGCTATTCTACAAAGTCTGCGAAATCATCGGACCTCAAAGCAAAGAAGAAGCCTGACAAGAAATCCAACAACGGTGCCGCTTCCGCCGGTGAACATTCCGCCGTAACGACGGCCGATGAACTCGATAACCCACTGTTCTTCGATGATAGAGTTTCGCGGCGGCGCCACCTTGTCGAAGACGAGAAACGCCCATCTCTTGACGTGGGCCCTAATGGACTTCCTCTGTTCACTTCTACTCCTTCGCTGTCACTGCTTACTAAAAAGGACACTTGTTCTTACTTCAAATTCAGGTGTAAGGCTTGATCTTTTTAAGTTAGAATGAATATTTTTCCTAACTTTATCCATATGCTGATTGCTGATTCGCACTTTCACCTTTTTGTCGTTAAAATTTTGATTTTGGATTGAAGTGAAAAAGATTTGAAAGCTGCATTGCCTGAGGGTCTGCCTAAGGGAATGGTGGTGGAGTTTGAGGAATCAATGCGGAGTGCTCTGCTTGTTCGAAAGAGTTTCTTGGATCTTCGTGACAATTTCAAGCGCATAGTTGATCCTTCTCTATTGTCTTCTGACAGTAAAGGTCTGGTTTCTCGACTTTAGTTTCTAAATTTTCCTTTCTTGAATTTTGGTTTTATGATTATAAATTCCTGTGCGTAGATAATATTCTATGTATAATTCTTCATTATGCACATAAAGAGGAGGAGCCATATGAGATGTTTTTATAACTTCTAGTGATAATAGTGATAGCTGATGGAATGTGAATGCTCAAAACTGAATCATGAAAATGCTGAAATGAAGCTGAATGTTTTAGGTTGCCTCTTCTTTTGGTCTTATCGTTATTATGCCTGTTCTCTATTAGGAGTGGGTATCGGGCATTGGATGGGGATATTGGATTAAGGTTTGGAGGGTAAAATGGATAGAAACTACTGTTGGATAGGATAATATCATTACGGGGGTTATTTCACATAGTTATTCGACTTCTTGGATTGATAATGGTTGTTACTGCTGCCTATACTGTTATCCTACATTTTAGTGTAGTTAGGCATTTGCATTGTTTACTTTATCATTAATAACATGACATCTTGGTTGGATCTTTATTGTTGTCATTGCAAGTGGTGCTTAGTGATTGTCTGGTTTCTCATCAGTTTAATGTTTCTAGGCGTAAAAGTTAGAAAACGAATTGTGTTGGATGGTCCTGTCGGCTGTGGAAAGAGTATTACACTTGCCATGTTTGTTTATTGGGCTCGTGATGAAGGTTGGTTAGTTTTATATGTGCCCCAAGGACGAGATTTTGTTCTTGATGCAGATAAAAAATGCCAATTTTGCTGATGAGAACTTTTCAGTGAGTGTAAGCAAGTCAGCAAA
>JANITW010000008.1:7357826-7370249 GCA_027564335.1 Erythroxylum williamsii | reverse complement strand
TTTGCTGACTTGCTTACACTCACTGAAAAGTTCTCATCAGCAAAATTGGCATTTTTTATCTGCATCAAGAACAAAATGTCACTGCTTCAATACAATCACTACAAAGAACGCCAAGCTGGTTTTGCTTTAGCACTCTTATAATCACTGACTGAAAGGGTAAAACTACCAAGAGTTATGATGTCTATAATTGACTCAAACAAATATGGGTGACAGAAAGATGGTTCACACAAACTTCAACTAGCAACTCGATTGCAATACAATGAGAAGCATTTAATTTCATGTCCAAGTGAAAATCAGGATCTGGGGATCAGGGACACTGGAACATGGCAATTGCCATTAAGAAGTACAATATATACAAGTGAAAACACCAATTCGATAAATATTTCCAGTTTAAACAAACCTGAGAGAGTTCATTCACGATCAGAGGAGGGCTGCACCACATCCTTGTAAATGACTCAATTTGAGATGATTTGGAACGGTCACGTATTTCAGTGAACCACTCTCGAACATAAGCAGGAAGAACTTGAAGCATCAAACCAAATAATGCTCCAGCAAGAGAAGACATCTTTTGCAAATCAATAGGCCAAAGAGATTCCACGGCAAACAACAATGAGCCTGTTTTGATGGCACGTGTTGCTGCACTAGCAGCTTCTGGCACGCCATCTAGAAGCGCCATATCTTTCTTTTTTGAAACATGTACCATGCATAATTCTAAAGGAATATGTTGTAAGATGCAATCTAATATTAGTGGGCAAGCAGAATCTTGCACATACTGGACCAATCGCTCCCTTTTGGGTGATAATGATGGCAATGACCATAAGTGTGATAGCAACAACGACCAAGCAAGAAAGACATTCACCTGAGAATTTGAGGACATTGACATTAGAAAAAGAAGGCTGCAGCATACAAAGCATAAATATGTACCAGTACTAATCAGGTATATTCACCTGCTCTCTTGCCACAAAATCCATTTCAAGAATCTCATGAGGTAACTTTTCGATCATTCCCAACAATTCCTCCTTCAAATGGACTTTTTTTTCTGATGGCAATTCAAGATCACAAGTCTCCTGGTCACCACGACTATTATTATTCAAAGAACCTGTAGCTTCTTCTTCAAAGATAGCCCACTGGGAAAATGGTTCAGATGAGAGAATAACATAAGCAGCAAACTGTAATGATGGAATTGGAACTGAGGAAAACAGAACTGCATACAAAGAGCTGGTCGCCCCTTTACTTAAACCCCAAAATTCAACTGATTTAATGGCTCTATCTCTACAACGTGGTGGTGACTGAATAACATGTGAAGCAACCAACTCCCAGAAATACTGATTATCAAGGCGAGATGTGGCCACAAGAGATGCTGCTTCATGGCCATAGGAGCTTGCTATGGCTTCAGCAATGCCTGTGCAAAAGAACAAGCGAAGAATACCTTCTAGTATTCGATCTCTCGTTGAATCCCATCTCCCTCTTCCTTGAGGCTCCACATCAATAACAGCTGATTCCTCGAACCCCATAACTCCACTAAGCAATGAAAATGAGACTAAGGCATTGATAGCAACAAGGACAGAAAGGTCTGAGGTCAAAACATTCTGCTCTAGGATCTTATGAATTTCAAAACTTCCAGAAGCAGAGCTGCTGCTAATAGTATCATTCACGTTCTCTGTGAATTCCTCCATCACTACAACAGTTGACTGAATCCAAGACCTCGACTGTGCGAAAAAAAACTCCCAATCTTCCTCAACAAATTCTTTCCAGCAATAACCAACAGAAATTACCATCAACTTTGACAGCATCAACTGACTAGTTGTCACTGATGCACAAGCAATTTGTCTTTGCTTTCGGAATAACTCAAGAATGAGTACTTCCTCTTCATGGCTTATACTTCTCTCAAGCTTCACTGATCTTGTTCCACTTGATGCACTCAAGGGATAACACGTAGCAACCAGCCAGAACCACTCTTCCATCTCTGTGACGACAAAGAAACAAAAAATCAATACAGAAGCACGATCATAAGTGGAGGAACAAACGTACCATTAAATATGAAGGATAACAAAAGATCCCTATAAGATAAAGAGGGTGAAAAAGCAGAGGATGCTCAATGCTATCTGAACCCAAATAGAACTCGGCAGCCTGTCCCACCTCCAACCAAAGCATATGTACATAAGTCAAAATGAGAAGGGAAATGAAAAAAACCAATCAAGTCTGTTCAACAGTAATGCAGAGTGGCATGCCCAAAGGGGAAAAAAGAAATAAAAAAGCCTAAAACGACCAGGTCTGCAGTTGATTCAGTTTCAATTCTGATAATATGATTGTCTAAATTAAGAGGATAACACTATAAATGCAGAATGATTGTTGCACACAAAGCATGTCGGTACCTTGCCCTGCTTGCCATATAACTAAAGGTGGGAATGACAGAATTCTTTGCAGCCATCGCTCAACAGTATCTTGTATAAGATTTTCTCCCAAATAATCAAGTTCCCTATCTACAGTAGATTCACCGGATGTGGAGCGTTTCTGGCATATTGTTTGCACAAGAATATAGATAATCGGAGGAAGAATTCTCAAACAGTTCCGACTTATTGCTTCACCTATGTAAAGCTTATCAGTGAGCATTTTAAAGATCTCC
This sequence comes from Erythroxylum williamsii, assembly GCA_027564335.1. Taxonomy (NCBI): domain Eukaryota; kingdom Viridiplantae; phylum Streptophyta; class Magnoliopsida; order Malpighiales; family Erythroxylaceae; genus Erythroxylum; species Erythroxylum williamsii. The sequence continues at coordinate 7,367,623 of JANITW010000008.1, read as the reverse complement.
TCAGCTTTTACTGCATCCCATATATTGTCTTTCAACAAAGTTATAAGAAGAGATAGAAGACCTCTCAAGAATGGGTCTTCAATGCTTTCCAATCCCTCACCCAAAGCAGGACATAGAACAAATGGACTTCTCGTATTACATTCTCCATGAACAAGTGCACCATTAAGTAAGATGTTAAAGACAGAATCTAGGAAGCTTTCTTTGAAAGAATACATCTCTTTCTTAGCAAAGACAACCAGTTGGGGCAAGAAAGAACCAATAGCACTTCCACCAGGCCATTTCCATGAACATAATATTTCAGCTGCAAGCCAGGGTCGAGAAGTGAAATTTTCATTTGTCAGGTCATCTGGCAGAGAAGCGCCTTGTTCAGCAATACCAGCAATAATTCTCTCAATCCCAATCTTTGAGATTAGCTTGTCAATCACTGAAACAAGCTTGAGGTTTCCAGATGCCTGCACTTGGAATTTAATTGCAATTTGTGAGTCATTACTTCAAGTTAATACTTGATGATAATATTGAATGTAGTCCCTAAATTTAGCATCACAAAAGTATCAAGCGTACCATTTTCAACAGGCAGAAGAAATTCAATGCAAGAACTTAAGAATCCCACACAATGAATACCCAAAACTGTCCTCTGGACAACGAATTTTGATGTATGTGCTATATGGGCATATTTATTATGGAAAGGTTTAAATGTCACACATTGCTATTGAACATTTTACATTTCTCATTTGACCTAAAATTGACTGATCTGACAGTTGTTCCTACTACCAAGACAACAGGTCATAACGTTTTACCCCCTAACTTCGCGAACCTTCTTTCCTAAGTTAAAGCACAAATGAAAACATGGATGATCCCTTCTCTGTCATAATTTCATGAAGAAGCTTCCATGAATTGCACAAAGTTTGTTATAAAATTGGGTTGGATGAAAGTAACTTTGTACCGTAGCTCCCGAACTATCCATAAGTATTACACGAACAAGTTAGCCTAAAATGTCTGTGCTCAGGGTGCAGCCCAAATTGACTTTCTAGTTGTAGGCAGAATTAAGGCGAGAAACGAAAAGCAAGGAGACAAATGGAGCACAGAAAACAAGAATAATCTGAAACAAGATGCAGCACCAGAATCCAAATTAACAAATGATAAAGGAAATAATAACCAGATAGTCACTCACAAATCCAGCAACAGAAACGTCTTCAGAAAATATAGTGGCAGAACTGTTTGAGGTGTTGAAATCAGGAACGATCCATGATGGCCACCCATCATCCTTGCTTAGTAGTTGGTCCAATAGATTCTGCTCCTCGTTTTGATCATGACACAGACATGCTAGAATATCAAGCATCCATGAACAGCACAAAACTGTGATCTTATTTGCATTAAGCTTAGGATCCTTGAAGATAACAGACCTAATGAAATTAACTAAGATACTCCCCAACCTCTTCCGATTTTCAATGTTGAGACCCTTCCAGAATTCTTCAGTTATTGTACAACGGAAACCATGTAAAGATTCACCAAAATTTAACCTACCCTTTACTTGTCCCTCTGATTCTTCATCAAGCATATTATCTATTGTCGTCATGCTATACTCCCAGTCTATAATAAATACTGAAGCCAGGATACCTGAAACCAGCACAGTATCCTCACTGAGTGTGTTTAAGGAAAATATGCTACGGCCAAGTACTTCAAGAGCAAACTGAGCCATCTCAGCTATGGTGACAGAGCTGTTGCTGTTTGCAGTGAAGGGGCTTGGTCCATCAAATAACAAAGAACCTGAATCCCTGACCGAACTTAAGGAGGATTCATAAATAAAACCAAGCAACATTTTGAAAACCTCTTTAAATATCAGAACTGTTGTCTTTCTGGACACAAATGAAAATTGATCTCCTTCTTTTGAATCACCAAAAACAGCACTGCATATTCAGACATTAAAAGTTATCACAACCAAGAAATCAGAACAAAAAGCTAAAGCCAACTTAGCCCTTTCTGGTATAGGAACAAGGATGTTATATATGCATAAGTAATTCCCATTCAGTTCAGATGCAAAAACATATTAATTCATGCAGTAAAAAGATCAGACAACCAACCAAGCTATGTAATCATTACTGAAAGATAAGTGAACTTTTAGCACGCTAAGGGTAATAATGTTAGACCCCAAGGAGTGTCAAGACATCTTTTGCATGCAAATAGAACATATTGCCAAGCACAAACACTTCAAAAAAATTTCTAGAAACACTTGATCAAGAAGCAGAAAAAGTGAAACAAGCAACAAGAGAGACCCAACCTTAAGACCGCCCATAGCAGGCCTATGGTGGCAAACAGAACAACCGAGGAATTACCAACGATATATACTTGCAAATTAAGTTCTCTAATAAAACACAATATACTTCCTACACCATGGAAACTTGAAACCACATAATTAACTTAAATCAAAACTTCCAATATGAGCATCAAAATGTTGGTTATATGTTCTTACATGGATAAACTCCATCTAATGTAAATGCTTCCATAATACAATTGTTCTAATTACTTTCCTCTAGAATTTAATCACTAAAAACACTCCAACCACATACCATAGAAGCTGAGCAGCAGTTCTGGACGGGTTAGATAAACAGGCAATAGAAACTGTTTCAAGAGGCTGGCAATGCCAATGTTCTGGGTTAGACCAGTGTTCACCATTAGAATCTTTTGTCACTTTCCTCCTATTAATTTCAACTCTTACTTTCTCTAGAAGCATTGCCAAAGGAATTAAGTGGTCAAATTCTTGGGACTCATTCTGACCTCTAGAACTTTCTTGAGCAGTGGCAAAGGATATAACTGTACACCACTGCTTGGCGAAACATTCATCATCATCAAGCAATGCAAGCAACAGGTCAAGTCTATAGCTGGTAGAGCAATTATATCCAATCAAACACCACGGAACAAATGTCTGTTTAAATACTTGAATAAAATTCTCGGCATTCAATTCTTCATCTCTGTTCTTGGGAAGAGAAAAGGGACGTTCTTCATTAGAGATTGAAAGATTGTGGACAATCTTGCGTGCTCCAAATAATGTAAGTGCAACTGACAGAAGTCTCACGCCATCTGGGTTATCCTGAAATCAAATAGATACAAGTTAACAATAAAGGCCGCAAGTACTCAAAATCTTAACTCCAGTACAATTAATCTAAGTGCATGTAATCCTTAAACATTTTTCCAACTCCAATTTACCCTAAAGCTGAGGCTAAGGACACATAAACAAGAGAACGTTTCTCAATATTTACATTTCCCAATGCAACTACCTCCAACCAACCAAAAATCTCGATTATCCTCTTTCACCAAAATAACTAACAAATTCAGTAGTAGCCTATTATGAGGCTGATTTTAAATAAAAAATAATGGTGTTCATAGTACAAATAGTTAAAGTAACTTACAGTAGATCTTATTAATGGGAAAGACTCAGCCAAGACTGGTCCAATGAGATAATCCACAGGCCACATTTCACCTGTTTGTGCTGCATGTTGTTCTAATAATGGCAAAAGTCTAATTAGTTGTTCTATCTCAGTACTTCTTTCTGAGTTCTCACTTTGCTGAAAGAAACCTACGATGTCATCCTTGAACGCCACACATACATTAGAAAGCAGATTAATGTCAATCGAATTAATTCCAGAAAGCATTCCAATGATACACTTTCCCAGCTCTTGGGCAAAACCCATAGAGTACTTCACATTCATAGACGTTACTGTCTTTTGTTGTAATCTGTAATTTGAGTAATCACCAGAGGTTTCGAAGGGCTCTTTTTCAGAATTGCTCAAGTAGATGGAAAATGGGTATTCTTTCCATAAAAGCTTCACGAGGATACTTTGAACAAGAGTAAATTGAAATTGATGGATTGAATCCAGATCATCAAAATATCTGGCACCAAGAAAGCTAATTAGGAAACCAGACAGCCAGAAAGAAATATGAAAGCAACCGAATACAAAATAAGAGATTGTTGAAGAGAACAACTGAGCACCTAGATGCGTTCCGTAGTCCCCAAAGAAAGCACTCCTTAAAGGCCTGAAAGAGAGCTAGATAATCAGCACTTGCTGAATATGCCAGGTTCCTTCCTTCCCATAGATTATGGAAAAAATCATGAAAAAACTTCTCCACTGCAACTGTTTTTGGGGGAATGATGTTTAGAAATAAAATTAAAGCTGGATATGAGATCTGCTGAGACCCAAAGCACCCATTCTTAAGAAAATTCCATAACCGACCAAGTACAACTTTCTGAACATTCAGTAAATTCCAACTCTCAGGAAATTGCTTTGAAAATAATAATACTGCCTCCCACATTGATGAATGGCAAGCAGGATCTTTTTCCTGAAAAGCACCAAGGACGGCAGTAGCAACTATTTTGATAGTCCCCTCATCGAAAGCATGAGGAATGCTTTTAATAAAGCTCTTTAACACAGAAAACGTAGATGACCGGATTGCAGGGCTTTGGGACTTTAGAAAATCAATAAAATATTTAGGAGACGAGAATAATTTTTCAGCAAAAGAAACAGCAGTCGTCCTAGCTTTAGAAGCATTCTTTGGTTCTGCAGCTATCTTATCAAAACCAGGCCTCTGAGGTTGTATCAAAACATCAAGAAGAGTTGACAATGCCAGTAATGATGAGGATATCACCTAAAAACAAAGAAATAATCAGAAATGGGGACTTCATCAGATAAACAAAAAGCTTACTATACAAAATATTGCGAGTGGCTCCAAAAAGGTCATGAAAAAACAAAGACTGGACTGTATTATTTAGTGTGATACTTTTGTGGCATGGTAGGATCAAAATTAAGGGATTCTGTCAGTTATAATATGAATATTTCCAGAAGTTAAGATATACTCAATGCTAATAACTGAAATTTGACGTCCAAAATACATGAAAAGGATCTATCGTATGTCTTCTTATAGGGCATGTTTTACAAGAGTAACTACATAGATGATTTTTCTGCAGATTCAAAACAGCTAAATCTTGTCAAGAGAAAAAGAAACTTGGGGGCAATCTATCTACTTCTCAGAGAGCAATTAGCCATAACTGCTCCAATAGGGCCATATATAACTAACGCCTAAGCCAAACTCAGCAATGACAGCCAAAACTGCCAAAAGAATGGTAAAATCCATCCGTAACCAATAAAACCAAGGATTCTTCAAACAAATTTGAAAAAGATTATCAATTTGTTAGAAAGAAACGGAAAATAAAAGTCATCCTTAAAATGACTCTAATCCATCGAACATATTTCAGTGGCAGACAACTGGAAAATGATAAAAATGCTAAAAGTTACAGGGTGAATTCCAAATTAAATATGGGTAATGGTTCCACGAGAACTTTGTCATACATGTAACTATAGCTAAAAAAATTATTAAAATTAAAATAAAAGAGACAACAAGTGCAAGCATCTACATGAAGCAAAAGGTTTTTAAAAAAAAAAATCTTGCCCTTAAACCACAGAAATTCTTAAGCAGAAGAATAGGGACTGTTGCCAACTACGATACCCAGCTACTTTTTCTGCTATCTCTGGTGACAAAACAATAGCAAAGTTTAACCTCTCTTCATTTCCATGATTTTACACGTTATAATCCAACCTTTTCCAAAAACAAAAAAAATCTCTCCTCTAAGTCAGTAAAAGAGAAATTGGTAGTTTGAAACCGTCATTCTTTAATATATAGAAGATTGGACACATTTTTTAAGACACTGGATATTAACTCAGTGTGATAACAATTAAGTTAGGTGTGTTTTCCCTCAATGGAACTAGAAATTATTAACTATGAAGAACACTTTTGCAAATTGGCCATGATTACTCAACCACAACAGACCTGCCGATGCATCTCTTCCAGCTCATCTGAAGGAGCTGTCTTGTCTGACATACCTTCTGGTGTAAGCTTCAGATTTTCTTCCAAATACACAAAGATCTCAGATCCACATAAAATGAGAGCATCTAATCTTTTCTCCTGTGACGGAAATGCTGCCTGTTGAACACAAAATATACATGACCGTTACTATATTCACAAGTAGACAATTACACACAAAATTCATTGAATAGAAGCATTTAGATTGTGTGACCTATAGAATTAAGCACTTCTAAATTATTTTTCACAGTTTTTCATAGTATCGATAACGATATAGTACATCATATTAGACCTGAGTGAATCAAATGGCGGAATGCATCAGGTGTTTTATGTGATAAAAAGGTCCCTTTAAAACTCAAAGGGAAGTTCTATAGAATGGTGATTCGGCCAATCGTGTTATATGGTGCAGAGTGCTGGTCTACTAAACGTAAACATACACGACAGTTGTTGGTAGCAAAAATAAGTATACTTAGGTGGATGTGTGACATTAACAAAAGAGATAGGTTACGGAATATGGTAGTGAGAGACAGACTACAGGTGGCTAATATTGCTGACAAGTTGAGAGAGAAAAGGCTTTGGAGGGTTAGGCATGTGCGCAGAATGCCCTCTGATGCTCCAATACGACGCTGTGAGAAAATAACCCTTAATGACTACAAGAGAAGAAAAAGAAGGTCTTACAAGAACTGGAGGGAAGTGATCAAGAAAGATATGTCAGAATTGACCCTTACTGAGGCAGTGGCTAGAATTAGAAAAATCTGACGTGATAGGATAAGCGTAAACGACACACTTTAGATTCCTCGCGCCTCATCCTTACCGCATAGGAAGTCCGACCCAATTTCATTTATGCCTTTGCGGGTTGTAAGTTTTCAGGTGTAAGGGGAAAGATTCCCGCGATGGACGTATAAAACTGTAGGATTGTCGTATCCTCAGGGTCGTTCAATGAAGACTCCTAGCGCAATTAGCAACGAGACAAGCCTATATATATATATATATATATATTGCCAATTTTTTTACGTATTTACTCTTTTAACTTACATCATTATTATCTTGTCACATATGCATGTGAGTCTACCGAAAACAGTCTCTTTATTATGTAGAGATAAGGCTACGTACTATCAGACCTCCCTCTCCTCAAGGTCCCGTTTCACTGCGAAACTTTGGGGTATGATGATGATGATGAGATGAAGGTAGTAGGGGAGTTTTAAGCAACAAAGGGCATTCCACAGGAAGCAATCAAGAAGATTGGCTCTAGATTATATAACTCTCAATCAACTCAATTGTTTAATTTTCATGAAGTTTCTCCCATAAGCAATTTAGTTCCAGACATTTGCATATTAAGCAAAAATTACAGGTTATTCAAGTTAGCGTAGATGAAGTTAAGTTGAAACAAAAATTCAATTAAAGCTTCAATGCCTTATTTTCATTCCACCCACACAACAAACAAACAGCAACTATATTCAGTCCCTCAGAACTCAATCTATTGTGTTAGGTGATAAATAGCAAAAACCCCAATGCTAAAGAGTAATGGCACCTGTAATGATTGCTTTGCAACTAGAGCAATTTCAGAAACTGGATCGAACTGAGAAAACCACCAAGGACCCATCAAAGATTTCAGATGTGGAGCTAAATCTCTTCTGCATAACATATTTTCCACTATGAATGTAGCAACAATAAAGTTTATGAATTCAATAATAATAAGAACAAGAATGGGAGAAAATAAAAGCCAAAACAAACTAACAAGCTGCAAAATAGCTAGTAGAATAAAGGCTTTAGCAATAGTTTTTATTGTCAACTTACAACTCAAGATTGTCCTTTGGTTGTATTTCGAGGGCATTATGTTTTGACAATGTTGAATTAAAAAAGTTTATTTTGATAGAGAAAAAATTATCATACCCAACAGAAATTACAAGATTGGTCATCGTTTCATGAGTGGCTCGGCGAACATCTCTGTTATAGTCCAATAATAGCCTTCTGTACTCAAAGGCCTGAAAAGGGAATCAAAAATCGATAAATGAATTAAAGAAGAAAATTGTATAATTTGCATAGAAAAGGCAACAGGTTAATTATTTAATGAGATTGTACATAACATGCCATAACAATGATAGTCAAGTCCTAAACAAGTCTGAAGCATAATTTCAAAAAATGAACCAACACAGAAGCTCCAATTGTTACGTCCATGTGAAGTCATTTTCTACCAGAAACAATGAATAATGGAGGCTAAGTTCAGTTTGAATGTTCTTTGCCTCTAAATACATCTGGAAGTTAGATTCTGTATCTAATACAAAACGAATCTCAATGAATTCTATACTTAAAGATACATGACCTTAAAGAAGTTTAAACTAAAGATATGAAAACTGACAACCCATAAACCTTGTAAATGACAATTTATGAATCTCTTGAGATAAACAAAAATAGAGTATAAATAATGACAGGTTTTTTGGCGCATCAAGCCCCTGATTTTGTTTTTCAGTTCATCATCCTAGTTTTGTTTCTTCCTGATTCAAGCACTATCATTAACCAAATTAATAAGCCCCTGCTGTAAGTATCATAGCAATTATAAGACAGGAAAGATTAGAGATGACCTACGTCTACAATATTAGGCAATACTAAAAGCCCTCTCTTTGTCAATCTTTTCTCTGCTTAATACAACGCATATACATCGCCCAACGTTTGTAGAAAGACTTGAAAGCACAAGATAAAACATATGGAGCATACCCATTGAGGAATAATTAGCACTATGTCCTTTGCAGGCTTTTCCTTGAAGAGAAGAGATAAAGATTGGAGAGCTTTAAGCTGTTAAAAGGCCTTAAAGAGAATTAGAAACAAAGAACCACAACCTATTTAAGTACTTGTAACTAACTAAAGATCAGAACAATAAAAAAAAGAAAGAATAAACCTTGGTAACAGGATCCTTCCTGGCCAACCTCTTCAAATGCTGTGCCACTTCACTGTCTATGTCCTAAAATTTCCAAAAGCCAAAAGACAGCACCCAATGAGTAAGAAAGCTCCATAATCCATCGTGCAGTCTCGTGCCGCTTATAATACTCCAATTTAGTAGTAGCAGTAGTTACAATAATAACTAAATTATCAATTAAAAATCAGAAAATCATTAGAAAATATCATGCAGGTTCACCAAGAAGGGAGCGGATTCTTCGCGAGCGAGAGATGTCTCAATCCGGGAGCCACCCACGTAGCCACCGAACCCAGCGGTGGCCACAGACCCCGATGGCAACAAAGAAGCGGCAAGGCTATACAACACAAAACATCTCATAAGTTAACGCCGAGATCAATTTCCATTTTCAATCGTTGAAATTGAAATATTAAACAAAAACAAAAAACAGGGAGAATTTAAGGATATAGACGCTACCTGCTGCTTGAAGGTCGTGACTTGCTCCTGCCACCTTCTCCCTTCGGTCTCCCCATTCTTGGTAGCCCTCGTTACCGCAATGACACGACGTTTTCCTGCCGGTTCTTCTTCAAAAAACCTAAACCCTAACTGTACAAAACAAACCCTAATTTCGTATCCTCTTCTCCGCAGTGATCAAAGCTTAACGGTGGAGAAGGTTAGGTTCTGGGTACAGGAGAGACTACTATAGTCAAGTGGAGTCGCGAGTTAGAGACCGCCACGTAATTTGGTATTAAGGCCCGATGCGTCATTTCGACGAATGAATTTCGGACATTGAAGTAACTACCTTGCAAGAATTTTTAAAAAGTCTTTTTTTAAAATTAATTTTTAAAAATACTTTTTAGATAAAAAATAAAAAATATTATATATATATATATATGGACTAATTAGATATTATTTATTATATAATTCATCTCATTTTTAAATTTGAATTAAGTTAATTAAATTTTATTTAAATTAATAATTTATTATAATTATTTTAAATTATTTATATAAGTTAAATTTAATTAGTGTGATTTAGTTTAAAAATTAAGTTGAA
>JANITW010000008.1:7347476-7357783 GCA_027564335.1 Erythroxylum williamsii | reverse complement strand
CGGGCCATTTTTTATACAGAGAAGTTAATAGGTGAAACCGAACCGGACCAATGAACAGTTCAGACTTTTTCCGGTCGGACCAGACGATCCAAACCGGTTTTTAAAACATTGATTATTAATATAATGTATAAATATATTATAACTTTTACATTATCTAGATTAGTTATTTTTAAAAATAAAACGATAATCACGGCTTGTTCAATTTGACTTCCTATAATTTAAACATTATACTTTTTGAAACTTGGCTGCCTCGGCCTAAGAAGATTAATTATACCAAATAACTCATGCAATTTTATATAATAAACATATATTTTTATTGTAAATAGATAAGCTTGGCTATTAAACCCGGATTACTTCAATCAAACTTTGGGCGAGTTTTGGTTATCTAATCTGACTTGACCCAAAACTCGTAAATTTTAAAATAAATAATGTCATTTTAAGCAAAAATGATATTATTTTTTAAATATTTTATAAAAATTAATCGATTTGAATTTGAGCCCAATCAAGTTTCAGGTTGCCCAAACTTTATCGAACTCGAACTAGACTCAAGTCGTATGTCTAATTTTTAGCTTGACCTAGTCGAATTTTAGGATGTCTAGACCTAATCGAGCTCGGGATCGCTAATTTTTAGACGGTTCAACCTGCATTGAATTATCTTGTGTTTCAATTCAATAAAAACCATTGAAAATTCACATCATTGAAAATTCTTAATTCCTATAAATATGAAAAGCTTGGAGCAAACTAATAGTTGCAAGTTCATAGAGACTACTTCCAACAAGCTTGAACTAATGCAAACAAGGGAAAGCATAAAATTAATAACAAGAAGAAGAAAGCACATATGCTTTTAATATCACAAGCAAAAAAAGGGAAAACAACATGGAAATTAGGCGTAGACACAACTTCAATAAAGTTCGAACATTAATGGAATATTAGTTGAACCATATTCATGAATTCAAGAATATTACTGTCAAAGCCACAATCAATGTAGTATTCCCAGCAGCAGGAAATATGGTTAATCGGAATTTGCTCCTCCCAACAAAAATCTGGTGAAGCTTGTACATGAGACTCGTCTGCATCAAATGTAACAAATAAAGTCTCTTCAATATTTACAAGCCAATTAATCTAAAGTGCACATGAAAAATAATATTCTGGAAACTGATTTGGCAAGGAAAACATGTTTGACACAATTTCAGAAGTAATCTAATTGCATGATTTTGCAAAAGCTGTAAAGCTCGGCGTCAAAACATATGCACCAACTGTGAAGTAAGTCGGCCGTATGTTGTCAGATATGAAAAGAGCAAGTTATGATGAAACAAACATAGATAGGAGTTTCAGCGTCAGATGAGGTCTCACAGGAAACTGGTATCGACTCTTGGAACATCTCCAGAGCTTAAATTGTGAACCAGATATAATTTAATACATCACAAACTAGTATGTATGTTCCTAATTGTACATTCGATAAGGGTCTTTTTTCCTTAATCACTTAAAAGAAGCAGTAAACAAGTTCAGAACTTTAGGTGAGACTTCCTAAGCAGATTTTCACGTCAGCCTCCAATAAGGAAATGAGTACTGAAGACAATAAAGTCACCGTTTTGTGCACAATTATGCAATCTTTCTTGAAGTATATTGAAAAGAGCAAGGAGATGAAGAAAACTTTAACAGGTGCTATAAATGAGTGTATATGAGAAAAGTAGACTTTAATCAACTCAACGTAGATAACAGTCAACAATTTCATTGAGCTATAAAAATCTGAAATCTAGTACAAGCTATTGCAATCTACCAAATCATTGTAAGAATACTTAGAAGCAAAAGAACAACTATTATACTCGAAGAATACTGCAAAAGTTTTTCATGCTATGAAAGCTTAGTAGCTATTGAGAAGGATACCTGATGGTTGTAAGGAACAAATATAAGGCAAACACTTCATTTTTTTAACAGAGACAATATAGTTATTATACCACACTTGAGATACAAGTGATCATTGGGAGTACCTGGGCAAGAATAGAATCGGCTCTATATATGGTACAAGATCTTTGGAATGGAAAACCTATCACTTTAAAGTCGGCCACTGGCTCCTCGGCAGTTTCTCCCACAAGAAAGACCTCTAGCTCAGTTCTGGTGAAGTTATTCAAAGTCCTTTGCACTCTAAACACCAAGTCCTTGTCCCCTCCATCAGCCCATTTAAAAGCTTGCCAAGATCCATTCTAAAGCATACGGATAGGCAGTTACTTTTCAAGTGATGTCAAAAACTGAAAGCTTCTTCTTGCTATCCAAAATCTGCTCAAAAATCTTATCTAGAAAGGCATTTATAAAAGTGGGCTACTTAAGGTAACAAATTTGGAAACTGTAGAGCTTGCTTCAATTTAGCTGCTATGCTACGAATGTTCATAAATTGGCAATTACTACTAGTTCCAATAACTACGGGATGAAGATGGTAAAATTTCTCTCATAGTACCTACAGCATTCTCTAAAATACACTCAAAACTTTCAAATGTCATTGCCCAATTACCATCTTGAGTTAGCAGCTGCACAACATTTTAATGGTCTAATGCTCGTTCAATTCAAATTCATATACGTTACAAGCACATGCAAATGTAAGCAACTGAACCCACTATGTGAACGATCATAGAATTTTAAAATTGCATTCCTAACAATTGCTCAACAAGCAGTTAACATTTTCTTTTCAAAATGAAGTAGATTGCATAATACTATCGAATTAATTTCTTCAGCAAACACTACTCATATAAGACTACGATGTCTTCAATGTTTCGTAGTTTCTATGCACTCTAAGCAAGAGCAGTTGATAAATGAAGAGAGCGGATGATAAAAAACTGACTTCTTGGGGGTAGATGGAGAAGATTGGATTTCCGGAGGCGTCAAGAACTATTCTTTTCTTATTCCGACGACTCGATCTGGTTTTAGGAGAAGAAGCAACGCTGCGTGCCCTGAAAAGTATGTTGCCCGAAGAATCAGCAAAACCCAGTTCACCACGAGAAAGGCCCGGATGTTTCTTGGAGACAAAGAGGTCAACTGGAATGGGGGAGACAGAATTAGGTGGGCTTTGATGACCGGAATCAGAAGACGCCATTAAAGGACAAATCTTTAAATGACGCGTCTTTAGATTGTTGGCAAAGTTCTCGATGAAATTCGTTGGAGAAGCTGGTAAAGTTGATAGCTTGGGGTGTGGAAACGGTCATTGGCGTGTAAAGTTACAAGAATCCGAATAAACCTTCAGACTCTTTTTAAAGACAACCAGATTCGATTGAATTGGGTGGGAACCAGGAACCTACACAACTTCGTTTAGATTTTGATTTTTTTTTTGTCTGAAATGGAATGGAACTCATGTTTGCATTGCCAGAGATTAGACTAGTATCTTATTTGCGTGGCTCCAACTGACGAAATTGGCAAGAGCTATTTGACTGTTCCCGTGGGACTGTAACTTGTGATTTACCGATTTTAAAAAGCAAACAAAATCTGCCAAGACGTATTAGAATCTGCCAAAAAGATTACAAAAGCTTGTTTTTGACAGCAAGTTTGAAAATATTTTTCTTCCAGTTAAGGCAAGGGGTTTAGGGAATGTTATGAATATTTGTACGTGTCCGTAATACGCTAATACTATTGAAGTTAGTTTTGCTACAGGATTATCTTTAGGTAATTTTTTAAAATTATAAAATAAATTTTAAATTTTTGAAATTTATAAAATAATTCTTCAATATATAGTATTATATAATCTATAATTTTATAGCAGTTCTTCAAAATTTATAACAATTTGAAATTTGCAATAATAACAATCTAATTATTTTTATTAATATTATTTTTCACATATTTTACATATATATAATAATAATAATTAATATAAAAGTATTATTTATCATCATACAAATATATAATTAAGAATAATACAAAAGATCTAAAATGTTACATTTCATTGTATAACAAATAATAATCACATCAAATAAAAAGAATTATAAAGATTCATGATTTTATAAGTATTACAATAAAAGTGCATGCCGTTGCAAGTATAAAATTTAACATATACAATAAAAAAGTTGAAAATTCATTCAATTGAATTTCTGCTTAAATTGCATTAACATCAATTTTTATTTGATACAAAATCTTCATTATTAAGAAAAGTCTCGTCATCATCCTTATTTAAATTCATTGCACTAACGATATATCAATACTTTCTCTTCTAGGATTATCTTTTAATTCACTCTTATCTATCAAATATGATTCCTCTTAAATCCAATCCACCAAAAAATTAATATTGTCAAGGCAAATTGGATCAACAAAACTACTTATTCTATTAAAAATTATAGTAAACAAACAAAATAAAATTATTTAAAAAATATATTCAACTTAATAATACCTTTTTTTGAAGTTTTAAATTGTATCAAACAAACGTCAAGTTGTTCAACTTTTGTATTCTAATCTATTTCTTTTCTTAGAATGAATGAATTCAAATGTGCTATAATTCTTTTTCACACCTATTATACACATTGACTCAAAATTTATATTACAAGCATTTGCAATTACGAAACATTATTTTAGAATTGACCTCACTAAATAACTTTAAGACAACAAAAGTAACATTGCAAACAAAATAAAGTGAGGACTAATTTTCAACAAGTGAAAAATATAAAAGTGGGTTCAATTTGTCTCTTTGATGTATAGTAATTAGCACCTCAAGGTCACCAAAAGCATACTTATAAATCTTCATTAGTAAGTTTAGGAGATTTTGCATCATCTTATGAATAGTTAATAACATTCTTCTATTAACTTTAGACTTCTTTTCTAAATCTTGAAATGAAATAGAAAATAAAATGAAAAAATGTCCTAGCTGTAAACAACAAAGACAGATTATTTTGGGAAGGATGTTGTGAGAACAGGGAGAAAGAGAGACATAAAGAAATTGGATGGATGAATGTTGTTGAAACAAGATAAACACAGGTTATTGGCACAGGTGATCTGTTCCCTTCTCTTTGGCATTATAGAAGAAAAACATTATCGTTCTAAGAATTAGTGGAGAGAGATGAAATACCTAAACCGTATCCACAATTTCAGAGGGGAACATCTAATATATGTGTTCAGGGACCCAAACCAAGATTTCAATCAGATAAAAGATCATTTTCCATAACTGTGTCTTGCCCTAGTTCATAGCTAAATTTGAAACACTTGGGTTTCATTCAGAATAAATCTACAATTGACCAATTTTCCTATCCAATCTATCAAGGATGCCTCACTGCCATCTTCAATGCTTTATGTTCACTACTAACTAATTCCAAAATGTAATTAACTTCGGATAAAAGTTATGCACCAAAGAGAAAGTATTATCGTGGATGGCTTAAAACAGATATTTAAAAGCCATGTGTTCAAACTTCATAATGAAAAATCATAAACTTAAGCCATCGCTTGGAGCAACCAGGGTGCCGTTGAGACATTATAACCTGGTCCCAAAATTCTCTCACCGACGGGAGGATGCAGAAGGGATACCCTGCACTAAAGATCACAAAATGCTATACTTACAAGAGTTTTGACCTCATTGTTTTGAGTATCAAGAATTGATCACAGCATGGCAGAACACGTTTGAGTTAATTATCTAACAAAAATTGATCATATCACTAACGTCAAATTAGCATACTTGGAACAAGTTAGAGAACCAAAATCTGTAGTTCGTATGTCAATGTTCGACCAACAAACTCATTCCCAACTTTCATCATCTCCACCCTCACTATGACAATTAAAATTATCACCGTCAACATTGTAATCAAAATCACCTCCATCATCTACATAGTCATAAATCTCATCATCATATAATGGATCTTCAGCTAAAGACAAGTGATGCCTTAAATCTTCTATTTCATTAGATTTGGTGCTACAACTGTCACTTTCTCGCTCTTCTGATTCATTACTAGATGTCGAACTCCCAACTTCTTCTTCCTCATCAGATGTCTCGTCAGGATATTCATTTCTTGGATGAGCTTCAACTGAGTGCAACCAAAGAGAAAGAATAGATATGCCAAGAAGGAGGAATTCAAAAATAAGGAATAGGAAGTAGTAAGTCTGGTCTACCATTTGAATCTTCACTGTCAATTCAGACTCATCATCAAGTCCATCATAAAAGTCATCATCCTCAACTTGAACACTGGATGGGACATATAACACTTTTAATGATGATTATGGTAAAGAGTAAGGTAAAATTGTAAAGAGAATAGTATAATTTCATACAGAGGAAATGGGCTCGAAGCCTCCTGATCACATATGTCCATGCCATCCTTCACAGTATAGTAGTCATAAACATAATCATCTGCAAAAAATGAATAAGAACCAAGACGCATCAGGAAGACTTCAAAAATATGATTACTATGTTCTGACAATGGAAGCACCTCCAAGAACTATGAAATATTCCCCTTCTAACGGCCATGATCATATAATGTAAAAATAAAATGAAAAATTAAAATTATATTATTTAAGACCATATCTTTGTTTTTCATTTGGCTCCTTCATGATTGACACAAATCCAAAACCAAGCATTAGAAGTAATGATGAAAAGTAAAAGCAAGTATCAAGAAAATACATTACAATGAAATCAAGTAAGTGCCAACCTTGCAAGCTAAAGCAAAATTCAACTCCTCTATCACGAGATAAAATTTTAAAGGAAAAACAGATGCAGTATTTCTGAATTAACCTACTGTTGCTGTCGAACATTTGAATTGAACTTATGCAACAAGAGACCCATTGATGAATGAGCCCCTGAATTTAGAGTATTTCTATATCTTCCTCCTCTAAAACTTCAATTACTTGTGATAAAGATAATCTTTGCACTTAAAAAAAACCCTTTTCATCCAAAGTTGTTTTGTTACAATAAAATGGTTAATAGCTTGTGATGGGATAATAATGGCCAACTTATGTCAAAAATCATTATCGCAAATTCTTAACAAAACCATATTCAATGCCCATATTTACATACAACTTCAGGTCGTCTCCAAGTGCTCTCTGAACTTGCCAAAATTCTGTATAAATATTGAGGATGTTCTAATCAATGGCAATGATAAGAAATCCAACAGATACATACATCAAAAAGATGGGATAAAGTGCAAGGGCCTTTCTTTTGGGATTGATTGCTGAACTCATGAATGGGTAAACAGCCCATGAGCTCCAAGCCAAGGTTACACGTACCACTATCACCTTCAGAACCATGTTATCCTTCAATAAGTAGATAAGGGCACCAATGTTTGGGGGAAAGAGACAATACCTGAATAGGCTTAAACTCTGGAAAAAGATAATATGTCCACCCTGAAGTGACATAAAGAAGAAGCAACTAGTCATGTATTCACTATTTTAAAGCATCATAATGTAATATATTTTATCATGTCGCCTTTTACTTTCCATCCTCTAGAAAAATGAATGGAACCAAAAACGTGAGGACCTACCAAATCCTTAAGCAAGAATACTAATTTAAACCTAAAGTCGAGCTTAGCAGGTGTTTAATGCAATGTAAGCACCAGCAGCACACACAAATGCGCACACACTCAAAAGAGAGCGAGTGACTTACCAATAACAGAACATTCAATGTCAAGATGACAGCACCTGCAAATACCTCAGACTGCACCAACAAGAAGAAAATTGTCAAAATAACTCAAAAATCTAAATAAGTTTCTTTAAATAAAAAAGCAAAAAATTCAAATTTCGAAAGGACAAGATTCTTAGCCGCGGAAACATAGAAAACAGGAACAGTGTGTGCAGAAGAACATGAAATGCTCATCATACATATTCAGATATACTAATATTCATTTCAATCAAGAGAGAACGAGTATGATCAATTGGGTAGTATAACAAAATTGAACATAAGTCCAGCAAATTACACATATCTAGGTTTCAAAAAAGCATTGCCTATGACAGTTAATGAGCATATGAATAAGGAATTTTTCAAAAATTTCAAATTTCCTAACTATTTACTTTCACTAAGTCATTCTATATCTGAAAAGAGTTCAAATTTCCTAGCCGTTCATTTTCACTAATTCGTTCTATAACAGAGAAAGATTTCAAATTTCGTAACTGTTCACTTTACTAATTCATTACATAGCTGAAAAAGATTTCAAATCAGAACAATTACAGTAACATAAGGTCTAAAAAGAGCTGGAAATCACATTTACTAGAACGAAATCGTTGTTTAAAATTTTAAAACTCACCTTTTTAACCGAAGCAGACCAAGAGAGAATAAGACCCAAACATACGATGAAGAAAAAGGGGCCGCACAGATCCCAGTCCCTCAACGCCTTGCCCGGATCTTCCCGATACGGGTTGGGGAATACCACAAGCTTCAAATTACCCACAGCGTGAGATCCTCGCGTGCGTTGAAGTCCTGGCTGCTGCGTGCGTCCTTCACTTCGTTGCCGCTAGTCTTCCTTCTACGTGAGATAGGAGCCGCCAATTAAAACCTAAACATCAAAATGCACAAGTTCCTCTTGGTTCCTACACCGGCACTGCACACTGATTAGACAAATAAAATTGAAACACTCCCATCCCTTTTGCGTTGTTTCTGTGCATTATAAAATGCACAAGCTGTGCGTTAAAACGCATAGCTCTAACACTGCGTAACGCAGCGTTGCAGCATTAGCACATGTGTTTAACGCATGCGCTGTTGCGTTTCAGCAGCCATGTTTATTCTTTTTTTTTAATAAATTGTGCCTTTAATTAAAATAAGGAAGTGTGCTCCAATTTGCTTTAGAAAATTTCGTTTTTTATCCCAAAATACAATAAATTCAACCTAGTAGTCAACACAAATTAAACACAAAGTTAGCATTTTATCATAAAAATAGGATTGAAATCACATGTGAATACATAAGAAAATATAAGAACATTCAATTCTATTAAACAACACAACTACCCTCCAAGAACGAGCTATTAAGAGCAAGACTATATAAGGAGGATGAAATCACAACATATTGGCTCGTAAAAAAAAGGTTCAAAAAAGGTATATATTTTAATCACTGAATTGTAGGTAACAAAAATTATATTTAAAAAAATATAGTTTATTATTAACTTCGTCGTTTACTGTTAGGATCCACTAGGTGATTATTAAATCGATTACTATTAAATTATAACCTTTTTCAGTAATATAATTCAACAAGCGAGATATCACTTTCTTCCGCTTAGAGACTTGGAGTCAAGTCAACAATCCATGAGGTTTAACAAAGGTATTGCATAAAAATGTCAAACCAATGATTGCTATATTGTCATTAGCAATCACTTCTTATAATTTATAAAAAGATGTTGAAAGTAATATGTGTATATTTCTATAGTAAAACTATAGTGTATTTCAATTATGAGTTTTATAATATAAAATACCAATAAATTAATAGATATGGCACCTTTTTAGTAGATAGTTGTCGAGAGGTTTCTTAAACATAAATGTTATGCAGCTGTAACAAATAATGTCAATCCCATCTTCACGTATTTGAGTTCCATTCAACATGTTGTTTTTAAAATATATTATATTATATTTATTTTTATTATAAATTTAAAATTTTAGAAGTATAGAAAATTTTAAAGTTCCATTCACGTATTTGAGTTCCTCCTCTTCTCACCACCACCACTCCGATTCTCACTGATTCCATTACCTATCTGTCTGTTTGATCAAAGGTCAGTTATTGCTTTGTGCTTTTATATTTCGTGCGCATATAGAACAGTTACAATAACAGCCTGTTTGGAAACCTTCGAATTGAATTTATTAACGAATTGAATTCAATTTTATTAATGAGATTGAATTGAATTCAATTTTCACTATTTGAAATAAATCCAGTAATATTAAAATTGAATTCAATTACATTGTTTCGAACAAATCCAATAATATTATAATTGAATTCAATTATTTTATATGACACATTTAACCCTGATTAAAAAATAATGTTATTAGTTTAATATAATAGTAAATTAATTGCTTTATTAAATTATTATATTTTATATAATAAC
Source organism: Erythroxylum williamsii (assembly GCA_027564335.1). NCBI lineage: Eukaryota > Viridiplantae > Streptophyta > Magnoliopsida > Malpighiales > Erythroxylaceae > Erythroxylum > Erythroxylum williamsii. The sequence continues at coordinate 7,347,808 of JANITW010000008.1, read as the reverse complement.
ACCAATCAATAAAATTACCAATTTTCTCAATTTTATTTATAATTCCTCCTTTTAATAATTAAAAGGTTTCACAGGTTGACCCAATATCGTGAATTTCGTATCGTACCGGTCGGTACCGGCAGGAACGTACCGTTCCGGTCGAAAATCGGTATGGTATAGGTGTAGGTGGTATCGGTGAAAAATAGATATTGGCCAGTATTCAAAATACTGGTCAAATACCGGCCGGTATCGAAAATTTTAAAAAATTGGGGGACTTTTTTGCAAAATTTTCAAAAATTTTTAAAACCTCCCTCCCCCCCCTCCCCCCCTTTTTTTTAAACTTTTTAAAAAAA
>JANITW010000008.1:7301193-7331366 GCA_027564335.1 Erythroxylum williamsii | reverse complement strand
AAAAATAAGCTCATTAATTAATCTGAAAAATCTTTCTAAAAAGTACATTTTTTAAAAGTTTCAAATTTGAGCTTCTTAAAACTTATATTTTAACTTTTAAAAAAATTATTTCTATAAAAAGGTATTTTTTAATTTTACAACTAAATATTTATTTTTTTAAAAATAATTTTTGCGATAAAAAAAAGCTAATTCATCCTATAGAAGCTACTTATTCTAATTAAAAGTGGCAAAATATCTGCGTTTGTCCTTTAGACTAACTCTTCAATTTTATGTGCATGCACCCAGCGGCCACCCCTCGAACCTTTTTGTTTCAGACCGCACAAAGGTATGTCATAATCATCAGGCCCTTTTGACAATATATATTTTCAAATAATTCGGTCATTTCAGCGATGATGTCGACTCTAGCGGTTTAAAGGATAGAGAGGTGATCTGGAAATCTCAGGACGAAACAACAGATAGCCCATACAGTGAAATGAACGACTGATTATTAATTTTTAAATCAAACCCATAACAAGATAAACATACATATAGATCTAACAGAGAATGGTGGAAAGAGCTTAGTCAGTCCAAATGGAGGAATTGTCAATTTCCTGAAGCCTCATGCCATGCCCAACCATGTGACTTCTGAGCCCCGTCGTGGTGTAGAAATGCAACACGTACCTAGTGCATTAAAAGGACATAGGAAAAGATTTAACTCTAGCTACGTTCATGCTTCAATTTTACAGTTACATATCTAATTCTAAAGAGGGCACCACATAACCTGTACTGTCGAAAAGACAGACGTAGGGAGCAACTTACTTGTACTGATGACTTCACTCGTGATGTAAGTGTGACGCACTTCTACAAGAGCTGCCTGCTTTACACGTCCCAGGTAATGCTGTAACGTGGGTTCATGCTAAAATCTGACACGAAACAGAAGATAGAATTATAGGACATGCCCGAGGGCTGAGGGAGACTTATTCGTGCCCCCAGTTCCATATGCATCGCTGGTTCAGCAATCGCAACTTGTGGCCATTATTACTTCCCCTAGTTCCGTAAACAAGTAATTATTTGCGAATTCCTTCACCTTGGTCACGGAACTCCAGCTTCTTAGTTTGGGTTTGAAGTGTTTGAGGTTTTTTTTTTTAAGAAAACGAGTTTGAGGGATAGTAACATAACTTATCACATGAAATATGTCTCATGCGTACGTCCAATATGTATTTCAGTTCAAATTAAGTTTACTAAGAAATCGCAGGCATACTTATAACTTACAAGACGTAATGAGCCCTACTTAGCTTAAAGTTCTGTTTAGGTGTTTCCATTTTTTGAGGTTATATATCTTCTATTTATAATTATGTCCAAACCTCGTGACAACGTGAAGCCAAAACTGAGGTTGCTCTGTGGGCAATAATCGTAAGAGTTTTCAGCTGTCCAAACCCTGTCTCTTTCTTGTTGAAATTTTGCACAATCATGTGGCTAGTCGGCTATAAAACCCAAATCTCAACTTCACTTTCATAGCTAGGAGGAGTCTTCATTTTTACTTTGTTTATTTTTGACTTTCTTACACCTTTCCTAAATTAAGAAAAGTAATCACAAAGTATACACAAAATTAAAGGAAGGAAATATAAAGACAAATAAAACAAACATAAATTTTTGCAAAGACCCAATAATCACATATTTCACTCCAATTTGTTGGAGTCACTTGTTCTAAAACATATCTCATTGCTTTTTCATCATAAGAGAATGACCGGTAATATTTATAAAGTCTATATCAATGATCCTTTGCCCTTTGTTTCAACAGTGAACTAATATAGCTTGAAACCTCATGCTTGTCGATATCAACAATATTGAACTTCATTTGTTAAGAATACGTATAAGTTAACTTACTATTTTTGTCAAGTAAAATTACAATACATATAATCAAATGAATTGAAATATTACCAAAACTTTGTTCAAAGCAATTTGGAGCAAGTTGTCTTCCTTCAACTGCCTGGTATGTTGAAGGTAAAACAATTCATTTCTTACAACGATGCCCAACTCATTGGACAATTTTGCATATTAGATCTTATCCAAAGGTTGACGTTGCGTGGGGTCAATGGTCACATACAACTTGTTGTTCATTGCAACATTCATTTTTTGCAACTCAGCTTTTTTTTGTGATACGTCTTCCTTGTTTTCTAATGCCATCATTGGAACCTGAAAACGAAAAAATCATAATAATAAAAACACACTAAACATGTAATGAGTAATTTCAACATTAATGTAAATATGTTTAGTTAATAATAACATACCTGAAGATCCCTTAGCACTAATAGATGACGTTGATAAAGGTTGTTGTTGACTGTCTTCATTCGAGGATGCAATTGTTGGTTGTTGAACAATAGGGTCAAATTGAGTTAGTTGTTGTGAGGGAGGAACGTCTTCAGTCATTGCCACCCTCTTTCCTTTGTTTATACCATATGCCATTATATTGAACAACTAAAACGAAATATGAAGATAACGCATAATCTTAACTCAAACATCAGTATTCCACGTGAATATAAGGAGATCAATAGTCAAATACTAAACATTCGACATTAACATTCCGTATAAACATAGGTGAAACATTAAAAATATGCATCTAGTCATTGTAAATTAACATAAGTAAAATATCAACAACATAAGGCAATTATAAACAAAACATCTCAAACAATACAAATAATTTATTTTTCATTCAATCATCTTGATCCATATTTTGAAAATCATCATCATTAAGTACATTATCGTTGGATTCTTCATTACTAATATTTGAACAAAGTATCATCAATGTCATTTAAGTCATCCTGAGTGTAGTCTTCATTTGCTTGTAAGGTAAGATGGGCTTGAACTTCATGTAGTTGAACTATGTTATGATCGATATCTCTCCTATGGAATGATGATATATAAACATCTTCTACAAGAATGCTTTTGTTATTGAATTCCAATCCAATTTCTTGATAGACTTCATCTGCATCCTTATCCAATTGACAAATATCCCTTTCATAAAACCAAAGACATTCCTTTGTTGAAACTTTTGAACAACCTTCCAATTATTACCCAATACAGTATCATTGACGTAGAAAACTTGTTTGACTTAAGTTGCAATGACAAAATGATCATTATCATACCATGTCTTATTAATATTTATGTTAGCAATATGCTCATGAAATTTCATGTCAGTTAGATCAAACCATTTGCATTGAAGTAGAACAACTTTCTTGTCCTTGATATAGTGCAAATCTATTATTTCACAGATGACACCATAGAAGTCAATGATTTCGTCTTCATTTTCTTTACATTCTTAATTTTCTTAATTGATTAACATATATGAGGTATTCTTATTACAAATAACAAAATGAAAAATTTGTCTTTTACACTTATATATGCAATTGTTCTTGAATTGCTTGATTTTTTGGAATTACAAATCTTTAATTTTAATTTGGTAGATAAACAAAATAAAATTGGGAAAGTTTTAAAAATTTGTTTCATCTTTTTGTTATTAGTTGAATTAATGAGGAATGCAAACCACATTTCATTTTTACCAAATTCATCAGTAACATGATAACATATACCCTTTAACCCTTAATTCACCATTAATCTTATTATTTGTATAAAAGATACATTTAATTTAAATACATGAGAGTTTATGCAACGAAGTAAGTTTAGTCGCACAAGACCATTTCTGTGACCAACCACTATACTTTGTCACAAATGGTAGACAATTTGCTACCAAATTTTCATATCATTGCCCAAAACTGAAGCAATCTCCTTACTTTCTTAAATATCTTAATTAATTAATATATACGAGGTATTCCTAATCACTCATACTTTCTTCATTTGCTTAATTTTTTAGAATGACTAATCTTTAATTTTAATTTGGTAATAGACTATTATGTAAAAACATTAATTTGTAATGATGTGTTAGAAATGCTAACACACTAAATATTAGAATGTCTTATTAAATTAAAAAAAATAGTTTTCTAAATTATAATAATTAAATTGTATACTTTTTTGAAATTAGTTTTCTAAATTATAATAATTAAAATCTATAATTTTTTGAAAATTGTAAGTCAATTATAATTTATTTGAAGGGTCAAAAAATTAATTTAGAAATATTTTTCAATTGAATAATTTAATTTTTAATTCAAATTATGTTTTATTTGGAATAGGAAAATAAATTTATAAAAAATTATTTAAGGACCCGCGGGCTTTGGTGACGAACCATGTATTATTTGCTATATCTGATGTTTGTTGACGAAATACAATAGAGCGTAACAAATTAATTAATAGTATTTCCAAACAACTACATTAAATAAGAAAAACTACGTCATTTTGTATTAAGTTTTCAATCACAACCACAAAAAAGACTACTCCATTCTCGTTCAAGCAGTCAACATTTCTTAAAATTCTCCAACCTGTAAACCGCTGTCTCCTCTCTTTTGTTTAGGTTTTGTACTGTGGTCATCCCCAACGAAAAACCATCATTAATTGAATCAGTATTGTTCTTTTGTTATATTTTATAAACAAACGAAGTTGTGCTAAGTTTAACTTATACCTTTAGATATTTATTATGAGTTCTTAATTATGCATTTGATGTATGAGTTGTGTTCATGGTTATGTTTCAATGATAATTTACTGTCTGTCTTTGTTATTTGTATATGAGTTAGCTTCTTCCCAACAACCTTTAATGCTTCCCTCATTAAAGCTTCATAACTATTTGATGAAAGGTTTTCAAGAGTATTTTACTTTTATTTATTTCCATTAATAATAATATAGCCCAATACAGATAATACTATATTTCTGTATAGTCATGTCTATCCTACTTTAAATTCTAAATTTAGCATGTGATACAAACTACGCAATAGATTTATGAAATTTTAGTAGGGGTAATTTTCATATCATTAGGCACATTGAAGATGTATAAATGCTAAACTTGACTACTTTCACTTATAATCGAAATTGGAGTTGAACATATGATCATTTTATTCTAAATCTACATTTGTAGAATATACCTCTTAACATTATTAATCAAGGAATGTCAACATAGCAATTAGTTTCGAATGGTACTAATTCATTTTATTGGGAGGAATGTGGCAAAATTGTCCTTACGAAAGAAATAAACAATGTAGAAAAAATGTCTACTTCATACACTAATGATCGTTTGCCTTCTATGGCTGATCTTCTGCTTCAAGATGTTTAGTATCATCCAAACAGCGTCGCTTTCATTATTATATACATCTCATTTCTTTTAATATATATTCACATTTGATGGTATATACTACATGTTATTTTAAGTTTCCTTGAATCTCGAAGATGACATGTATGCCCATAGCGATGGGAGCGATGTCACAACGGTTCGTAAAGGATTAGGAAATGTTGTTTTGGAAAATTCGTTAATTTTATAAACTTCTTCTAGTCATTCACGTATGCATGTCACTCTAATTTTGATTCATTTAACGGTTTACTAATCTGACAATATCTAAGTTCTATACTGCTTGTGTTTTAGGTAATCCGTTTCGTACTGGCAGTTCATCTAGAGAATTTATCTTTCATACTAAATCTAATAACTCATTTACTGTACCCTCAATAAGTTTACTATAGCGGAAACGTTGTTGCAAGAGGGTGTGAAAAACCCTACACCTGAGAGAAGAACTAACACTGTTTTAATTGATGCCTTCGAATGTGCAAGGATCATTATAGGGAATCCAGACATCGGGAACTCATTCACCTTTATTGACTCTCATGTTACTTGGAATCCAAAAAAATAATTATATCATTATCAATTATCGATGCGATCAACTGGGCTTAACTTTAAAGTTGATTTATTGTTGTATTTATATGAATTTGTCAAACAATCTCTCTATTAGTTAGGATTCAAGCTGCGTGCTATTCAGTGCTGATTGTTACTGTTCTTGTTCTATAATTATAAGAATTGTTAACCTTCAAATTCAAAGTTCGTACTACTTTATATATCATATTATTATATTAATACAATTATTGAAATTTTTATAACTAATTTTTTCATTGTTAGTGAATATTAATGATTAATTAATACTATTGTTTAACACTTAAAATTATGTTGTGTGTGTTTTTTTAACAATACGTTGTAAACACAAATCTCCAATAAAATATATCTTACCCATGATAGATTATAAAAATGTTAGTTTAACAATTTTGAAAAATATGAACCCTTTGATGACAATTTTGACAAATGGTCATCAAATATATTGCAAATTACTGTAGAATCTTTGGTGACGATTTTTATAAATCGTCACTAAATGTGGATCATTTGATGACGACTTTTAGAAATCGTCACTGAATATAAATCATTTATCACCAAATGTTGATCCTTTAGTGACGCTTTGAAATAATGTCACCAAGTGGTTACTTTTAGCGACAATGTCACAAACGTAGCAAAAACACGTAGTTAAATATCTACAAACCTTTTGTGGTGATTTATGAAAATTATCAACAAACATTTTTTTAGTGACGATTTTACATAATTGTCATCAATTGTGAATTGTTTGGTGATGATTTCAGAAATTGGTCACCAAATATTTACTAAATTATGATGAAGACTTCTAAAAGCATCACCAAAAATTTATTTAGCAAAGAATGTTTAAAATTGTCCCTCAATGTGGACCATTTTTGTGATAAGTTTAGAGAATCGTCACTAAATGTTCACTATTTGGAGATAATCTTTGTCATTTATTACCAAATGTTTATCTTTTTGTGACGCTTTTATAATTAGTTACTAAAAATTTAATTTTAATGATGGTTTTAAAAATCATCGCAATATGGACACTTATAGCAATAATTTTTAGAACGTCACCAAAAAAAACTAAATGCCTACTTTATTGTAATCATTGCTCACTGAAATATTGTACCGAACTAAACCTACAATTAATTTGAACCACAATTCTAATGTATGAGGGTCGCCGACTCCTATCCCGGCATTTTCTGGACAAAATATTTGCCACATATTACCGAAAGAATTCAGCACAACTAATAGCTCACGCAGTTACAAGCATGCTCAAGTTAGGCTGATGTATACGTGACGACGCTGACTATATTAGTTTTGGTGGTGAAGCATCCAAATTTATGGTTCTTGCCCGTCATCAATGGCGATGGGTGCGGATGAAAAGTCTCTTGGGTGATTTCAGACACATCGCTTTTGGCTTACAGTTCTCATGATCACTTCCTTCCAATTCGTATTCGGTTTCAAAACCATTCTCAATTAAAAAGGAGATTGAAAAGAGTGCTGACGGTTAATGCCTCTTCTTAATTATCTATACAGTATGGATTGTCATTGGACCTATGGCTTGATAAGAAGGTGACGTTTCATCTTTATCTTCTTCACCTCGTTAAATTTTGAGTTTTGATATATCTGAAATTTTCATGGCAGATGGTCTTTTTGTTATTTCAGCAAAACAGTGTTGGAAGTAATTTCTTGAGTAGATGATCTTATTATCAATCTCAAACATACTGGATATATTAAAATTATTTTGATTTACTTTTTTTTATAATTAACTTACGAAATATTCTTGATGACTCGAATTGTCGGCAACATCTTTGAGTTATTACCACGCGCAGATTAATCCTTTCTTATGTCTTGGGAGACCCTAAGAGACAGCTTAGCACTACTATCCAATATTTAACACTACTACATACACAGAAAAACTGAATCTTTAACTATGCTTAAGTGAAGACTAAATCTGATTTAATTATGAAACCCTTGACAAGACATTAATTAAGTATGATAAGAGTGGATTATATGCCTAGTTGCCCAAGAACGTTAGATGTGGAATGGAAGTTTAGATTCAACAAATTGCGGCTAAGGATTTGACGGCAAACTCTTTCAAGACCACATTTTCAAGCATGTCAAGCTCAAAAATTTTGAAGCAAAACTTGCTTCTCACACGTGCGAATTCTCTCAACCTTAAAACAGGGAAGAAGAAGAAAAAGAAGGAGGTGAAATCCTAACTTAGGCTTATTTTGGTTAACTCTAAGGCACATGTGAGTTTTTAAAAAGCTTTCTTGGCCTAAGTGAGGTGATGGATTCAAATATCCTTATATATGTAGTTTTTTAAAACTTGAGATTAGAGTTTTGTCTCCAACAAGAGACCTACCTAGTTTAAGTAAAGATTAGTCTAGATATATATAATTTAAAAGTACCTTCCTATAATTAGGATTTGCCTAGGATTTCTTATGGGTAATAAAAAAAATCTTATTTTGGTTTCAAAACAATTTTATTTTAAAATTATTTATATATAAAATGATATCATTCTAAAGAGATAAACAGAGTTAAAACAAAATAATACTGACAGAAGATCTGATTCCGTTTGATTAGTAGCTCTTAGTTGATTGCAGTCCTTTTGTGGCCATCATTGTCATTGATGGATCCAATCCAACATTTGAGAGCCTAGAATTCTTCGCCTCAATCCTTCCAACATGTCGTCATAACTTACGTAGATTGGACTTCATATCATATTCGAAGAAAGAAAAACTTATTATTTTTATGTTTATTTTAATACATAACTTATTATTTTTATGTTTATTTTAATACATATTTAAATTAAAATTCTATTATTTTATTTTATTTTAATATTTAAGTGCATATATACATATTTTGTTCATATGGGTCTATAAGTCCATACGTGTCGAGTAAGAAGTTTATATGTTGGGCTGTAAGGTTGTTGGTCTTTGAATAATCGAGTATTGGAGCCCAATGAGAATAAATGTAGATACGTAAACAAACAAAAGCTGAGAACGTCGTCGTTCGATTGTCAACGCTTCTTCTCTCCCGATCTGACCTCTCTCTTTATCCTCATCTCTTCTTCTTCTTCGTCGTTAAACCCTATAGCCAAATTTCCTTCTCAATCTTCAATTGCTGTGTTTGTAAATGACCTCCATGAATCCTTCCCTCATCTCAGTCCCGTCCACTTCCTCTCGTCCGTTTCTCTTTCATTTCACTTCAACCTCATCCTCTCTCTCCCTCCATAAACGCCACCGGTTTAGAGTCTCGGCCTCCTCCGTAGCGGAAGAACCACCCTCAGATGAGGTCTCCAATCCATCATCATCGTCTCCGTCTACTTCTGATGTCTTTGGAGGCAAGAGGGAGCTCACTGGGCTTCAGCCTTTGGTCGACAACCTTTCACCGTCTGTCAGAGTCGCCGGCTCCGCCGTAATTCTTGCCGGCGCGTTGGCTGCTGGCTACGGGTTGGGGCTCAGGTTTGGCGGTTCTCGGAATTTGGCCTTGGGCGGCGCTGCAGTAGCTGGAGCCGCCGGGGGCGCCATGGTGTATGCTTTGAATGCGTGTGTACCAGAGGCTGCTGCTGCTAGTTTACATAATTATGTGGTTGGGTTCGACGATCCAAAAGAGATTAAAAAAGAGGGTGTTGAAGAAATCGCTAGAAAGTATTCTTTTTACTTTTTGTTTATTTTATTTTATTTGGGTTAAGAGTTGTTGTGAATAATGACGCGTGATTTCTTAATAGTTCTGAATCGTTTGCTCTTTCAGATATGGAGTGAGTAAGCAAGATTCTGCCTTTAATGAAGAGCTTTGTGATTTATACTGTCGGTGAGTTTAATTCAACTGTTTTTCACTCCCTTTATTCTTTGCTAGTGGTTGTATCTTGCAACAATGTTAAGCTCTGGTTTTAGATTACCGGGCATGGAATTTTGGTTATTTTCCTGCAAAACTTGTTGATTCGTATTCTTTTTGAGTTTATATTTCTGCTTTCATTTTGTGATTCATTTAGTTTCCCAAATTGTTTTTATATTTTGTTTCTTCCACTTAGGTTTGTGACCTCTGTTCTCCCTCCCGGAGGAGAAGATCTTAAAGGGAATGAAGTTGAAACGATAATCAACTTCAAAAATGCTTTGGGCATTGATGATCCAGATGCAGCTGCAATGCACATGGAGGTATTATTAGGCTATTTATATGCACACATGTAACTCCTTAAGAGAGTGAGTATTTTCTTACAAGAAAGCATGCAAAATGCTGATATTACAAGGAAACATACAAAATGCTGTAAGAGTGAGTATTTTCTTACAAGAAAAAAATACAAAATGCTGATCTTTATATGTTGGATGTTAGATTGGTAGACGGATTTTCAGGCAAAGGCTTGAAACCGGAGATCGTGATGGTGGTGTGGAGCAGCGTCGGGTAAATTATTTGTGATTCTACTACCCCTTGAATGGCTTATGGAAGCTTTTAAACTGAGGCATGTTGCTTGACCATAGTACTGATCCTCCAGTGCAGGCATTTCAGAAATTGGTCTATGTTTCAAATCTAGTATTTGGAGAAGCGTCATCATTTCTTCTGCCTTGGAAGCGTGTTTTCAAGGTCACTGATTCTCAGGTATCTGTTTTATCAATAATATCTATTTCTAATGTATTCAATCTTATTTTTGCGGGTAAAAATACAGCTTTGTTGCCATAAGGCTAGATTTATGTATGTAGTATATCAGTACTAAGAATGGACTTGGTCTTAACAACTTTTCTTCCGGCTTGATTCTGATTTGTGACAGGTTGAGATTGCTATCCGTGATAATGCTCAGAGGCTATATGCTTCAATGTTGAAATCAGTTGGCCGAGGTAAATGCAATCTGGCTTAAGATCTTTAATGTTACTGTTCTTCTTTGTTAGCAACCTTATCTACATTAGAGGTTGATGATACTAAGCAGATTAGGATGTAGAGTTGGCTAAACTTGAATCTGGTGCTTTTCCTTTGTTAACCGACTTCTCTTTTAGGGTTTCGTTATTGCTCAGTGCAATGCTTTATATTTCTTTAGCATCAATATTTACTATCTGCTTTTGCTGATGTATTATATTTTATAGGTGTAAATCTGTAATAGTAATGCATAAAAGGGGTTAGGAAGTGAAAGGAATGTAGGTTGAGGCAATACAATTGGCCCAAATTCTTAGCACGGAGAAGTGACAATATGTGTTGATCTCTGCCTTGACTTCCATCTTGTTGCTGTTAGACAGTTAGACATGAAAGCTTTCTTTAATAATTTTAGTATGCAAGTTATAAATTCCTTAATTCTAGCGTTCCCTTTACCTTATGTTCTAATATTTTGTTTTCAAATAGATCTTGGCGTGGAGCAACTTCTTAATCTTAGACAATTGCAACTCAAGTATCAACTCTCTGATCAGGTACCTCTACTGGAAATCAAAACTTTGACATTCGATAAATTTTTGGTGTTTTCTTTTAATTGGTTTTGACATGGAATTATTTGTTTCTTACAGCTTGCAGAAGACCTGTTTAGGCAACATACAAGAACTCTGATAGAGCAAAATGTTTCGGCAGCACTTGATGTACTTAAATCAAGGACAAGAGCAGTGTATGACTAATAACACTTCTGCACAAATGCATTTGATTATAAGTCAAGGCCTCTTGAAAAAAATTGAATTATTAATATAGTCTGGTTTTACAGAAATGGTATCACACAAGCTGTGGAAGAGCTTGATAAGATATTGGCATTCAACAGCAAGCTTATTTCTCTGACGAACCATGCAGATGCAGATTCCTTTGCCCGTGGGACTGGTCCCATATCTTTGCTAGGTTTGGATAAAACATAAATTTGTTTGATGTTGTGTACAAAGCTACTTTGATGTTTTCAAAACATGCTGGAATGTTTCTTAGGCGGTGAATATGATAACGAGAGAAAGATGGATGAATTGAAGCTACTATATAGAGCATATGTAACAGATGCCTTATCTGGTGGTCGTATGCTGGAGAATAAGGTGACCAATTGCTAGTCTTGCTCTGATTTGTTTGAAAAATAACTCTGTGTACTATATTATCCTCTTATGTTTTGATGGATGAAAGAAGGGATATGGCCTTGATCTGGAAACAGTAGTGAAGCCGTTAACTTTTCTTCTCTTTGTGTTTGTGAACATTATGTGGAAGCTAGGCTGGAATGTTGTTCTATTTGTTCTTGATTTGGCTGCCGAAACTGTCATTTTAACCAGTTATTAAGTCATTTTTCATATACTTGCATTGTCAGTGGATAGAAAGCTACACCGTGTGTAGTCCCCTGGCTTATCTGCAGCACCTTCTCTACCTGTTTTCTGGATATTCGATTAGGCTAAGAAAACTATTTGTGTGGGGACTAATTAGATTGCCTAGGCCCAGACTGTACAACATTGAATCATGCTTGATCCTAATGACGGGATAGAGTTAAGAATCTGCCTTACTGTGAATTTGTTGTGGGTTAATGCTAGGCATAGCTAGAGATTTGGAATTTACAGGAGATGCTAAAATGTGGAAGAGCTAGTTGGTTATTAGGGTATGATCATCGATTTTATTCTTGTTTTTCTTATATTCCTTGATGTAATGTGGAAATTAAAATGAACTGATTATATTTGTTCCAGCGCCCTCTTTTCCTTGGTGCTTGCATAGAACCTCAACTGGGCCTCTTAGGTATGAACTTAGGAAAGAACCTTTGGAAAGACAACGGGCTTTGTCCTAACACCCCTATCTTTAAATATTCTGTCCATATGATTGTTCTAGTTCGGATCACCAGTTTATTGAATCTTCTACGTGCAAGTTTACGTCTGAATTATACTGTTCTCTACTTTTAGCTATGACATAGATGATTTTTGTTCTATTGGTGTTTACTGCTGTTATTGGGGAATCTGCAGTCTTCATGCAGCATGCGAGTTGACCTTTCTGTTTTTTCTCCGATTGTAGGTTGCTGCTTTGAACCAATTGAGGAACATATTTGGTTTAGGTAAAAGGGAGGCAGAAACTATCACACTTGATGTTACCTCAAAGGTATATCGTAAACGGCTTGCACAAGCTGTTTCTAGTGGTGATTTGGAAATGGCAGATAGTAAAGCTGCCTTTCTACAAAATCTGTGTGAGGAGTTGTACTTTGATCCTCAAAAAGCCACGGAGATTCATGAAGGTAATGCATAATATTGAGTAAGCCTGTGACTGTTAAACGAACTGTCAGCTGTAGAATTTATTGTGGCTTGTTGTGATTGTTTTCATTGGTAGAGAAAGTGATGAATACATCTCTTTGGTTTATAGAAATTTACCGGCAAAAGCTTCACCAATGTGTATCAGACGGAGAACTGAGTGAACAAGATGTTACTGCTCTGACACGTTTGCGAGTCATGCTTTGTATTCCTCAGCAAACTATTGATGCAGTTCACTCTGATGTCTGTGGTGGTTTATTTGAAAAGGTATGTAGTACATCCATGTTTATTCTTTTGACAATCTTTTTATACCTTAATGTTGATTAGTGTATGCTGGATCAATCGGTTGCCTTTTCAATGGTTATCTTCCACCTGATTATAGGAGTTTCCTGATTAATTGATGATCACATGTTACAAGGAATTAGGAGTATATAAGCGTGGTTGTTGGGGCTTTTTTGAGAACAGATCAAGCAAAAATGCCATTGTAATAAAATTTCTGTCATTCTGTGTTGTGGTTATTAGGAGTTCGTAGTGCTTAGAAAGATGCTAGGATCCTGACACGGGGCGACTTCATAAAAATTGACAAAAATAGCTACAAATTGATTGCAATTAGATAATTTGTTAAACAAGGAAGCATGGAACGTCTATGCTTTAATGAACTATAAGCAAAAAAGGTTCACATGACTGCTTGTGCAGTTCTATGCTATTTATGGAGCAGGGGACACCAACATTGATTATGGTTTCAAAGTGTTAGTTGTTCATGGAAACAGAGGATTTTAAATATCATATGAATATATCTTCTTAAGAAGTCTTGCTTTGTATGTTCTAATTTTTTCTCTCTGACACAGTTGTGGAAATTGAAATATCATTTAGATGACCATTAAACCTGCACTGTAGGGTACAGAAACTTCATCTTCATGTAATTCGCATTGTTGATTCTTGATTTGGGTTTATAGTCTTTAATATTAATTCTTTTATATTGTCATATATAATCTGACGTGTATCGGAGCACTGTGTTCCTTTTCTTCTTACTTTGCTTTTCCGGTCTATATGGACTAAGATGTTCAAGAGGTGCTGTTAGATTACTTTGCTTGCTGCTATACACCTGCTGGCTTCTACGCTGACTTCATGTGATTAACATGGTTGTCATTTCAGGTGGTTAAAGAGGCTATTGCTTCAGGTGTTGATGGTTATGATATAGATGTCAAGAAAGCTGTTAGAAAGGCTGCACATGGTTTACGATTAACACGGGAAGCTGCCATGTCTATTGCCAGCAAGGCGGTGTGTATATACTGTAGCTTATGGACAAGGTATAACTACATATTGAGATTGCTTTCTTTGTTTTGATATTATTTTTCTTAATCTCCAGGTCCGAAAGATTTTCATAAATTATATAAAGCGAGCAAGGGCAGCCGGCAGCCGCAATGAGACTGCAAAAGAGTTAAAGAAAATGATTGCATTCAATACATTGGTTGTTACAGAATTAGTGGCCGACATAAAAGGTGAATCTACTGATACTCCAGTTGAAGAACCTATAAAGCAGGAGGAGAAACAAGATCAAGAGGATGAGGAGTGGGACGATGAGGAGTGGGCATCCATTGAGACGCTTAAGAAAATAAGACCTAGTGAGGAAGTTCCTGAAAAAAAGGGGAAACCAGGTCAGACAGAAATAAATCTCAAAGATGATCTTTCTGAAAGGGACAGGAGTGACCTATATAAAACTTTTTTGCTTTATTGCCTGACTGGGGAAGTCACCAGGATCCCATTTGGGGCTCAGATTACAACAAAGAAGGATGATTCAGAGTTCCTTTTATTGAATCAGCTAGGTGGTATTCTTGGTTTATCTTCCAAGGAAATTGTGGAAGTCCACAGGGGCCTTGCTGAGCAGGCTTTCAGGCAGCAGGCTGAGGTGATTTTAGCTGATGGACAATTGACGAAAGCCAGGGTTGAACAGCTTACAGAGTTGCAAAAGCAAGTTGGTCTACCCCCCGAGTATGCTCAAAAGGTAATAAAGAGCATCACAACAACAAAAATGTCAGCTGCACTTGAAACTGCCATCAACCGTGGGAGACTTAATATAACACAGATAAGAGAATTAAAGGAGGCGAATGTTGAATTGGATAGCATGATATCTGAGAGCTTGAGAGAGAACCTTTTCAAAAAAACAGTGCATGAAATTTTCTCATCAGGAACTGGAGAGTTCAATGAGGAGGAGGTGTATACGAAAATGCCAGCAGATCTTAGCATAAATGCTGAAAAGGCCAAAGGTGTTGTTCATGAGCTTGCAAGGAGTAGGCTATCAAACTCACTGATACAGGCAGTTGCACTTCTGAGGCAGAGAAATCGTCAAGGAGTGGTATGAATTTTGTTAATGCTTTGCTTTGTTCGTTAACTTAGTGTATCCGACTTCATAAATAGTGCTTTCAACATGCGAACTTTTAAATATTTGTATTTGTGCGAGTGCTATGTTTGATGCGTTTTTCTCTGTTTTCAGGTTTCCACTCTTAATGACTTGCTGGCCTGCGACAAAGCTGTGCCTGCGCAGCCATTGACATGGGAGGTGCCAGAAGAGTTGGCTGATTTATATACCGTTTATTCGAGGACTGACCCGGCACCAGAAAAGCTGTCCCGTCTTCAATACTTGTTAGGCATAAGTGACTCAGCAGCTGCTGCTCTCACTGAAGTGAAAGATAGAACTCTCCCAGTTGGGACGGAGGAGGAGAAGTTTGTATTTTAGCTGTAATAGCATGAATGCTTACTTTAGAATAGTGAGGGGCCGACGAACCCGCCCCGTATTTATGTGCCTTTGACAAGGAAAGAGAAAAGGCAGTTAGGAGTATTGAGTGTTGAGAGACGAGTTTTGCTGAAAGCAATATTAGATTGACCGAATTTTGATAGCTGTGTCAGTTGAGCAACAAATTCTGTTCATATACATTTTTCGTTCTTGTGTGAATGGAATGTGCAATGCTTGAAATTGTAATTGTAATTGTAGTTTTGACCACACCACATCACCAAAACGTTAAAAGTGAAAATCATTGATTGATTTGGTGAATATTCCCCATGACTTCACATTTTCCGTATGACTTCACTCTTTCACGAAAAAAGATTCTCTGTTTAATATTACTATGTTTTATTTTATTTTATAGAATCTTAACTATTTATTTTGTGGGACTTATGCGAAATTTATGTAGGATTTATATAAATAAATAGTTAAAATTTATTGGACACAATAAGACACCATAATATTAGACAGAAGATTTGGACTCCTCTTTTCTTTACGCTTCACTAGCTTTTTATTTCAACCATTGAATCGTAATGTGTGTTGAAAATAGCCTTCGCAAAGGAAATTTACTCACTGTTTTTCGTTTGGTTACCCATGCGCTTGGGTTGATTGTTAAGCCTAAAAATTCAAGAAAGAGGAAACTTACCAAAACTTCCAACTGTTTAATGTCCGATAGTTAGGATTATGAATTAGATGATAAACTTGGTTGTAGTTATTTAGCCTCTTACGGGGTCAGTGTTGTCTATAAACTAAAGAGATTGAAATATCATAACTTTTAAAGGATTAAATGCGATATACTGACCACCCTAACACAGTGATACTCATTTTAGGGCCAACTTCGGGATAATTGTTCCTTTGGCTTATACTAGAGACCCTTTAATGTGACAAATGTGTAAGCATATATTTTTTTAAAAATGTAATAGAATCTAAAAATTCTGCAAATCACACATATTCAGTAATTTTCAGAATTTTATTCTCATTCAAATATAAAGTTTTCAAATACTAACCTTTCTTTATTACTTAGTAATGTGGAATTGGTTCACAATAAATTTCTTAATTTCTCTTTTTTCTTGAACTTTGTATCTCACTTTTTGAGGATGAATTATGGAGTAATTGATAAGGTTACTCCTCTATAACTAAAAAGTGTAAATTGTGACAAAAAATAATTTATTAGACAAAGACAAAACTCTAATATACTTTAAAAAATGACAACTACCAATCAATTTTAAAGCTCCCCATTATATAATGGGTTAAAAGCCTAAATGCTCTTTAATGAATTATTGAATCCCCTAGCTACCTTTTAACACGAGTTATTTAAAGGATTAATTTCTAACTTTTTTTTTACTTGACTCATGTAACTTTTATGCAATCTATTATGACAATAATTTAAACAATTATAATGTATAATTGTCATCATTTAGATACACCAGTATCTTCAATAATCATATTCAAGTATAAGATTAATAAGGGTCATGATAGTTATACATTAATAATTCAACATACTCCCTTCCATATACCACTATGCTAGCCTTTTTACTTAATCATGATTATAAATAGAAAGTACATAATGTGATTTGCCATTTGGTTTTGCTCTCAACATCATGCACTGCAATTAAATACGTAAAGATGAAAAAAAATAGAAAATTCAGAAATAACACATTCGTTAATGTTTAAAGAGTGTTAAATATATAACAAGAGTCAATACAACATTACTATATAATAATCATTAGAACATATAATACCCATTTTCTTTACATGACTATAAAATATTTTGGGTGGTAACCTTTTGTCAAATGATCAGCTAACATAAGATCGGTGCTAATATGCTCTATTGATACTCTACATTTATAAACTTCCTTTTTAATGATAAAGTATAAGATTGCTGCAAAATTATCATAATAAATTTTCAATGAGCTGGCTATATTGTCAACAATCCCAAGTCCTGAAATAAAGTTCCACAGCTATTTAGCATGAATCATGACCTCAAAGCATGCCTTAACTCAACCTTTATAGTAGTTGTAACAGTTACAGACTGCTTCACATTCTTCCATAAGATGACTCTTCCAACTAATACATGAATGTAGCCAGAAGTATATTTCTTATACCTACACAACCAGTAATGTATGAACCTGAGTATCCAACCACCTCAAGATGATCAGACCTACTAAAAGTAAACATGTGTTCTTTAATTCCCAACAAATATCTAAAACTCTCTTTGCAGCTTTTAGTAATCGAAACTAAGATTACTTTGGTATCTCCTTAACATCTCTTATGTAAAACTTATATGTGGTCTCATACATGTTTGAGCATATGTTGGCCTCTCAACTATAGATGCATATGAAATTGATTCCATTTGGTTATCTTCTAAGCTATTAATCTGGTTGTGTAATGTTCTAATTTACTATTAGAATCACATTTATTCTTAAAGACCTATTTATAACCAATTTTCATATAACTTTTTGACAATTTTATAAGATCCCAGACACCATTATGTGCCATATATTTGAACTCATCCTTCATAGCTTTTAACTACTTATCAAAATTTTCACTGCTCATTGCTTGTGAAAAAGTTATTGACTTATTCTCACTTCCTAAGTCATTTTTAGACTCATATAGATATGCTATATAGTCATCATAATAGTTAGTATTCTTTCTCTTTGAGACCTTCTTATTGCTATTTCTTGTGGTCACACCATGTTCAATTTCATTATAAATGGCAGGTTTATTAATTTTTATTCTTTATGATTATTAGGTGGTTTAATAATTTGTAGAACAAAAATTTTAGTAGGTGTACAAGTCATAGAAAAGTGTATAACCATAGGGACTTTCTCTCCCATTTCCTAAATATCCAATATATATGATGTTTCACACCCACTAGTCTCACCATATTAATGAACCTAACATCCCAGTTTTCACAATTCTTATAATATGGTTAGGACAATATAATATATATCTTTTAGACTTCTTTAGATAATCAATGAAATAGCCACCTATTATTCTTGTATTTAATTTTTTGTGTGCATATGATGATATCTAATTTCTGTTTGACAACCCCAAGCATGTAAGTACCTTAAATTAGGTTTCTTTTCAGTCAACATTTCAAAGTGAGTCTTTAGAACTACATTACTATGAACCTTATTGATCAACATGTGCATGGTAGTTTTTAAAGCATATGTCCACAAAAAAAGTGGGTAAAGATGAATTGCATATCATACTTTTATCCATATCTAACAAAGTTCTATTACGCCTTTCTACCATATCATTTTGTTGTGGTGGGCCTAGCACTATGTATTGCAGGCAAATACCATGTCTTTCAAGGAATTTAGTAAAAGGACTACGATTTTAACCACTTTTATCAAATTTATTGTAATATTCACATCTCTATCAGACCTAATTATTTTTACCTTTCTATCTAGTTAGTTTTCAACCTCATTAATATAAACTTGCAAGGAATTTACAACTTGAGATTTATCATGTAACAAATAGACATATCCATAACATGAATAATCACTTATAAAGGTGATAAAATATTTTTCTTTATTGAAAGTAGGCATATCAAATGATCCACACACATTAGTGTGAATTCTTTTAAGAAGTTGAGTGCCCTTGTAGCTCATTTCTTTAATGTGTATCTTGTTTGTTTGTCTTTAATATAACTCACACAAATGTTAAGATCAGTAAAATCCAATTCAAGAAGTATTTCATTCCTTACTAATCTTTGAAATCATTATTTGAAAATGTGTTGCCGATGTTTTTCCATAAGTAGATATATAATGAATTGAACTACGTTTGATAGCAATATTGGAATTCAAAGTCAATAAAGTTTCAGTGTAAACCATATCAAGGTTTCATTTATATAAACCATCACATAGTACACCACTATCAATCATGTCATTTTGTTTGTAAAACTAAAACCGCCACTATTAAATTTAAAAGAGTATCTAGGTTTATCAAGTTTGGATAAAGAAACTAAATTCCTAGATATACTATATTAGCTCGTTTCTACA
Organism: Erythroxylum williamsii; assembly: GCA_027564335.1. Lineage (NCBI taxonomy): Eukaryota > Viridiplantae > Streptophyta > Magnoliopsida > Malpighiales > Erythroxylaceae > Erythroxylum > Erythroxylum williamsii. Next base: position 7,311,650 of record JANITW010000008.1, on the reverse strand, counting down.
CTAAAGGATTTAATTGTTAGATTGAATCATATCAAATGAGAATACATGAAGTGAATTTTATTTGCATGCATCATATTTGCATACATACATGAATCATAATTTATAGACATTGTAAAGATAGTATATGCACTCAATTGACATATTTTAGGGTATGAAAGGTTTTAATTAATTATGATGTATTTATGTGTTGATTATATCTTGAATTTTGTTTTGATGAATTATAATTAGCCATTTGGAAATTTGACATTGCAAGTGATTGATGGAATGATGTGTGAATCTAGTTTAAGAAAAATGTCAAAGGGTAAGATAAATTGATACATGAGAATTTATGTTGATTAGACTTATGAAATGATGACGTGGCATTGGGAATAAGTGACAAATGACTTAGCTAGTTGGATGACAAATGGCGTGAATACATGAGTGACAAGTAGCCTAGGAAATTATGTGACAAATGGACCAAATATCAGGTGACAATTGGAAGCATGAGAAGAAGACACATGATATAGCTCTCCACTTGACAAGTGTCATATAATGTGTCTTACCCCTCACCACACACTTGTACCTCATGATTCCCACATTTGAAAGACCATCTTCTTTCATGTTTTTGGTCACATGCTCTCTTCTTCATCCTCCTCACTATCGATACACCCCCACAATCTCCATAACCTTGAAATTTGCCAAAATTTTGCAGCCTTCATCTTATGATTGAAACCCTTTTATTTCCATCTTGTTCTTGCTGTAGGCTTGAATACTTGGAAGGCTTGGTTAGCTTGTTAATTGAGGGGATTTTGAGCTGAGAAAGTAAGTGATTAATTGCCCTATTGTGACATATGTGAGCATAACATTCATGATGATTGATTAGAGATGAATTGCATAGAGGGTTGATGATGAAGTGTGCTTGGAATTTAATGGATGAATTAGTTTTGTTTTTTATACATGGAAACCTTAGGTTATAGGTTTTTTTAAGGATTAATTAGATTGAGAATTGAAGTATGTTGAAGGTGAATTATGCTAAAGAAAGGTGCTGATGTAGTGTTCTTGAAATGGGAAAAAGTTAGGGTTACATTTATAAAAGTGAATGAAAGCTTTTGTTTGGTTTTATTTATTTATGAGTTACCAATTGAATGATTTTGAATTGGAATTAGAGATAAATTGGTGAGGAATTGAAGTTTCTTCAAGGTATAAATGAGGTATAATTGATGGACTATCATGAAGGTGTAAGGAAAATTAAGGTAAACTTTCGGTTCCCTATCCCACGATCGTGGGAATTGTATTAGTTCCTTCCCAGGATTATGGAAATGCTTTGAAGTGAAAAGAAATGTGTTGTCAGTGATGGTTAAACCATATAAGGGTATGTTGCTTTACTTTGGTGCATTAGAACATGACTGCGGCTTAAAATGAGCTTAGAAAGTTGCTTGATTAAGTTATTAAGTGTTTGATAAGTTTAAGTTGATAATTGAGTTATAAATTAAGGAATGGATTATTTGATATTAATGTATGTGAATTTGGGAAGTATGAGTTGATAATAGTATAAAGATGTTCTTATGAATGCAAATGCATTCCAAATGATATAAGTAATGAAATAGATATGATTGAATGAGAATTGGTAAATTGTGTGAATATATAATGTTGGAAAGGATTGATGAATGTATTATTGATGAATTGAGGGTATCCAAACTTTCTTAAGACATAAATTGAATTGTAAACTAGATATATATAAGCTATGATGAATTAATAATCAAGACTTGTGAATAAAGATACATACCCGGGATAGTCAATTGAGCATACATTGAACATAACACATATACATGTGTATGATTAAGTACTCATTTGTTTAAACAAGTTGGTAATGTGTAATTATGTATGTATTGCATGATATAGAAGCACAAATAGATATACAACATCTAGACATTGCCGGATTGTCAAGGCAATAGCTATCTGGTGTGTACTGTGAGTTAATCTAGATATTTTCTCACTATGTTTGAATTGCTTTTCTATTAACTTTCAGATATTGAACTATTACTAATATGATTGTGATATTCTCAACATTGTTGGTCCAAGAAGTTTGATATTTAAGATTGTATTAGAAGTGTTTTCAAATTTAATGTGCAATATGAAGTATGTTCTCAACTGTATGTTGAATGCCAAACTCAGATCCGATGAATATGCCAAATGACTGTGCACACTGAATGAAAGTTACTGATAGCATAATATATGAAATGATGCTTTCCATGACATTGATATGCATGATCTGATAAAGGAGTTGTGACCGAAGTGACTAACATGCATAAAGAGTCAAAGGCTTAATGATTAATGAGCCCGATATCTATAATAAGTATAAGACAGTATCTGAAATGAGTTCGATATCTACAAGAGATAAGAGATAGTTAAATAGGCACTTGATCACAACAAAATAAAAGTAAAAGTGGAGTCTTATGTGCGTTTGCATATATATCTTTACATGTATTATGTGAATGATTGCAAAGAATGACTAAATTGAGTTTATATAATGGTATGCAATATTTGTGTACATGTTGATGATATGAATAATTGAAATATTCTAAATAATTATATGAAATGTTTGTATTCATAATGGGTTTGTTGAAATATGATGTACACTGTAATCAGGTACTAAATTTTGAATGATCTAATATATATATATATATATATATATATGATTGTGAATGATGTGAGATAATGATTGAACTGTGTTATATACTAGTGATGTTTGTATTCTAATTTGAGTAAGCACATTAATGATGGTTTACTCACTCAATTTGTAAAACTTATCAAAATTGTAACATTAATTTTCAGGTACTTAGAAGACCTAGCTTCTAAGACGATTTAATAGTAGTCTAGTATTGTCAATTTTGGAAACAAGAATGACTCAAAAGTCTGGTTAGATGATTCAAAAGTTTTTAGTTAGAATGTTTTTGTTAGCCTTCCATTTCATATTAGATATTTTGTATAGAATAGTAAACTCTCAGATGTTTTTGTAATGTAAATATATTGATTATGGAATGAAATGACAAAGTAAGTTTATTTTTTTGAATGAAATGAGGAAATTTAGTCCTTTAAAATACTTATGTTTCTGTGATGCTATAATAAGTGAATATGATTGTTTTAACATGCCATTCTCATAGGGTATGTCCTTGGATGTCCTCTAAATATTTGGGTATATGCTCTATGGTAGTGGTGTGTTACATATACTAGGTACATAAAAAGTTTCACATAAGTCCAAATGATATCCAGTGTCTTAGATTAAGCGATAAGTCCTGACAACTATTGGATCTCTCATTTTGTTGCCCAAATAGATAAATCTTTCATTAGATCTTATGGTTTAGGTCATAAGATATCCCTATAAGGTATTAGAAACATGAGTAGTACAACCAAAATCAATCCATCAAGTATTAAAAGAAACTTCAGTAAGGTTTGTTTCAAAACGTATATAAGCATTAGGCTTACCTTTATTTTTAAACCATGCCTTATGTTTAGAACAATCCTTTTGGAAATGTCGAACCTTCTTACAGAAATGAAATTTGCGTTTATCATATTCCTTCTTATGAATCTGAGAGGATTCCTCACTAATTTTCAAGGGTCTCCCTTCACTTTGTTCTTATGTTTCTTTCCACCTTTCCTACTAGCTCCTTGATTCTTGACGTAATTAATGGAGTGACTTTTTTGATTATTAAGTCTAGTCTCTTATTAAACTAAGATACTATATGACTCATGCACATTTCATTTGTCCTTCATGGTTTTATAGTTCATTTGGAAAGGACTATACTTAGGTAGTAATGGGTTCAAGATGAATTGCACAATAAAGTTTTCATCTACTTTTATTCCCAAGGACTTAAATCTTGTTGTATTGTTTGTTATCTCAATAACGTGTTCTTGTATAATAAATGATCTATCAAATTTTCATAAGAATTCTAGCAAGAGACTTGTCAATAGTATGGGAGTGTATTTTCACAAACTTAAGTAATTCCTTATCACTCTCAATTTTGGAAGAGTAGACTTAATATTGATAACAATTGTCATCGTCCTATACATCATACTCAATAGACTTAATATTGATAACAATTGTCATCATCCTATACATCATACTCAATTTATTTGGTCTTTCTTAGTTGATAAAATAAAATTTCTCCTCATCAATGCTCAAAACATTCAAAGCATATATATGATTTCTCAGCTCCGAGTGTCAAATCTAAGTCCAAAACTCTAAGATAGAATTGAATTTGTTCACTCCATTTAGAGAATTTCAATCCATTAATCATCATAATAAATAAGAGATTTGGATGCATGTCAATAGTTGCATGAAATTAAAACTTAACATTAATGCTTTAAGTCATACAATAAGATGCTACACAAATTTAGAAAAAACTTTGGAAATTGTATATTGATGTTCACCTTTGGGCAATCCATTAATATACTATATAACATATAATGATTTTTATAAATTGTATACTAATGTTTACCTATAGGCAATCCATTAATATACCATAAAACACATAATGAAGCAAATATGTAGGTAATTCAATAATCACACATATACCAACTAGAAATCTTTATCATCTTTGGATATCTAAATATAACTAATTAAGTATGCATTACCTATATTCATTCTCATTAACTATAAAAATAAACAAACCAACTTTGAGCTATTTCAAAAATATTCTATAGTAACGAGTTTTAACTTATAAAATTACAATTTATTAGTATCAAATTATGAGCAATTAAAATTTAAATATAATATTTTATAATAAAAAATACAAGTCAATAGCCCTAGTTGCATAGCAAGCGTTGGCATAATGCTAGTGTCGTGATCATGTCATTAGTACCAAGACTTTATTCTCGACACAACTGCTGCGAAATTTACTAGTAAGTTTCTCTTTTTTATTCCACACATAAATATTAATTCAACATTCTTTCTTCATACATAATCATCAAACCGATGATAAACAAAAATTAAGTTTTTTCTAAATTTTTTATGAGGATTTATAAAGTTATCCAAATCATCAGAAATTTACAGTAAATGATAACCATAAATTTTTTATAACTCGGCTCTATTACCATATGTAAGCATAATTTTGATAACCATCATAATCTCGAGAAATGAGGGAACTTATAAATATTCATTAATATTTAGAATTCTATTTTACAATAAACTCCTTACTTAATCTGTATCTTTTTTTAGCTTTTTAGTTCTGTTTTTGTATGTTATAGTATTTTGTGAAGAGAAGACGTACAACTTATTAAGCATAGATAAAACCCTAATATATTTTAAAAACTGACAACCATCATTAACTTTTAAATTTCCTATCATAATGCGCTCAAAGTCCTAAGCCCTTTAATAAATTATTAGATATCATAATTGCCTTTAGCCACTTAAAAGACTATCTTATCAACTATTTAAGTCCAAGATGGTTGGTGAGCGATGATCTCAGTTTCCTGAATTGTCTATCATCATAGTACATGTATCACTTGGTCGATCTGCATACGGAAGTTCAGGATGAAAGATTACTCAAACTCCAAAGCGCTGGTGAGTTGGTAAGGCATTTTTTTTGATTTAAATGAAGTTATGAAATTTTCAAATCTCTTTTACGTATATAATTGTTTAAAATTTAAGATTAGAGTGGAGATTAGTTTGAAAATAGATAGTTTAAAAATACCTTCTTATAATTGAGACCTTTCTAAGATAATTCGTAGGCATTAAAAAAAAAGAAGGAAAAGATTATTCACGTGAAAATTTCCTACGTTATGTGTTTGAGTGCGCTTTGCCATTCCAACAATAGTCAAAAGACTTACATTTGCTACTTGAACCACACACCATAACCACAAGACGCCAACTTCCAGCATACAACAAATCTTCAATTAGCCACAGATTTCTTTAGAATTTTCTTATAGTGGTCATTTAGCAAACATTCAATATTTCAATCCCGACTTATCTCGTCAAAGGGTGCTTCATTTCATCATGTGAATCTTTAAGACCGAACAAACATGTAGTTGTTGACAATTTTTATATCGTATTATTGGATGCCACTACTAAAATTGCTTAAGAAGAGGAACATTCCGAAGTTCGGCGCATTAGCAAAATCTGAGGAGAGAAGACATTAAAATCGTAAAAGGGCTATAGAACAAAAAGAGAAATGATAGTTTAGTTGACTTAGACTATTATCAATACACATACAGACATAAATAGATTCTTCAATCAATATTTGTTCACATTCTACCTGCTGCCGTCTAGTAAGAAGTAAATGCCACCTATGACATCTTTATTTGACCTCTTAGCTTATTCATTTGCTATATTACGCCAAACTTAATCTAACCACGTCAGACTCTTACTCCGCACTCCTTTTTTCTGCTTCCTACTTCAACTTTCAGGGAAAAACAATAGGCAATCACGATAAAAAGAAATGATAAACAAGATATATGTTTGACTATGAACGATCGAATCAAAAGCTTCATCGTCTACAACTTCAGAGACACGCTCCTCTATATATAAGAGCACTGAGCATATGATCAGAATACCCCATCTCTACTTGGAACAATTACGCTTCACATACATATATAGATATCGCTCTAGTTGTGTCTGTGATACATCATATTATGGGGTTTAAGTCTGCCCTTTATGGTCTATATTTATCCTCGCTTTTGCTTGGAATAGCATACGCACAGCTATCGTCAAATTACTATGTGAAAACATGCCCAAAAGCACTCTCTACTATACAACGTGCAGTATTCACTGCAGTGGTCAAGGAGCACCGCATGGGAGCGTCTTTGCTCCGTTTGCATTTTCATGACTGCTTTGTCAATGTATCTCTTTCATTCTCTGCATCTCTTCCTATTGCATCATTCCATGCATGCACTTAGATGTGGGCGTCACATGTTATGAGAATCTTACTAATTCCATATTCTACTAAGAATTTCTAGTAAAAATCATGCAACAGTATAGCATTTTCGTGCATATTTACTGTTACACTCTTTAAGAACTTACCATCATACATTTACTAGCGAGTATTATGTTATTATGAACGGATCCTTTACACTTGCTGACATAACTGAATAAATAATATCGCTCATGCATGCAAGTTAAGCTTTATCTGATATCTAAAAATATGTATATATATGTCTATGTATTGAAAATTGGTTATCAATATACTAATTTGACAAGGGTTTGCATGGCTGGGAACAGGGATGTGATGCGTCTATTCTGTTAGACGACACTTCAAGTTTTACAGGAGAGAAGACTGCAGGTCCCAACATGAACTCTTTGAGAGGTTTCGATGTTATCGATACCATTAAGTCTCAACTAGAGTCTATTTGCCCCGGTGTTGTTTCTTGTGCTGATATTCTAACTGTTGCTGCTCGAGATTCTGTTGTCGTGGTGAGTTCAAATGTTATAAATATACAATTTACATTTAAAACCAAGCGGGAGCATAATGATAGGTTCAAGGTTCAAGTTTTAGGTGTTAAGAGTTTAGACAATGTAGATATTAAAGCTAAACTTTCAATTTATGTAGTTAGGAGGGCCTTCATGGACAGTTCAACTGGGCAGAAGAGATTCCACCACTGCAAGTTTCCGTGCTGCAAATACTGATATTCCTTCCCCACTTATGGATCTTAGCGACCTCATATCTTCCTTCTCAAAGAAGGGCTTCAACTCCCAAGAGATGGTTGCTCTCTCTGGTAATTAGTTAAGACGCTTACAATGCCCTTGACTGAATACATGATACATAGTACTGGTTCAGACCTGTAATATTTAGTATTAGTCTTCAGACATTTGTTAATAATAACAAACTACAAAGACTTGTTACAACTTATACCAGAATGATTATAGACTACAGAAAAGGTCATCAGAATCACCACTCTATAATGACATGCATGCAGGGTCTCATACAATAGGACAAGCCCGGTGTCTGACGTTTCGGGACAGAATCTACAAAGGAAACAACATTATTCAGGAATTTGCAAGTTCATTGAAAACCAACTGTCCGAGCACTGGAAGCAATGACACCCTCTCTTCACTTGATGCCATAAGCCCTGTGGTGTTTGATAATGCATATTTCACGAACTTGGTCAATAGTGAAGGTCTTCTGCATTCGGATCAACAGCTTTACAGTGGCGGCTCCACTGATTCACACGTCTCCACATATAGCACTAATTCTGCTTCATTTTACGAAGATTTTGCTGCTGCTATGGTGAAGATGGGAAATCTTAGCCCACTAACAGGAACTAGCGGAGAGATTCGTACTAATTGCCGCAAAATAAACTGACAACTTTCCTCTAAAATCCAAAGTTGGTCTTGTTGCGTAAGAATAAACGCTGTAACCTGTAAGTGATTATGTTGTTAAATCGTTTGTTGTTTCACAATAACTTGTGATTCCGTGTAAGGTTGGATTGCGAAATACTGTCTAAACTGTTGTATTGGCTAATAGCCAAATCACAAAAGAGTGATGAATGTGCAAGTTATAGCTAGTGCTTTTATATATGACTATATTATATATGAATCATGAAGTTCAAATTAAAGACACGAGTATTCTATGGTATGACGAAATCATACGTTTAACTTAATAATCGAGAATAGGACAGAGATGGTAGAATTGAAATTGAGCAAGGCAGACGTAAAGTGAAAGAGTTGGTGGAGAAGCACAACACTATGTTATGACAAAGTGACATTCAATTATTCTCGCTGTAACAATAATTTCGTTTACTCTTTTAAATATAATTGCATAAATGTCAATAATAAAACAAATAAGAAGTGAATTTAAGACTTTGGTTACATCGCTTGAGATATTCATTAGTTAATCTTTTTAAGAGAGGAAAAGTAATCTTTTTAAATTAGAATCAATTTCATAGTGGTAGGATATTCTCCATTTTTTACTAACATGCATGGTATTATAGAAAATATAACAGAGTATTTGTTGGTGTGAGAACCACAGTTTCTCACTCTATCAAATTATGTTTATTCCGTAACTAAAAAGAAGCTTAAATACAACTCCTTAGTTAACAAACTAACGATTCGTACACAGTAAGCTAACTAAAATAACTAATCATCTTCGGTAACTACTATAGTAAAATACATAGAATCTCTACATCCCCCTCAAGTTGGACTTTGAAAAAAATCAATCAAAGCCAACTTGGACATCAAACGTTGAAACACCGGCGAAGAACGTGGCTTGGTAAACATGTCCGCAATTTGTAGAGAGGAAGACACATGAATCGGAGAAATGAACCCCTGCTTATACTGATTGCGAACAACATGGCAATCAATGTCAAGGTATTTCGTGCGCTCATGGAATACGGGATTACAAATAATATGAATGACGGACTTACTGTCACAGTGAAAAGGAATTGGAAGAGAAACCGGAACACGCAAATCAGTAAGCAAATAACTAATCCACTGCAAGTTGCACACAGTTGAAGCCATTGCTCGGTATTCAGCCTCGGCAGAGCTACGAGAGACGGTAGTTTGGCGTTTGGTCTTCCAAGAAATCGGACTATTGCCCAAAAAAATACAGAAACCAGTTAACGATTTTCTAATAGTGACATAAGAAGCCCAATCAGCATCGAAATAAGCTCGCAAAGATAAATTCGAAGACGCAGAAAAATGAAAACCCAAAGATGGATTATTTTAAAGATATTTCAGAACATAAATAGCATGTTGAAGATGAACCTCTCGTGGAGCCTGTAGAAATTGGCTGAGTTGCTGGACACAATATGTGATATCCGGTCTAGAGAATCCCAAATACAACAACCGGCCAACAATGCGACGATACTCCTGAGGATTACCCAACATAGGACTACGATCACTCTGCAAGTCACCACCTTTTGGAAAAGGAACACGCTTAGGCTTAGAACCAAGCAAATCTGCATTTGTCAACAAATCTAATACATACTTCCTCTGATTTAGAAAAATACCAGTACTATCACGCATGAGTTCTAAACCAAGGAAATACTTAGCTTCCCCTAAATCCTTAATAGTGAAATTCTCATGAAGAGCATACTTCAAACGAGTAACAGTATCAACAGAATTTCCACTGATAAGGAGGTCATCCACGTATACCAACAGCATTAAGAAACAATCGTCCTTGCAAAATACAAACAAACAAGTATCATATGTACTCTGTTGAAAACCAAAGTCGAGAAGAAAACCTGTGAGCTCGGCGTTCCACTGACGAGAGGCTTGCTTAAGCCCGTATAAAGATCTCACAAGCTTACAAACTTGTCCGGCATGTGCCTTGGTATAACCTTCCGGCGGCACCATGTAAACATCTTCTTCAAGATACCCCATGCAAAAAAGCATTGTTGATATCCAGTTGGTTTAAAAACCATCCCCTGGCTGCGGCAATAGCCAGAAAAACCCGCACAGTCACCACTTTTGCCACCGGTGAAAAACTGTCATTATAATCCTCACCATAAACTTGATTATAACCCTTAGCTACTAAACGCGCTTT
>JANITW010000008.1:7167055-7181695 GCA_027564335.1 Erythroxylum williamsii | reverse complement strand
TGTATCCTTGTGCCCAATTGTCTTCCTCTTCTTCTTCTTCTTCTTATTCTATCGAATGGAAGTTCTTTGCTTTGGGTCTTTTGTTGATATGCTAGTTTGAACAAGATAAGCAAGGAACTTCCTTTTTGGCGCATCCATCACCATCATCCATAATCTGTACTTAATACCATAGATAGGTAAGAGCCCTTTGGGTGCAGCTCTCTTTGCTTCTTGTTAAATTCTGTTTCTTTTTCTTTTCTTATTGAGTTTTGTTCTTAATGTCTGTTTCCTACTTGGAGTTATTCTCATCTCTTCCTCTTTTTTCCATTTATTTTCATTATCTCGCTGTGTCTCCACACACTCCTCCCCCCCACATTTAGTAATGTTTTACCTGCTAACTTTATGCCTTCTCCCTGCTTCTTCTCTCCTTGTTGATTGACAACTGGTGAATGTCATCTTTGGATGTAACATGACAAATTCAAAGGAAGCGAATATGGTGCTCGCCTTGCCCTTTCATGTTGGTCTTGTATCTACCTCGGAGATCGTTGCCCCAAGCAAAGAATTTTATCGGTTTCCCTTTCATGTGGGTTCCTGATTTTATAATTAATTTCTTGTTTTTCACGAGGTCTTAATCTGACAGGGAATAATTTTCAAATTTAGAAGAAACTAGAATGCAGTTATAGGTTATGAAGTTGTGCTGAATAAGCTTAAACGAAAAAGCCTATTGAAAAGTGTCCATTGCTACAGAAACTTTACCAGTAATTCATGCTATATCAATTAGTTCTTTTTGTGAAAAATATTAAAGTTTCGCTGTATTGTTTTGAGTTTGTGCTCTTTATTTTTCTTTTGGGAGCGGTCCTTTAAAATAATTGCTTTGAGTCTATTCTTGTGATAGCTAGTTTGTCAAAGCTATGCTTTTGTAGTCAAGTAGCTGATAATTAACAACATTTAATACTTTAAATTGATTCTCTTGGTGGGTGTCTTACCAATCGGAAATTATTATGCTTGACTTTTGCGGATGAATAATGAAAGCTTGTTCTTATTCTGTTTTAACTTTGTCAAAACTAACTTACATGCCCTATTCTAGTGTTGGAGTTTCAGTGTCTGGTTTGAATATTATAAAGAATTAGATATTGTTAGTGTGATTTCTTGCACTTTGCTTGTCTAATGTCCTCAAAATGTTCTCTTTTTTTATCCATTCATCAATTTCTGATGTAGAAAAGGATGTTTCTTGCCAAATTCGGCAATCTTTTGTATCATACATTTGCCATCTCCATTAACTTCTGATACATGTGTGTGTGGTATTTGAAGGTCTATAAATTTACAGGTCTTGTTAGCACTCTTTGTGTCAAAGGTTACGGAAAGCTGACCCATGCGCAGAAAGTTGAATGGAACAATAGGTATAACTGTTTACATTTCAATCCTTGCTGTATAAGTATGTAATGTCAATTTTCACTGGGACTGACTTTCAGCTTCTGTGTAGAGATAAATTTCATTGCTTTTATAATACAGGGGGTTCTCAACATTCCATGCACTTGTTGCAGCTTCAGCTTCTCTTTACTTGCTGCTTTTATCAGGTCTTTTTGACGATGGAGCTCAAGAAGAGCTTGCTATCAACAGAACCTCACTTGTATCCGAGTTCGTATTAGGGGTAAGCCATGTCATAAACTGTGTATCTATATCATCTTTTTCAAAATTCTTTCCCCTTCATCAATTAATTAGTTTCATTTTGTCAAAGCCCTTTTGCTGTTAAATAGCATTTTGTGATATGCTAGCTATTCTCTTTCCCGTTATTTTATACCCTTTCTGTTTCATATGGTAGCTCTGTGTAGTAGCTGTAATTTAGATGGAATCATGTATTTGAATATTTTCAGAAGCTATTTATTTCTTCACTTGACCTCTTTTTTTTAATTTTAACTCATTGTACAGATCTCTATTGGATATTTTTTGTCCGACCTTTCAATGATTCTTTGGTGTTTTCCAGCATTAGGCGGTCTGGAGATTGTAAGTACAAATAATGCATGTCCCAGTTTACATATTTGTGTGTTGATGGCTTGATCCTATCTCTTTTCCTAGCAACTGGGGAAGAGTACGTGACTACAAATATTGCATTACCCAGCTTACATCTTTTTTTGTTGATGAGAGCATCTCTTTTCCTAGTAACCCGGGAAATGAGTGTTATTTTAAACAAAGTTGCCTGGTTGCACCCTTCCTATCACTGCTGGAATTGTTTTGTTTTAAGATATCAATACAAAAAATAATTTTCCATAATGGTCATGCCTACTCATGAAATCAAGTTGCCTAGCGGAACTCTCAGATTTTATCTGAGCGAGTGATGGTCGGCTGCTTCACTAACGATGTCAGCACATCCTATGTTTTCTCTCAGGTCCTGCACCATTTTCTGTCAATGTATTCAATATTTCTCTCCCTCATAAGTGGCCAAGGACAGATTTATATACTGATGGTTCTCTTCACAGAGGCCACTACTCCGTTTGTGAATTTAAGATGGTAAAGTTTCGTTTGTAAATCCCTTAACCTTCCATTTCTTCCTTTGTTTTGGATATTAACTTATTTTGCGTTTTCAGGTACTTGGATGCTGCTGGTCAAAAGAGTTCTAAATTCTACATCTACAATGGAGTTGCATTGTTCCTTGGTTGGTTGGTACTGTCTAATATTCCTGAAAATCCTTGCGATTGCACTGGCAGTGGAATGGAAACTTATTGTAGGCTAATATCTTGAGCAGTAAATTGTGACTTATCGATTTAGAAAGAACTTTGGGCATAGAGAAGATTTTTATACCACCAAAAATAGTAACAAGATAAATAGGTTAGAGGCAATACAGTGGCTGGTGAGAAGGGAAAAGAAACAGAGTTGTGTTTGAGAGAAAGGATCTATATCATTATGTGGCTGGTTAGTTTCAGGATATTCTCATGATGGTTTAAGGTTGATACTTCAATACTTTATGTACCATTTTTCCTACCCGTTTGTAGCTTTTTCTACATATATCAAGCCATCTCATACATTCTCTTGTAGACCAGAATTTCTCTACTTATGATGTTAAATTTGAAGGAACACTTGTCTGAATTTAGTTTTCAGGATGGCCTATTTTCCTTACTTTGAATTTCTTTCTGTTCTGCTGCTTACTATTGCTTAGAATTGTGACAAGAACTAATCATGTACTCAGGCAGCACGGATTATTCTGTTTATCTTCCTCTATGCCCACATGATTTCTCATTTTGATCAGGTGCGTGTTATATCTAGGTCGATTTTTCAAGTCTCATGTCAAAGTTTAGTATTTCTTTTAAGTGTTAATCTGGTCTTTATGCTATTAAGGTGTTAATCTGGTCTTTCACTTGGTAGGAGGGGGAACTTTTTTCTTTCCTGTGAATGTAGTTTATATTCTTCCGAAGTGTTAATGACATTACATGAACCTTCAGTTGGAATCATGAGTCGTGTTTTTGTTTATTATTCGTTGAACAACATGTAATGAAAAGAAGAATACTGGCTGGTTTAAGACCAGGAATCAGAACCCGAATAAGTAAAGTTAGTTCCTAGTGAGTATACCAAAGATGGTGGAACTTGTAAATGGACAAGTTTAATGGAGCTTCATGATGAACGTCTTGGTATGACATGTCTGTTTGATATGTTTTGATAATTGTTGGTGTATCAGGTGAAACAAGTTTTCCCCTTGGGCTTCTACAGCCTGCTTGTGGTGCCTTCTGCTCTGAGCATTATGAATCTGTATTGGTTTTGGAAGATCTTCAGGGGTATGGTCAAAACCCTTGCTAAAGCCAAACACAGTCATTGATCTAAAACATGTCTTGCAGTTTGTAGGCAACCGGGAAGACAAACTTAGTTTCTCATCAAGGATTTTAAGTCACGTTGTAAAATCAAAGTGTTTGATTTTGCACTTCTGAATTCTGATTCATTGTTTTTACTTATCTTTTTTTGTTTCTAAATCATTAACAACCTCTTAACATTGATGGAAAGTACATATTGTGGCTAATTAACTTATCCTTGTGACATGGGCCCTGGCTCAAGTCTTGACTGTTATAGCATGAGTCCAATCCAAATTTTGATAAGAATCAGATCAAGACTTTATTTAATCAATGCTTTGAAGTTAATTAATTCAAGTCGAATCGGATTTATATTATCAATACAATATTAAAAAATAGATGTTTCTATCAAAAGCACTGTGGTAGGTATGCTAGCCACAATGTTGGAGTTACTATACCTACTTACAGCCGTTTCAGCTCGCATCACTAGAACAATTCAAATCCTGTTTTCCTCGTCCAAGTTTAGTTCATAAAGACTAAACATTGTTGATGGAATTTTTCTTTGTTAAAGTTTCGATTTTTAAGTGCTGTTTCTTCGTTTTCTTTGGCTAGTAATCCGACCAAATTGATCCTGAAACTAGGAGAGTTTGCAAAGAGACAATGGGGAGAGAAAGACAAGAAAAGAAAAACCAGTCTTTTGCAGTATGTTAGTGTTAAAGATTCGATGTATATATATGTACTTATTCCTGCTCTACTATGCGCCTTCACCATAGTAAATTCATAAAGCAACATCTTCTGATTCTTTCCAAGTTTAGAGAAATCCTTGATAAATAATATTTTTAAAGCAACTAACAACCAGCTGAATATGTTCTTGACCTAATCAAGTTGATCATGGCATGTACAACTTGTTTCCACACTTGCATCTCCATGCTTCTGGGTAATACTCAGCCGTCACGGGCGTCCCTGGAGGCACCGGCACATGCACAGGCTTGCATGGGGTGCATTTGCCGCATTTTGACGTGCAACGCGGTGGCGATGAACCAGGTCCACTCAAAAACCTCCTTGTATTCACGCTCAAAGAAGCCTCCTCCGTCACCTCATCATCTCTTCTCTTCTCAAAATCCTGCAAAACCAATCATACCCTGTTCATTATTATTACAATCAATCATTAATGAAGTGCACATCCAACAACAGTATGTGGTAAAGCGAAAGAAGAAAAGGGCAGAAGGATAGATTTAGAGGTCGATTTTAATATTTTCTTTGAGAACACAAAAGCATGGCTCCGCTGAAAGCGCTGAGCAGCGAAAAAGACGACAAGAGAGAGGAAACAGATGCTAAATTGCGCCGGATGGTGTTGTACGCTTAACGAAGCTTTGAGGTGAAATGAAACTAAACTTGAAAGGGTACAAGGGACGGGACGGGACGGGACCACCATGCTTGTGTCAGCTGATTCCTAATCATATCCATGGATCGATTAGATTCATCAGACGGCTGAGAATGCAAAATGGGTCCTCTCCGGTTGCACTGTAAATACAGTTCGCGGCGCTAATAATGGACTATAAATTGTCCTTATATGATATCTATGGGTTGCATGAGAAGAAATAAAAAATAAAAAAGAAACTTCGTAGGCTAGATAGTAGCTAGCTAGATACTGTCAGGACACAGTCATCGTTTCTCACTTCCAGCTTTGACTGCAGCTGTAACGTGTACTTGCTTGGTTTTAGTGTTCATATTTCGGTAAAAGGAAAACACACACATACATATGTTCTGATTTTCAGACATTTGAAAGCATCCCTGTACATTTAGCGTGTAAAAAAGGGTCTAAATGAAGATTATATTGAGAAAGATTAGTACTTTTTGGCATAATCTAGCAGCTAGACCCCTAGGCCACAGAACCAGACTCACCTGAAAATATATACGAGCTTTGCCGGACAATGAACGCCTGGGGTCTGCATTTTATGGAAAACGAATTAGTTGAACTCATTCGATATAAACTTGCGAAAACCAAAGGTCAAGGTTTGCTAGAAAAACCGTGGAAAGAAAATATGTAGCAGTGGTGACTGAGATCATGAGTGCACTGTTCCTTTCTCTTCACTTACCAGGTAGGAGTGGCGATACGGCTGATATATAAGAGCATAAAAAAGTTTTAAGCTTTTGTAGAGAATTGTTGCTCTTACCTAAACAAGTGACAGTGGAAGTGATGGTGGGAAAGAGCCCACATAATGACAAGAAGAAGATGGAGGCACAGTAGACAAGAGAGGGTTTGTTGTTGAAGTTCAGTATTGATCTGTTGTTTCTCTTCGACCCCATGAACGAGAAGATCAGAATATCAAGAGGCCAAAGCGAAATCCCCTTAGCAGAGCTCAGAATTAAACCACCAACAAACTAGTAGACTTTCTCTCTTATGTCATGACAATTCACTTACAGTACAGAAGAAGACTAGCTAGTTCCGAACTACTAAACAAGAGAAGCTAACACTTGGCTTTCTGTTTTCCCTCCTCAGACTCCAATTAGATTATACTAAACTAAAAATGATCACAGACTTGAAGCTGAACCCTCAAAACCCCCACGTTTTATGTGACAGTCATGCTAGCTCTGTGGTCGGAGTAGCAGAACAAGAGCAACCCTTCATTTCCATTCCTCTCTTTCCCATGTTCTTTTAAATCCTGAAGTTGGCAAACGAGTGAACGTGCGCTAGTGGGGGTTGTTGCGGTAGAGACGGAAAAAAGTGGATGTGTATTGGTACAGGTTTGGCAGAGAGGTGTTTGCAGATAGACAATAGTGGTATTAGTTGTTGATCTGAGAGAGAAGAGAAAAGGATTGTTGAATCTATGAGAATCGTCTGTTCCTAAGCTTTACCATGTTTGGGTCCAGGATTCTCTTACAAGCTTTCTTCACTGTCTTTCAACGACTTCCCAAAGCCAGAAACAGTACACGTATATCAAAACACACACCATTGATCCTGTTACTACTATTCGTCCCAGTACCATTCCCATTCTTGTTATTCTCTTTTTTTTTTTTCCCTTTTTATAGCACAAACTAATTAGCAAAACTAAAAAATAGTTATTGCCCATTTTGTTTTTAACATATTTCTTCAGTCTTCTATTTCTTTTCTGTATCAGTTTAAAGAAAGCAAATTATAATTCTACAGCTTGAATTTTGTTATCTTGGTTTTAGGAATTTGTGATAATTGGTGAAAACTGCGATTGCATTCCACAAGCGACCAAGAAGTACCAGCTCTAGAATATTTCGGTACTTGTACACAAATGCGAAGGGTAACTAATTAGAAGAGTTTAAAAAGTAGCAAAGACCCAAATTCAGTTGGTGTCTTTAATTCGGTAAAAGGAGAAGGTACATTCTGTCTGCCTTAATCTGCTTCAGTGAAGCTACTGTAGATAAGAAACTTTGGAGAGTTTAAATTCCTGGTTCTGGACACATCAACTGTGTAGTTCTGCAGGTAATTTTGGTCAAAGTAAAAAGGGAGCATGTGTATGTCACGTCCTAGCTAATGTCTCCAAGTGATCATCCAATGTGTAAGAAATATCAAGGGGAAGGGCATGTAGACGTAATATCAAAACCAATGTGTAAGAAAATGGTAGCCATGCTTGGTGGCTGATGACTATTAAGCTTGGACTCAGTTCCGAGAACTGCTCTTCACATGGTCTTAAAAAGACACTTCAATTCTTTACATGGAGCCTTCCTTTTCTTTATTGTTTTCTCCCCCTGAAACCTCTGATGAAGATTCTAATATCTCAGCCAACATTTTCCAACTTCTCTGCGTGTTTTGTGTCCCATCTCCTCGTGCCTTAAGTTATAGATTCATCAAAAGTCAATTTTTGAGTCTCTTTAATAGTAGTTTTTATTTGACGCCTGCCTGACAACTTCAGCACATGTTTTTCGTAACTACAAGTTGTAAGGATACGAGGGTAATCATAATTTGGAAATATCTCAACCTCGCTTAATTACATAATTACCATTCGCGTAATCTTAATCTTAAGGAATCCATTACGATTAGATTGTTCATTCAGTTAGATAAATGTCAATTTGATGCCTTAATTGAATTGCTTATGCTGCTTAACTAGTGGTGCAATCCTATAAGGGTTATCCGCATTAGTTAACTACCCTTACAACCATAGAAGATAGCTGCAAGAAAGATCTCATTAGAGTTAAACATGATTACTTATCTTTCCCAAATCGGTTTTCCTCTCCATGCACGGAGCAATCTACTTTCTCTGACTCGAAACCGTATAGGACAAGGCAAGAGGGTTAATAAAAGAGGAAGGTACGTGTGTGTGTGTATTCTGCATCGAGGAAAGTGAAGATATCTAATATCAGCTAGATAAACAAGTATTTCACCAATGGAATTGAAAGTTGCAAGCGTGGGGATGAAGTGCAGCCCTTTTTATATATAGTAAAGTAGTAAACAGGTGTAGCTGTGAAAAAAAGGGAAAAGCGTGTGGATCGGAATGCATGCAGCTGCAGTAGAACAACTTTGTCGCTGTTCTTTTGTTCACGTCTCAAGTACTGTAAAATTCTAAAGGCAACGAAGAGACCGTTGTCTCCCTTATTAGAGACTACGACTGAGTGTACTTTTTATATATAACATGTACGTTTAAAAAACCAATTTCACCCCACCACCAGCTGAGGGTTTCGTAGCAGTATGAACCAGAAATGTGAGTGTGACATGCATGTGCAGAGGCATACATTATAGCCTGACTGAAACAATTCAATTATTTAAGTTTGAATAAAGCTGGCAGGTTAACCTCGATCCAGACAGATGGGCCTAGAATGGCCTGCCTTGTGCTTCCTCTTTTTATAAAAAATCAAACATTAAACATCGTCGTATGCATGTAAAACCACGTGATCTACGTATAGTTATATATCGATTTCTTATACTGACTAAGAGGATGAAAGCTCTTGCATCATTTTGTCGACGATAAATGAAGCCGTAAGGAAGCTTACTAGAAGAACTTGCATCCCTTAAAACTGGAGGAAAATTTTGAAGATGACAAGTTTGTTGCTTTCAATTTGTTAAATGAAGAGTTTGAAAATGAAAATAATGTCAAGTTTTCAACTTGGGATATTGTAAAGTAAATTAATGATGGACAATTATACACGAATGCTGTTAAATTACATAACAAATAAGTGACAATCCGCCGGTTGGTTTCTGAGCGTCATCTATGAACAGTCTACCTTGGTAAAAACTTGTGCTGCCAGATCTGAGCATGACACAGTCACAGAACTCTGTTGTTTTGTTGTTGGGTCCAATCACGGGTAGAATGGCCCATCTAATCCCTTCAAAAGTTTGGCTCAAGTAGATCAACGGCTGCTTTGCTGTCTGATCCCATCTTCTGATAAATCTCCTCAGTGGGATTGGTCCAAGGGCAAGGAGGGGTGCCTTTGACACGGAAGGCTTAAATGACAAAATGACACATAATTGAATACAACGTAGCGGTACTTAGTTTTGGTAATTTACGTGTGTGTGTGTTTGTGTTTGTTTCATTGTAAATTTTGAGGGATGAAGAGATTGAGGAGGGAATTCAAACACTGCAGCCTCTGCAACTCTACAGTTTCTTTACTCGGTTTCTTCCACGTCTCCCACTTCCCCATAAATAATAATTTTTATTTACAAGTTCTCTCTAAACAAACATGGAAACTTTATAAGCTTCACGCTTTCACACACTTGCACACATTACTACATTGGAGATGAGAAGCGAGACACCGAAATAACTGAACCCCAGAAAGGAGCTTGTCCTAATGTCCAGTGGAGAAGTAGCACTCAGAGAGACGAATGCTTTGAACTAGAGTTCCAAACTTTTAAGCTATTTCGTGAAGGAAATAGATAATAACTTTGTTTTAGTCCACCAGCTCAATCTCCTTTTGTCAACTTGAGGTTTTTCTCATATGCCCAGGTCGTTTCTTTTGTTACATTTTCTCTTTTTCTAATTGCTTTCTGCTAAAGTTCCAAACTTTGAATCCATTTGGTTAAGGAAATAGAAAACAACATTGTTTTCCTCTACCATCTCAGTCTTCTTTTGTCAACTTGAGGTTTTCCTCAGATGTCCAGATCTTTTCTTTTGTTGGCTTTTCTCTTTTTCTAATGTCTTTTCCTCCTTTCCTTGAATGATTACACTTGATTAGTCTGATACTATTACTACTCATCTGTTATTGCTTTGCCTTCCAATCTTTGATACTGAGGTATATTCGATCTTTGGAGGTAAAGTTTCAATATTTGGCAGCTGCTTGTGCTTGGTTACTTCTCTCTTGAACTCTTTGATTGGGGGATTTAAGCATACGCAACAAAAAGCTAGCTGCTTTAATTAACTTGAATCTCTTGACCCCCTCATAACCTATGTTGTTCTTGCTGACTGTTTCTCTAGGAAGCATGTTGGTCACTTGCATAACCTTGAAACACCTTTAGTTTCTTCAATCCTTTGAGGTCCTAAGTGTTCATTTGGCCTGGGAATCGGGACATTCTTATTAGTGTTTGCTACTTTGCTTTACATTATTGCATCGTGTTGTTTTGTTTCCTTTTCTGTTGTATCTCTCTTTCTTCAGTTTCTTCAGATTAGTGTTTCTGAAAACTAAATCCCGTAGGACTTGTCATTGGTATTTAGATCAATCCACTTAAGTTATGGAGAATGCCACCACTAAAACCTCAAAACCTTCCTCAAACATAACCGAAATGGTATCTAAATTTGCAAAAGTTTGCAAATTGAGATCCATTGGAGTTTTTACCAATGAGAACCAAGTTCCCCATGATCGTCACTCTCAGCCAAACCCCAAAGGACAATCAACCGGTGAAGATAACAGTGATGCCACCAAGGAAACTAGCTGCGATGGCGAGAAAATCCATCCCCAACCTGCTGTTGGAAACAAGAGCAGCATAATTGGTAATAAGTATATTCTTGAGCTGTTTGATGTAGTGTCTGCTCTGAAATTAGCTTATATCCAACTTCAGGAAGCTCATATACCCTACATTCCTGAAAAGATTATAGCTGCTGATGAACTTGTTGTTGCTCTGCTGGAATCACTTTGTAAGATCAAGCAGAGGTACAAGGAGAAGCAGTTCGCAAAATCCAAGCTTGATTCGTCTCTTCTTGGTTGTTTACGAGCTGAAATAGAAGTTAATGAAGAGGTGTTAGAAAAACTTAAGTCTAAAAACAGTGAAAAAGATGCTGAAATTGCATGTTTACGACAAGAACTTCATGATTTCGATTTTAGAAATGCTATATTAGTTGAAAAGACGAGGCAGGAAAGTTTAGTGAGAAAGAATACAAGGATTATGAACATTGCTATGTTTGAGGATACCTTCAAAAATGCTTCAAAATCCATTCATGATTTTGCAAAACCAGTAATTAGCTTGATGAAAGCTTCGGGTTGGGATCTAGACCTTGCAGCAGATTCAATTGAAAGTGGAGTAGTTTACTTCAAAAGGTCTGATAAGAAGTTTGCTTTTGAAGCTTTCATTGCACGGAGGATGTTCCATGGCATGTCAATGAAGTCTCATAATGTTGATGATATCTTGATGGTTGATGATCCTCTTCATTATCTGATAGAAAATCCACATTCAGAATTCGCTGATTTCTGCAGAAAGAAGTACCTGTTTGTCACTCATCCAGTGATGGAGTTGTCTTTCTTAGGAAATTTGGATCAGAGGATGTTTGTTTTGAGTGGCAAGCACCCAAGGACGCCATTCTATCAAATATTCACAAGGATGGCAAAGTGGGTTTGGGTTCTACAGCAGATTGCAACTTCGATTGATCTCAAAGCCAAAATATTTGCAGTAAATAGGGGATGCCAATTCTCAGATATATACATGGAACGTATTGACAAGAAAGGGGAAGGTACTGCCGACCTTGATGAAAGACATTCTAGTTGTAAAGTGGAGTTTATGGTCATGCCTGGGTTTAAAGTTGGCGATATTGTGGTGAAGGCGCAGGTGTATGTTTCAGAAGTCAGACCGTCTCATGGAACTTACTAGATGGAAGCGCTGTGTCTGGTGGGTAATTAGCGATGTTAATATCTATTTGTTTTGAATGTGTTTATAGTTGGCTCGAGTCAATTGAGCTACATTGGTGTTTCTTTTCGGATCAAGCAAGTGTAATGAGATGGAACTAAAACCCCTAAGCATAGATTGTGTACTACTCTGTAGTTTTATATATCGCATATCTATAAGATATTTTGAATGCAAGAATCTAGTTTTATGTGCATTGAATTGTAAATATACATCCAGCTGAGGATGGTAATGCATCTATATTATCCAATTTTTGGTTAACATTTTGCAGAGCACCCCAACATGTTTACTGTCTAGTGGATGTCTGTTTTTCATCACCAAAGTTGGACTTAAATGAATGAAACTAT
This sequence comes from Erythroxylum williamsii, assembly GCA_027564335.1. Taxonomy (NCBI): domain Eukaryota; kingdom Viridiplantae; phylum Streptophyta; class Magnoliopsida; order Malpighiales; family Erythroxylaceae; genus Erythroxylum; species Erythroxylum williamsii. Next base: position 7,169,576 of record JANITW010000008.1, on the reverse strand, counting down.
ATTGTTTGTCGTGCTATACTTGCTATACTTTTGTATAATCACATCAGATTCATTCTTTATTATACCGGAGGAGGTGGAACCTAGCCTTGACCGTGGGGTGGAGGAGCCATGCTGATCTGACTATCCTCGTTGGCTAATATAGTGCTTCTACTATTTTCTTTGCGAAGATGAAGAAGCTTAGTATATACGGTTACTATGGTTTGGGAAATATGTTCAGCAGTCATTTGGAAGCTTATGATTGCTTATTCATAGTTTGGGGCATAACATGATGAATAGGTGGAATTGTGAATGTTAGTTGATAAATGGTTGGGCTGTATGTATTATCTCACAGGAACGAAGTTCTTTTGGTTTGGACATTTTCATACAAGCGCTTGCTCTTGTTGGTAAAATTTCCAAGCTAGCAGTTATAACTAAATTTCAGTTATGTGGAGCTGAATGTAGACATGCACTTGCCTCAAACAACTATTGAGATTGGCTTTATTCGTGGCCTGTTGCTAATACAAAGTTTTGAACAAAGAAAGGCTAGAAAAGAAGAATTGTCGAGGAAGAGCTGGCGAGGACCAGGCCTTTGCAACGTACGAGGGAAGACAAACTGGATTTACTATGAACTAGCAATGTCGCTACTGGTGTAATCATCAGGGGAGAACAGGTCCCTGCAAAGCTCTCCGTAGAATCTACTGACCAAATTGATGAAGACTGGACATTTTAGGTTCTTCCAGCAGTAGAGAAGCTCTTCCACGTCCATCAAGTCTCTTACTTTTCCTTCTTCAACTATCACGTCCACCAAATAGTTCTCAAAGCTCCTGCAAGCATCTTCAATGTCTTCGTTTCCAAAAGCTTCATTTTTGGTGGCCTTGCTGTTGCTGGCCTTTATGTAAGCTGGCGTCAGAGGGGATGGAAAGAGTTGTCTTTCGAGCACGGGCTTAGGAGAGTTCATTAGCTCCGCGAGTCTATCCATTTTTCTGGAACGTCTCCGGAAAACTGAGAACAGAGGGTTGAAAATCCGTTTCTTTGGTGGAGCTTTTTGGTGGTTGCTGCGACGTGTATGGGAGCGAAGAGACCTTATAAGGACAGGTTTCCTGAGTTTGAGTCTGAAGGCTAGAAAAAGCCTTCTGCAGGGGCTGAAAAGCTTGTATCTCAAGGCAACTAATGCTTTCATTTTGAATGATCAGACAGAGAGTGTCGTTGAAGAAATCCAACAAAAAGGTGGCTTTTTTTTCTTTTCGCGTATGATTTCTTCGAGGAGAGTACCAGAATAGTTGTTATGCTTTTATGATGTGTGCTTGATTAACAGTTGGTGCACCCAGAGAGATGAATATCTGTTAGTTGAGAGATGTGAATAATTTAAGAGTGTGGTCCTTTTGCACGTCTTATGTTCTTTGGATTTGTTCATTAGTTGCCTTCACGTACGTCTTGGATGGATGTGAATTTGTAAGTGGCAACCCATTCTGTGAGTTCCACTTGGAGGGATGATTATGATTACTATTGGGAACATATAATTTTATGGAATACCATAGAATCTTCGTCACACATCTGGCACTAGTACAAGTCAGAACAGAATATGTTGTCATGTTGACGATCTGTCCTAGAGGCTAGAGGTTAACTCTCAAGTTCCTCTGCAGATTATAGTTTCTGTTGTCAACAGAAATCCCAATGGGCCAAATTGAGTAGGGTAGGTCTCGTCTGCTAAAATCCATCCCTGATCCGACTTAGAGGTGGAAGTTGGCCCAGTTTTAGGGTCAAAGATTCGACTTTTTACTTATATGGTTGGGTATCAAACTCCAAGAGGTTTACTAAAATCTTGTTTCGCTAAATCTACCATCTTCATCCTTGTTAGCGGTAAGTGTTTGTTGGGGCTAAATTATTCTTTGTGGTCCTGTCCATTTTTAGTATATTGATGAGATGTTACTTCAACACCGTAAATGCAGATGACACTTACATAACACGATTGGAAATACTACTATATTTTTCTTGAAAAGAAATAGTTCCCCATCTTCTGTTATTGTTTCTAGTTTCCATCGTTGGTTTAGAGGAACGGTTTAAAGCCCCTCAACAAAGTCAAGAATCTGCAAATTGATGTGATGTTAGATTTAGACATCACCCTACAGCCATTGTTCTGTTAGATTTAGACATCACTCTACAGCCATTGTTCAGCAGGTAGGACTTTACATGTTGTGCAGAAACGTTAATAAATTTGGAGTAAAAATAAAACAGAAACAAAAGAACACCAAAAATTTTTATACTGATTCGGCAATGCCTACGTCTAATTTAGAGACGACTGATTGTTTCACTATAAAAATGAGAGCATACAATAGTGTTTATCACTCAATTTTTCAAGAGACCCAAAATAACCCAAGCTCACACACTACTAGTAGAAAAGAAAAAAAATAAATATATTAATAGTTTTTCTTTTCTTTTCTCTCTCCCTTTCACTATTCTCTATTCTTCTTCTCCTGAAAGTGTCTCTCTCACTCTCTAACAATTTCTTCTCTCTTCTCTCACCAAAATTTTTTCTCTCTTT
>JANITW010000008.1:7102325-7128457 GCA_027564335.1 Erythroxylum williamsii | reverse complement strand
CGTCAATACGTTTGGGTTGATTTCCAATGTTTACGATGATAAATATAATAATTTTAAATTATAACAGTAAAAATAATTAGAAAAATGACAACTTTGATATCTGCTGATGTTGTGTGATTGCCTGCAATCATGTTGCATCTCAGTGATAATATTGGTTAGGTCAGTTGTGTTAAGTCCAGATTCAACTTTAAGATGACATGTGAGTCGATTGATCCATTTTTAAAATAATGAGTTAAACATGACAGGTATTTATTATATAAGTTCATTATCTCTTCACAATGTATGTACAACTTTTAAGAACCTTAATACCCTCTGTTCTTAGAAAAAACTTACGACTAAGAACTGACTCAAGTATCGGAGGGACAAGCCGGCGATCAACTTCCGGTGTGCCTTTATTATTTTTACAGGTATCTCCTAGCTGAAGTTAATCAAGTTCATGGATCCAAACAACGACGCACAGCCTCACCAAAATCATATTGAGCCAAATATTTTACAACTTGGATTACTTTGATGATTGCAAACAAAAATAACTTCAGGTGTCGTTTGTAAGATTTAACAAAACTTTTATAGAAATTACATTATTATGTAATAATTTATGAATTAAAACAATATGTTGTTTTTAGGATTGACACATAATTAGAATTACTTGTATTGAATATGAGCATTCAATTTAGTACAAAACGAGTCTCCTGTAGAAAAAAAAAGCCCCACGTCGTTTCACGATCACAACCGGACATCTTAGTCTGACCTTTTAAAAAAAGTTATTAATTATTGCATTGACCATATGAAAAGAAAAGTATTATAAGAGAGGGTTTCACTTTCAAAACTCCTTTTCCCAATTGAATTTCTCTTCCCCGCTTATTGTATTCCTATCTTAATTTAGCTAGCAAAATCTGCAGCCAAAAATGAAAAGTTTACAAATGCAACGTGTCACTTGCCCACTTACTTCTGTTCTTGAATTGGATAAATGCAAGTTGAAGATAAATGCAAGTTGAAGTTAAGTAAGATAGTACTAAAACCAAGAGAGACAAAAATTAGTGGGTATTTGTCAATTCTTTAAATAATTGAAGCAAGCAACCATCCCTCCATTATTGCTCTATTTTCAATGAACACCCATCATACATGGAGGCCGCATTCATTGAAGAATATGAGATGTTCACGAGTTGCATCAAATCAACCACTTGCATGAAAATAGAAAGAAAAGAAAATCATTTAACATTATAATTAATTGGTTGAATTTTTTTGGAAAAAAATTGAAAATGAAATTTGGTGGGCACCAAAAGAAAGTCAATCAGCCCACCAAACATAAAATACAATTCCTTTGATGAAAATATCACATGTTAGAATGAAATTGGTTAACCTTTGGATGAATTACTTTTTAACATGAGACCTATTGTTTAGTGTAATAAAATTTTGGTAATTGAAAAAATGTTTGGTAATTGAAAAAATGGGTGGAAATTAGTCAATTTAAGATATGAAATTCAATTTCAATGCACAAGACTCTTCGCTCTATGATCTAATCAAGTGACTTTTGGTAAGGGAAATAAAGACAAATAAATTAAAATAAAGAAATATTAGGCTCAGAAGTACTCCCTTCCGTCCTATCCAGCATGAAGAGCACAAATTTCGTTATTTCTCGACCTTACAACGAAACCTGTGTTTAATGTAATCCTAATCTTCTAAAATCCTCCACCTAATTGTCTTCTTCCAACTATTGAAAATCTCTAAAAATTTCATCTCTTAAATTTTCTAACACATCCATCAACGTATAACTAATCTTTAGACTTCTCCGATGGCTTCTTGTTGTTGACCTTAACGTGCTTTATTTTTCTGTCACATAAATTATTTTCAACAAGCTTGTTCATCTCCTATCTTTACCTATTTTTTCTTGAAAAGATTTGCTAAAAATTTGGTACCAAAGGAAGGAAATGGATTAATTCTCCTTAATTTGCAAATGAACGTTATCTAAGCAATAGATAGTAAATTGCAAAAGAATGATTAAGATATATTGCATAGCAATAAAGATTTTCTCTCTAAGAATTTTGAAATGAAAAATATAAAATACCCATCCTATATGATAAGAATATGTTATAAGAATTTCAATATTTCGAAATATATCGCATGGATTGCTAGAATTACCTCAAAAAGACTATTTTAAAAGAATTTTTAAGAAGTTCAACATGAACAAATGTTCAACAAAAATTTTGCTAATATAAAAATAGATAAATTTAATCTCATGCAATGACTGAAAAATAATGTCAAACAACAATGTGAAACGTAAACAAATGAAATATGTTCTATATGCTTTTGTTGTTAGGCAACTTGATATATTTACAACTGTGCATGAGACGTGATATCAAGTTTATGGTTGGAATGCTAGAAAATATCAAAGTAATCATGACATAAACTATTAAAAATTACAAAGAAAGTCTAAAGATATATTCAAGTAACAAAGAACCATATGCTCATGTTTAAAAGATATAATTCATTAAAATAATTGGATATTCAAATTCAAAATTTGCTAGATGATGGATGGTAGAAAATTAATTGGCTACTTGCGTCTACTAGTAGAAGGAGTAATTTCATAGAAAAATACGTCACTGCTTTGTCAACTACAAAAGCAGAATGAGTCACCTATTTTGAGGCCACAATTTAAATTTATGGTTGAGAAATTTTCTTTCTAAACTTAGAATTGTCAACATTGTTACTAAGTTGTTAAAAGTTTATTATGATAAGTCTACATCCGTTTTTTTTTAGAATGACAAATATTTTAGAGGTGTTAAACATATGAAGTTGAAATACTTTTTCATAAAGAAAAAAAGACAAAAGTTCAAAAATAAAGAATTGAACATATTAAGACTTTATGATCACAGATCCCTTAACCAAACACTTACAGCCAAAGATAATTAAGGAACTTGTGTTGGTTATATTGATTGTTGTTTTTGATGAGATTTTAACTTTCTTGAGTTTAATAAAAATTTTCAGTTGACAATTTTCTTATTGATTATAAAATAACAACAACAACTAGTAGAAATCATGTTGAATTATGAGATCTAGAAAAATTTAGTAATACGCGACCTTACCTTTAATTAATGAAGAGACTGTTTTCAGTTTTTATTGATTATAATTGTATAAATATAATTGTTATTAAATAAGAAATAGATTGTCTATAAGCTATTAATGTGGATCTTTATGATATTTATGTCACTTATTTCATCTTACTTGATAAATTAATAGTGTTATGATATATGAAAGGAAGTGCGCAATGTTGAAGTATATGACTATCATAATTTGCATTATTTGTTTTATTACGTTAAGGTAAATTATGAAAAAAAAAAGAGATTTGTTTATACATGCATAATGTTTATACTATTAAAATAAAGTTTGAAGTATTAGACCCAGTAGAGAAATGTTACAATACGACTCAATTAGTGATCGTACTATAATAATAATAATAATAATAATAAGTCCATATTTTTATTTAACAGTGAAATAAATCTCAATAATTTATTTTATTCCCTTGATTGACGTAAAAAATTAAAAGTTATAAATATACAAATTGATCATCCTTCTACTAATTAGGGTTTCATAAAGTTTTTCATTAACTTCTTTATAACAAAAGAGAGTAAAGTGAGATGAATCAATTTTAACAAAGAATATAGTAGCGTTTCTTGATCCCTCTAAAATAATGACATCTTCCGTAAAAGGTACACAATAATATTATACAGTAATTATTTTTGACAATTGTTCATTCAATATCTTAAAGTTATGAATGTCAATTTCGATTTTTTTATCATAAAGATTATTATTTTTTCAAATATAACCCTAATGTATATGTGTAAAGTAGTAGTATTAATTTATCTTCATCCATGCATCATTTTAAACTCACAATCATGATAACTCCTCATCTTCAAAAGAGAGCAATTGCCATCTTCACATGCCCACTTTAAAATCAAAATCATCCTGCTGAAGATTTCTTATTTTTCTTCTCAAAAACAACATAAAACCTAGAAATTAGAAATCCAAGATAATTTTCTTCATTCATTCTGATTTCTTAATGAAAGAAAAATGTTTGTTTGCTTTGTACCTATTGTCATATTTTTCTATTACTAGAAACATATAACAATAGTAGAGTGCATGTTGTTGTAAACTTGGTGTTGCATGATAACAATAATATGCATCACGTATTCTTGACAAGATGAATCCATCCATGTTATTGTTGTTTCACCTATTTCTATGTATAATTCTTCACTTGTTTTACTAATGGATGGTATTCTTCTGGGGAGCATATCAAAGCTGAACAAACAGAGGAAAAACTGACCACAGTAAACAATGCAACATTTCAAAACATATATGGCCTCAGTGCTCAAACATTTGTGCTCTTGAGAAGATTAATAGGAGCTAAATTATTATTAAAAAAACAGAAAGAACAATACCATTACACATTCTGCAAATCAAACTCAGGTATTAATTACCCCCATTGCCGTTCCTGACTCATACAAAACTTAAAACCAAAAAATGGCATATGAAGGAGATAGAGATATTTTTCATCATCTCTTAATCTAAGTACAATACAAGTAATAATCCCCATACCGATACTGTTGTTATCAAATACATGGAGAGCTTCCAGCAGCAGCATTTTCATCACTTAAAATGTTTTGGTCTCGTCTACTGACTATGGTCTAGGATGAATAAGTATAGAAAATGTTTTTATGCATGCAGGTCCTTATCTGACTTCCACGCGGGAGCTTTTGGAACAACACTCTCAGCTCCATTTTCCACACCCATTAGAGGATCAGATTCACTTTCCTTGACCTAAAACCCATTCGATAATGACAAATTATACATCACTGAAGGAACGAAGCTAAATGAAACAAAGAATGGTCTAAGAAAGCAATAGAAATATGGGTTATTATAAGCATGTAAAACTTCCTAACTTAGAAATAAAAGCCACTTCATTTATTAGCATGCAGTAAGACGTGAATTACCTCAGTTACTTTCGTTGATGCTTCACTAGCCTTTTGCTGGCCCTCAATGGTGCAAAAGTATGAATATAATACCATCCCAACTACTGCAATCAGTATTCCTAAAATGTTGCGCCAGCTAAACGGATCACGAAGTAGAACATAACCAAAGGCCAAAACTAGGCATGTTTTCAAATGTCCTAGGACCTGATATGTGACTGGAGATGTCTTTCCAATTACCAGAAATGTACTGAAGTTTACAGAGACGGATATCAGGCAGGACAGAACAATGAAGAACTGAAACCAAAAAACCCATTATGCAATCATATTAGAAATATATTACTGCTCAAGGAAAGGCTATTAGGATTTTTTCGGTTCTTACCAGGACTTGAGGGGTATAATTAAAAGCAAAGACATTTTGGGTAGTCAGGAGCCAGTCCAAAACTGGGCCAATGACAAACAAAGTCAGTGCCTGATAGGGGCAAGACTGATATAGAAGTTGGGTTGACGAAACTTTAAACTTCTTCTGGATAGTATTTGTCATCTGAAGTAATGCAAGTCAAGGGCCCAACAGATGAGAAAGAAAGGAATAAAATTAACTTGTGCACTGTTATATTTGTCTATATATTTGCTTTGCTTTTTCTTTTCTTGTAGCATTACAAGATGAAAAGGCCAAGATGGAGTAATAAATAGTAAATTGCAAATGATTGTTGTCTAAGCAATAGTTGGTAAATTGCAAAAGAACTTCATCTGAGGATACAATCTGAGCAATGCAGGTTGTGATAACTGCAAAAAGGGACAAGACAGAACCCAGAAGATTGAGTTGAAGATCAGTGACAGTTGCAATTCCAACACCCACAAGAAGGATAGCTAATGAAAGCTGGATATTCCGACTGCACTCATCAAAGAAATATCAGTAAACAACCAACCACAATAGGCTTGATGAGAAGTTAATTCAAATTAAATTGTACATATTTTTACTGTAGAATTTTCGTGGCCTAATGCAATAGATAAAGATCATCTGTAACCCTACTTGGGGCCAAAAATTTTACAAAGAGGCCAGATCAATAATGGGAAATGAAAATTTCTGGAATTTAAAGTTCTTTGTTGTTGATTGAAAAACCAAAAGCATGACACCTGAAAGGTATGGGGAAAATTCTGACTTGCTCTAAGTTTAAACTTGGCTTGGGTTTGGGAAAATTTTCAACGAATCAATACAAAACTTATAATTTAGGTTTGTTTAAAACTGACATTAGACTTGACCTTGGATAAAACAAAATGAGCCAAGCCTTCACATGGTAAGCTTCGCTTGGCTCTTCTCCTTTTGCAATCCTAGGGCCTCATAAACGGTCAAATATGGACTGATTATAAAACAATATTGAGTCAAATTTTTATTCGCTTCCATCAGCTGCACCTGCCATCAATCAATTTCTTTTACTCAAGTTTTAAATTTAGGATAAGACAACCAAAAACAGATGATGAGAGCAAGTGCTCAAATTGAAACTAAGAAATAAATGCATTTTTACCCAAAGATCAAGAAGAAGAATATATTCATTGAACCAAAATGATAAGAATGATAAGACTAACCTGAATAACTTCCTGAAGAAAAGTGTCTCCAAAAGAACAGTACAAGGGATGATAGCCAATTTTGTCATCTGAAATTAAAAAAAAAAAAAAAAGAAGAAGATAACACATTCAGAGATAATAATCCCCGAATTTGCAGTAAAATTTGAATGTGACAAGTATAAGCTTAACCTCAACAAAAAATAATGTTCTTTCATAAGCTACAATAACCTCTTAAACTTTTGGGTACAAAAAGAGTTCCGTAACATAGTATCAGAGCCAAATATGCAGCCTCATTTTGGTTAGCCATCACTTTAGTCAAGTGCAGATCAATCTAGCTCTTGTTCTAATAGAGACTACTATGGTTGTGACACTCTATCTAGTCCAATATACTTACACAGAAACGATAATAACAGTGCATGATGCATCCGTTTAGCCATGCATTTTATTGGCTCATAGATTTGATGGGACTTAGAACAGTTGTCTGGCGCGTTGTGTGCCACACTCTGATGCAGCTCTCCCATGTCATAGCAAGTAAGAATCAGAGTTTAAAGAATATAAAGGTTGTGATCAGAATCAGATTTTTCATTACTATCTCCACGCATGAAATTTGAAGAAGAGGTTCCTCAGAAAATTATCAAGATAAAACAAATGAAGGGACAAGACAAATCAGAAAGAGACGAGAGAGAGAGAGAGAGAAACCCAATTTGATTAAAAAACATAGCATAAATGCATGTCAGTTTTCAGGGAGTTCCAATGTCTACCTCTATCTGTCTCATCTGTGAATTAGGAAATCAGATAATAGACACCTGTCACCATCTAAACTTTCTTCATTCCCTTTCCTGTTTATAACTAATGCACGTTCCTAAGAACACAAATTACTCAGAAAGGTCTCTGAATCTTATACATCTGGATGTTGCTTTGAAAGCAAAACAATGTCTAGCAACATGGCAATTGATTGAATTGAAATATAAAATTGTGAATCAAGGTTCTGATAATAGTTAGACTAAAAGAAGAAGGTTTTACCTGATAGAAGCCCACAGAATTGAAACCCAAGCTAAGATTCAAAAGCCCAATGGATATTCCATTTAATATGCCAAATCCCATCACAGCTCTAGCATCAAAAGGCTTGTGCTCAAACATTTTCATCCATAATGCCACATGAAGTGAACAAAAAGTGACCAATAGATGCCAGCTTGTCAATGTAGTGGCTGCATCCTTCATGACTCAAAATCAGTATGATAAACAAGTAAAATCACCAGAAGTATGTTTTAAGAAAAATCGCAAGAATGATGGTTGGTTGCAAAGAGGCATTGTGGCTTCAGATACATACTCATCTTTCCTCTTATCAGAAATATGATTGTATCAGTGTATTTGGGTAACTATAATGATAACTTTTCTTACAAGCACTAAACATGTGGGGATTCAAGCAAAAGAAGATATGGTAACTAGATCAAATTAGACAAACACAAGAAAAAGCAATGACTAAGATTGTTTTGTTCTGATTTTAAACATTTCATAAGAAACAAGTAAAAATGTAATACCAAAAAGAAAAGCAGGACCCCACAGATCCAACATTAATCCTTTTAATATTGTCATGCTTAATATCATGTTCATTGCTTTCACAAAAATATTTAGTAATTTCCAGGATTAGCAAGTGAAAAAGGGGCTACAGATCCTCCAATGAGAAGTACATAACTTTTCGCTTTCTTTTTCTTTCTTCTTATTTTCCAGTTCCAGTGAATTACGACGTTCTTGAAGTTAGATTAGGTTTGATCAGCTCTGATTTCAAGAATTCATAAACCAAGTATATACAAATGGCTGAAACACTCAATTTACTCTTCCATTACAAAATGTTGACTTCTTTCACTTCCGTCCGACCAAACCTACGTACAGATACTTGATGATGCATGTGTAGGTGTAGCATAATAACACCGACAACAAATGGAATCAATGGAATCAACCGATACTCCATTCACTTCAATTTTATCTTCTTTCTCTTTTACAGAATGCCCAAAAAGCATACATGGTTTTGGCTCTAAGATAAATTCGACCAATGACGATGTTAACCAATGCTAAACTTATGAACCGACATCAAATAAAGCCTCGTAAGGTCAAAGATCGCGATCAATCAGTCACGCATCCCACGAACCTAGAAAAGATTAATACAGGAGAAATGGAAGAAAGTCGACTCACCGAAAGTGAAACCAAGTGTGCTAATAAGGGCCTTGTTGCAGATCACTATCGAAACCGACGATACAACCGATAAGCTCAAAGCCCCAATAGTTCCCAATTGGAACTTCTGGTTCTCACTCATCTTCACCACTCCAAATCCCACCCTTTTTTCAGGTTTTTGTTGTTGTTATTATTCTTTTGCTAATTACCTTCCTCTATTCACCCGATCCGGATCTACCAAACTCAAATCCTACAAAAACATAAGCAACCCATTTCAGCGAAGAACCTAAACGATCAAACGAGCATCAACCCACAAATGCTCAAAACACAGAAAACAACCGAAAAGATTGGCAAGATGAACAGGAAACATAATACCTTATACAAATTGAATCGAAAATAATATTAAACCCAAAAAAAAAGAGGCAACAACGTGAATTACCGGGGATCAGAAAGGCGAATTTTGGTTGGAAAAGGGAATGTGAGAAAAGAAAAGAGAAAAAAAAAAGTGATGTCAAAGCTCCATTGAAAGACAGGAAAAAGAAACGTGGAGAAGCAGAAGAAGGAAAAAGTGAGAGAATGAGAAGGAAATGCTAAGTTAAGTTTTGACTAAACACCGTTCATTACGCGGATGGTGTTAAAGCTCTCACATACACAATCATGTGAGTGATTAATAAAATGAATCTCACTCGTAATCTACACAAAGTAATAGAATTAAGATTGATTAAATCCAACTCCAAGGCGCAGTTGAATTGATAGGAGGTTTTTCTGACTTAAGTAAGATTGCAAATTTGAATTCTTTTCATATATGCAATCGTTTAAAATTTAGAGTCAGAGCTTTGCCTCCTGTAAGGGACCTACCTAGATCGAGCGAGGATTAGTCTGGATGTGAATAGCTTAAAGGTATCTTCTCATAATTGAGATCCACCTAAGACACCTCACAGGCAATTAAAAAAAAGTAAGATTAAATCTTAAGTAAACATGTAATACCTACTCCAACCAATTGTCTAAGCTCATCTTTCTATCATTCCTTCTTTCTCTCTTTTCATTATTACACGTACTACGTTGTTGTTATGACTTATGAGTTATGATAGGTCTAGGATTGTAAATTAAGGTCATTTTTAATTTAGATCAAGCCTAAATATTGGATTTTGGTTCGTTAAAAAATAATTTTTAATATGAAAAAATATTTTAAATAAATTTAAATATAATTCTAATATCATAAAATGTTTTATAAGTAATAAAAATTTGAATTAACATAATTCATGCAACTAATCACGTGAGCATATGCTCCAGTGTTAATATGTTATTTAGTCTGAACAACCATGATTTTGTGAATCTTTGTAGGTGGAAGGATTCAACAAACAGTGATTTGGGGATGACTGAATAAGCGACTTTGCAGTATAGATATATGACCTTTTCTCTTCTAATATATCTAAGATTCATTGACTTCTTACGGAATTGTGAGAGATTTAAGCAACTGAGTGTGATTTTACATCATGTGAGAGGGATAGATGGGTACTATCAAGCTTTCTTAGACTCCACTTTATTGATGATAACGAGGGATAAATTCATTTAATGTATAGAGTGTTCAATTTGGTTGAATTTTGCTCGTGAGTTATCACGTTTTTTCAAATTAGTACTAATTGCACTATATTATTTTATATTAATTATAGCTCGATTTTACTGTACCAATTGAACTATCTTTTAAAATTTTCTTTGGTATCAAATCATACAAAAGGTACCCAAATTACTTCTATTAAGCAAAAATGATAATTTGATTTGATTTGAAGCTAATATTTAAATTTCAAGTTAATTAAGTTTTGGATAAAATTCGAAAAAGGAATGACTCGTTAAAACCTAATTCTATATGAATTGTTTTGAAACATTAATTAATCAAAATGGTATTATTTTAATACAAAATTCGATTAAATTGAACTTCAAACTAATCGAATTAGATTCTAAATTAGATCAAACAAAAGTTATAAGAAACTTTACATAATTACAATACTAACAGAACAAAGGATTATATTTGAAAATGGGCTCGTCTATAAGGGCCGCTCCTATATTAGAAATCATTGGGCCTCCAAGGCCGACAGTTACCCAAGAACAACTATGTAGCCCATCAGCTGTTTCCAAGCCCATACCCAGTAATGATGAGTTGATGACTGCCACTTGTTTTCATAGAGAGAGAGTCTCTAATTTCTTAAGAATTTGTTAAATTTAGTATTAAAGATTTTAATATAATAATTCAATTTTGAAAACTCATATAATTCAAATTAAAACGTTATTAAAACAGGGCAATCCTCTGTTACACACTTACACTTGTGACTAACGTGAAAATTCAAAGACTAATGATGAGGGTGTGGCCTAAAGCGGGTGGTGCTAATTAGCCACCTCTGCTTTTCAAGGCTACTTCTTCAAATATTAAAGCTTGCACTTTCCTCTACGTACAATAACCTTACCCACATGTAAACTTAAACTGGATTAATTGACAACTAAAGTTGCCCTCCTTCAAAGGTCTGACCAAATTGCCAACCGGCAGGAACCACGTTATAGCTTGTCACTGTTCTTCCATCACTAGTGGTAACTTGGAAGGACAAGCTTTGACCATTCAGGTTGGAGTTGCTCTGCCAGTTCTGTCCCCAGTTTCTTGACATGGGTTGCCAATCTGTTTTGGACCCTTTGATCGAGACCGAGTGTACGTCTCCTGCTCCACCCACATTGGTGATCAATACCAGGTTGAAGTATGAGTGACCGTTTATGGTAAATCTTACTCCTCCCTTCCTCACGCATGGAACTCTGCCATACACAACAACTATCTGGCTTAATTTATCACACTACTGATCGTTAAAAATTGTCAGATGCATGCAAGCTAACCTTCTAAAGGCTACAGGCACGATTCCAGCTCGATATTGAGCAATTTGCAAGAAAGCAGGCTCGGCGAGGTCAAAGTGCTGGAGAGGGGGATTGCACCACCCACCGTTGTTGTTAGGCAAAGCCATGTTAGGAGGGCAAAAGTTGGTAGCAGTAACGGTAATGGTGCGAGGGAGACACCATCTGGGGTCGTCGTCGCATCTCATTTCATAACAAGAACCGCAGCTCAAACCGTTGTTAAACAAAGCTGTGCTTAGTGCCGCAGTGTTAGTTCCATAGCCTTGGCTGTACAAATTCCCATATCCACATGCCCCTCCTGGGAATATAATCAAAACCAGAGTTTGATTAACATGTTTATACCACCATGTCCTACGAATATTCTTGTTAAATGAGTACACTAAGACTTACCCATTGTGCCAGAAGCATCTCCACCACCATAGAAGGTGGCATGAGCACTCTGCCACCCTCCATAATCACCCAAAATGCCATTAAACTGTGAACAGAGTAAGCAGATAAAGAGAAGTATAGGCAGAGAAAATGAAGGAGCTGCCATTTCTAGTTCTATTTTTGATCTAGCAGATTGATTCTAGAGATAAGAGTAAGTAGCTTTGTGGTAGTACATGAGAAGTAGGAGAGCAGTAGGTATTTATAAAGACAAACGCAGGAGGTGGGGTTCAGGAGCCGGCCATAAAAGACAGCAAACTGAGTTATGAAATGAAGATGCTGGCTTAGAGAGATTTCCTACCGCTAAGCTTAAAGCCTCGGTGGGCCTACACCACCCATGTGCATCTCTCAACCTCTTCTTAGTACCCTCATTAATATTTAATTGGTAAGTGTTTCTTTATTGTCGCTACTGAGTTTCATCCATGGATTACATACTAAATTAACTATCTTGTCTTAATCTGATGTTGCATTAATAGGTATAAAGATTCTATTAGAACTACTAAACCAAACTTTTAAGAGATCAGTTGTCTGGATGGTCATGTATGAGAGTCCACGTGTTGCATATAAAAACCTTCTTGGCCCTTTAATTTAAATGGTTTAGTAACAGTTCAGGCTAAGAGCACCAAGCACTCTGCAACTGTGATAGGTGAGGAAGACGATAAAATTTCAGGGTGAAACTGGAAATGAGCATTTCCATCAGTTAAATTTACACTTCAATACACGTTTCTACCATCACAAAATAAGTGACTGAGTCCTTGGATTTCTTTATTTAAGAACATGCTTTAAGTAATTTATAGTGTTAATCAAAAGTTATGAATTCAAATGTTTTAATTTTTAAATTTTATAGAGTTTGTACAATATATTCAACCTAGCGTGATTTTTTTGTACTTTTGTGCCGCCTAATGTATATTTAATTATTTTTTTTGTGGTCATACTTTATGTTAAGATGGACAATAAATGCAACTACCCATTTAATTATTTCTCTAAGTTAGTAAATTTATCATTTAACGTGAGTAAGTACCTGTAGAATTGATCAATCTCCTTAGGTCAGACATTTCTGCATTGATTAATGTATATACACTCTACACCCAACACATTATTATCTGTACATGTCTCTTAAGTAATTAGTGTGCGTATCGATGAGTATTTAGCAAACTAGCGTAAGAAGAAACAAAAACATTCAGGGGGGAAAAAAAAACACCATATACCCTAGAGGTTGATTAGAGCATTAACAATTTACTAACAATAATGAATGTTCTGTTTGGAATTTATGAGAGGTTAGATCTATATGTTTTTTTTTTGTTACAGTAGACGAACAAACTAAAATATTAACGAGTAAACGCTACACCCTGCGCATCAGCGCGCAAATAGTGATGAAGACCAGGTGGGGTTGTACTTCAGACGTTCTAAACGTTACATAATTCTGTTCGACGGTCTTTATTCAGATATATAGTTTAGTAGGACTCTGGACTGAACCTTCAAATCATTGGAAGAACTTACCAATCTACAACAAAAGGGTATCATATATAGTTTTTTGAGATCATGTTACTTTCTCAAAAGTGTAAGTGACAAATATAATTATAGGGACAAAGAGGCCACCCTACTCAATATGTTGGTCGATATTGGTGTGCATGGCTATAGTTCTCTCCCTTTCAGTTTCAAATAAGCTAATCAATGCAATTCTAACTAATTAATTTCTTCTTCAAATACTCAACAAGGGGGTCTACTTACACATTGAGACGACAGCAACTTCTTGTCGGTCCTACCATGTTACGAGCACATGCAAAGCTCCGGCATTTCTTGCTTGTAATTGCCTCTTTATGCATATTTATTCAATGCATTTTGGAAGCATTGCTAAGATTTAACAATTTAATAATATCCACAAATGTTTGATTGTGTATCCCCAAAAGATCGACAGTGACTTGGAAGAGATGACAAAAGACTTATAGTTTATTGCTAAACTTAAGGTGGAGCCTAAAGTACATCGTCTCAACCTTTTTGTTCCTACCCTTGTCATTGTTTCCGTCCAATTCAGCAATTTTGTCATCTTTCTTGCAAATACTGGATTCTTTGTCCATCGGTGAGAACAATTATACCCAGAGTATATATGTTCCTAGGAACGAAGATTTACCAGCTAAGAGGACGAACAATCAAACAAGTTCTTGCGAGGATATCAAAATCTTCCAAAGATGCTGCAGAGGATCATGATTCTCATAATCAAGAGCTTACATGCATGCACCTCTCCCGAGTGAACAATCAATTTACATATTTCTGCTAATAATCCAGTCGGTTAGATTAAGTTAGACATAATTATATTTATCTGGAATACACGTAACATGATAAAGCAAATATACACAAGCGAGAGGTGAATTGTGTGTGACTTGTGAGTATTTTACTAAAATCTTCAAGCAAAGATTTGACAAGCCTCTCAAAGTTCACAAAAGAATAATTCAGTACACAAAAGACTCTGTCCATCTGGGATAATTTGTGTTTAATGTACATGAACTAATTTGCTTTGACGTAAGACATTTTGGATCAATCATGTGCTAAAAAATTGAATTGATGGTTGTGTACAAAATTGCTAACATCTGAACAACACAGGATGCTAAATGCGTTTCATCATTATGAGGGTATTGCAGAGATTGATGGCAGGTGCACCGGTTTTTATTTACTGTCGGAATTCGGAAAAGCCCGATTGGCGATGTCCTCTACCATCCGGACCACAAGTGGAGCTTCCTCACCACCACTCATTTTCTCGTGCACATGTCCACATTTCTGGATCAAGTGTAGAATTAGTACCTTCAAGTGAGTTTGTATTTATAAATTATGTATTTTAAATATATTATATTGTAAATTAATAACAAATTCAATTCAGACTTGATTCTACTGATAATTATAAGTCTTTTACATATTTTTACTGTCCATCATCCTCTAAATCATAAGATGAGGAGTAATCTATGAATCTGGATGCAACAGAGCTTAAAATTAGTATGTATATTCAGCAAACTCTACCAAATAGATACATTTTGTCAGTCGTAGCGCAGAGGAATTCAGCTGTATAAGTTCCAACAACATACGACCCCGGTGTTTAAATGAGAAGGATCTCTTCTGACAAGGACATATAGATGAAACAGGAACAAGAACAAGAAAACGACTAGCTTTTTCTGGGCTACACGACCAAACCATGTGATGCCACACGAAGGATAAAATTGAAATCATCAAAGCTTTCAACCATTGAACAACTCTTCTTCTATTGCATTTTCACGTGATGTTCTTTGCCGCTGTAGGTTATGAAACAAAATTTGTGAACAAGAAAAGCCCTGACTAGTCAATCTCAGGCAAACCCCTAGAACAGTTTATATCCACACAGACTAGGAGGCATAAGGGTCTGATTCTAGTGCGTATTGGCACTTCATGTTAATGGGGTCTAATATTGAAAGGTGCCCATCAAGGGAGGACCTTTATTAGGTCCACTCTGTAGTACAAGAAGAGCAAAACTTCACTATTGGAGTTAAGAAGACTGTCTTGTGCGTTCAGAATTCAGGTAGGACACTGCGAAGGAAAGGTCACAAAGAGGAAGCCTCATAGGCCCATCTGAGACTTCCATGGACGTACAGTAACAGCCCGAGTAACCCTACCATGTGCATACTTTTAATGGAAGCTTGTTGATGGATGGGATTCAGCTAAAGTGGTCCGTTTCTCATGTTGGGTTATGATGTAGCTTCGCAAAAGAATGTATTATCACAAGGAAGAAATGGCTCATGTATGCTGAACAGTATACCTCAAGGGTTGGCACAGTTGGGGACATGGGGCGTGTGTGTTCTTATCTTGTTGATGTTCAGTTCTTTCAATCAATCAACTAATGTAGGAGTGGATGGTTTGAATCTAACGTTCCGTTCAGCAAAATGCCAATACAAACCAGTAAAGTCCAATTGTAGAGGCTGCAGTCCAGTACTGAATGCCCTACAAGGAATAGTCCACAAAATGCCTTCTCCAACAATTGAATAATAGTTGTCTTCAGAGTTCAGGAGTAGCGCTTATTTTAAGTGACAATCAATCATTATTTTTTGGAATATAACTCCAAGTAACCTACAAATCACTTGCTCTAATTAATCCATTTTTCGTTCCAATGATTCAAAGTTAAATAATGAATTCAAACCAATTACAATTAGTATCGACAAACCTTCAACCATTCCCTGATAACATTCTGCCATTTGAATGCAAATGAATCAGTACGTAATCATAAAGTCATTCCTGACATCCTTGAAAACTCAGCATCTAATTTATGAATATGTAATGCTATAAAACAAATGGTTATGTTTTGACAACCATGTTTCTGCTCACCTACTCCTAACAGTCCTTTCTAACATTTCGCAAAAACCAAACAAAAACAACGAAGAATGAAAGATTATATCAAAGCAATTTGCGTTACTCTTTTCTGTTCTGCAGAGACCAAAAAAAAAAAAAAAAAAGAATTCAAGTTCCTATCCTGGCAAAGCTGACGCCTTGAAAAGGCTACAGAAGAGTGACTCCGATTTGTGATATAAATTCAACCAGCTAATGCAACTGGATTTAGCAGAGGCTGGGGTTGTAGTTGGATGATGGCTTAAATGTCGAAAGTATCTTTGATGACCTATGCAAGTTTTAGTTTCTTTTCTTTAGACAGGTGAGTTTCAGTTTCTTTGAAGTTAGTATTACAACCCACACTCGAAAAGAGAGCCTGCTACACTTGGAGATGATTGCAGCAAGTCCATCCTATACCAGTTGACAACCTCCTCTTTTTTAATGATCTTCAGCTCTTCTGTTTCCGTTTTAGAAAAGTCAGACAGATACCTGAAAAGATGATGAGAAATCTTGTGTTACAATTAGCAGATGCACTTTAAAGACTAAAGTTGTACGCATCCGGGCGTATGAATCTGCAATCAAGAAATGTATGAAATGCTTATAATACTTATCAAACAAGAAATGCATTGAAGAATCATTAAAACTTGATATCAAGTGACAGTATATTACAACATAAGGTGGTAGGAATTTCAAAAATTCTCTCTCTACACTAACATATTAGGTTACAAAATACATAACAATGCAACTTAAGAGCAGCAAAAAGCAGTAACATCGTGCATTTGTTCATTGACTATCGAAAAGCCAAGATTTTAAAGGTCAAGTTGCAACTTGCGAGTACCGTCTAACCATGTGGTTTGGTCTATTTCTCAGACATCACCAAAACCATTAGAGGGTATCTTTTGTCAGATTTGATTCCATAGCCGATTTGTTTCATATTGAAGGAAAGATCTTTCTCTAGTAGCTTAGCATTTCATCCACCTCTATAGTTCTCAGAAGATGTATCATCAAGACCTTTCCGAAACACCAACATATTAATGTAGAAACACAAACAATTTCAAGTGGTGTGGTCATTAAATCTCAATATCAAAGTAAGTCCTTATAGTCCAAACAGTTTTAATATTTATAAAATTAATACCTATAAGTGATTCTCTAAATGCAAAGCTTAGATGTATGCCACATGCTTGGTTGGTCAGGAAAATGCAACAAAACTTGAAGTCTATTAAAAAAATTAAAGAGGAAAGATTTGTCAACCATGAGCTTTAATTCTAGGGATGTCAAATTTGACCCAGCCTAATTTTGGCCCAAGTTGATCGGTATGGCCCGTGGCCTGACCTTTATTTCAAAAACGACATTGTTTTTGACATTTTTCTTTTAAAAATATATATGGTGGGCCGAGGCCCAGGCTCGGCCTAGCCCATTGACACCTCTATTTAATTTGGTGAGATGAGGATTGAGAATTAAACTGATATCAAAAATAAGGACTAAAATTTAGATTGTGTTAGGTTTCTTTATTAGATAAGAAGTAGAAAGTTAAATATGATATTTTATTTTAGATATGTTATCCTAGTTGTTTAGGACTTATAGAATTGTTATTAGAATATAATTAAATTTGTTAGGAACCTTTTCTTACTAGAATAAAGGTCTTAAAAATTCTCTATAAATATGTGTATATTCAACCCTTCAATGACAAACATCTAAAATTTTTCTATAAACTTGAGCTTTCAATTAAAAGGTGTGAAGTTTTTTTCTAAAAACGATTCTTAGACCCTGATAGTGATTCCTAGTTTCTTATTTTCTATTGTTTGTGTTCCTCACTAAATTCCAACAAACCTAACCTAGATTCTAACTATCTTAAACCTAAATTCCAACCATATTCAACAACAATAACAACCCAATGAAAGCCTTACTAATATGCAGGGTCTGAAAAGATCCAATATTACGCGACTTTACCCCCTAATTAATTGAGAGGCTGTTTGCGAAAATTCTAGCCATATTAAACCTTAAAATTCTAAGCCTAAGTTTCTAACAATCAAACCTTAAAAATTTAACTATACTAAATATGAAATTTCAGCATTCTTAGACAAAATCTAAATCTGGAACTTGATATTCCAACCAGGCTAATATCGGTCATAATTCTTAATTTTTTGAGTTACTAGTTGATACTTCTTCTATTTGTTCTATATCAATTTGGTATCAGAGCTTTGGTTTATAATGGCAACACGTAGTGAGAGGATATATAGAAGAATGTTCAGCGACTTAGAGTAAGATGAAATACTTCTGGATATTGCAAAAGAATTGGGCATCAATGATCCTCATTCACAAGGTGCTCCAAAAACTAACTTACATGTAACAACTCCCATAGCAAAACATGTTCGACAAATTTTGATGAGACTAGACAACCTTGACATACATCCCTAAAAGTCAAAACTCCAACAAGAAAACATTATACCAACCAACATACGCTTGATGTTGAACATGGAACATGGTAACACGCAAGATGAAGGGATTTGAATTAATCAAGAGCACAAAAATTTTGATTCCTCAAATTTATAAGCACTACCTCAGAGAAAGTGTTTGTTCTAGGTGGTGAGACTATTGGCAGCTCTCCATCAATTGATCAATTATAATCTTCCAACTAAACAACAACTAAAGCTAAAACAACTGAAAAACAAGTTGAAACACCTGATAAAGGCTAAAACCCTCAAAGAACAAATCAAAACACAAGAACAATAGATTGACACAATATGGAAGCAGGCTGAAAGAATCAGACAAGAAGCTAAAATAATAGAACAAGGAGATGAAAAGATTAACCAACACCTGCTTGGGATTCCAGAACTTGTTCGCTCTAAACTTGATGATGTCTTTGGAATTGTTGATAAAGATTATGTTGTAGTGGGTGACAAAGGAGAAGTAGATTTGAATGAAGATGTGAAATTAATGCAACATAGGAATAAAGGAGAAGCTATGACTGCAATCGCAACGTCAAAATTCAGTAATGATCGAAAATTAATGAATTTGACTATAAGAAGCAACAATATGTATGTTCTCGATGCTCATGTGGCGAAAAAGCTATGTGGATTTGTAATGAAACCATTTGCAAATATTATGGTCAAGACTTATGGTATTGTCCACACTGCTAAACTATTCTTCAAAGAAGTAGGTCTCCATGGAGCTATCATCTCTGATCGTAAAGTGAAATCTATGAGTTATTTTTGGAAAATTCTATGAAAAACACTAAATACTAAGCTTCAATTTTCAAGTTCTTTCTATCCCCAAATTGATGGAAAAACAACAGTGGTGAATAGAAGCTTGGGAGACTTGTTAAGATATTTGTTTGGAAACAATGTGAAAAATTAGGACCTAATTCTTTCTATGTTAGAATTTGCAGACAACAGTTTTATAATAGGTCAACTAGTAAGAGTTCTTTTGAGATAATCACGAGAGCTCAACCAAGGAAGCCTATTCATTTGGTTTCTTTACACAATCAACACGAGTTAGTGCTAAACCAGAAGATTTTGCACAACACACGAGAGACATCTTTGATGAGGTACGACGAATGATAACAACTAGCAATTTGTCTTATAAAGAACACGCTGATCAATATCGTTAGTTGGTGGAATTCCATGAAGAGGATATGGTGATGGTTAGTATTTTAGAGCATTTTCTAAAAGGGAAATATAAGAAACTTCATTTAGGAAGTGTTGGACCTTATAAGATCATCAAGATAACTAACTGTTGATGCTTATGTTTTGGAATTATAAAGTGATGCGGGAATTAGTCTCATTTTTAATTTTACAGACTTTAACTATTTATCATGTATATGATGATACGCAATCTCCTACTGCGATTGTGAGAATTCCAGTCATTCCCCATCTTAAAGAGGATATAGGTGATGTTCATGATGAACAAATTATAGCCATAAGAGATGAAAGATACTTGTCAAGTGGAAAGGAAGACCAATTTCTAACCGTATTTGAATTTTAAAATATAAATTTCAGAAGTTGAATTCAAACTTATATGATAAGTTGATAAATATCTACATCAAAGACAACTTCAGACAAATGGGAGAGAACTGATGCGAAAGAACTTAAAAGTCTATAAGAGAAATAAAAGAGGAAGGATTAGCTAATCAAAAGCTTTAATTTGGTAGGATGAAGATTGAGAATTGAGCTGACGTCAAAGAAAAGGACTGAAATTAGATTGTGTTAGGATTCCTTATTAGATAGGAAGTAGTAGTAAGTTAAATATGTTTTTCTATTTTAGATATATTATCCTAGTTGTTCAGAACTTGTAGAATTTTTATTCGAATATGATTTAAATTTGTTAAGAACCCTTTCCTACTAGAATAAGGAATCTAAAAACTTGTCTATAAATATGTGTATATTCAACCCTTCAATGACAAACAATCTGAAATTTTTCTACAAACTTTGGCTTTTAACTAAAAAGTGTGATGCTTTTTTCTAAGAGTGATTCTTAGACTCTGTGAGTGATTCTTAATTTCCTACTCATTATTGTTTGTGTTCCTCACTAAATTTCAGCAAACCTAACTTAAATTCCAACCTGAAACATAATATTCCAAAAACCTAATATCAATTATATTTCTTAATTTTGTGAGTTTTAGCTACTAGTTGATAATACATCATCAGCATTATAGAACCCATTCAATATTTTCTCCAAAAGCATTCATGCAATTTTTAGAATTAAGAAGATAGTATCTCATCAACTGAATAAAATCAATTTAAAGAGTTTTGTATATATGTATTTGCATGGGGAAGTTTAGAAGTGTTATCAAGCTTGTACCATAACTTCATTAATTGCTAATCAACTACACATTTTGAAGAAGATGCATTTCCAAGATGATTGTCTTTCTCATCAGCACGAATGGTGAAGTCACAGGGAGTAAAATTGTTTCCAAAAGCAGGTGTAATTAAAAATCAATTTCTTGTGGATCTCTCCACAGTTCAATCAGATGGGACGGAATGTACTCCTCAGTGTATTACAATCCAAACAAAGGCTCGTATCGATCCACTTAATATACTTGAGACAGAAGCCTAAGTAAGCAGTTTAAGAAATTTATATACAGTTTTGTTACTTTTTAATCATAAGTTAATTATTCTATGACGAGTTGGATGAGATAGCAGGCTAAGGTGAGTAGAGGAGCACACAATAATCGTGATTCAGCAATAATTATTTGCCATACATTTAGTATAATCTTTTAGTTCTTGTGTTTGTATCACAACAACAGAACACAATAACTTCACCAATTTGGCTCAAATTAATAAATGGTATGAAAAACAAAAATGATACAATTGAAAATGGAATAATGTTACCTTTTTTAATTTGTAAAGGACCTTGACACCACATCAAACCTCATGTTTTCTGGTGTGAAGAAATCCAGGAAACCTTTTAAGAGGTCCTCATCCCAGACCTTGTACATGCAATCTCTATATACCACATGTTCTGTTAGATAAAGAAGCAAATTCACTGCAATTAAGAATTATTAGTTTTACACATTGAGACGGTATACATTAGTAAGAGGCTCAATGATATACAATTCATCTGTCAAGCAAGCCATGAACACTTGCATCTTGTAAAGTAGAGAACTTCTGCTCAATACTGCTTAACTTTCAAGACATCAAGACTGTTTAGATGGTTTATGACACAATACTTGACATGAAATAATTTCTAAAATTTTGAGGTTATCAAAATGATTGGCACGAAGAGTTTAATGTGCGTTCATACAAATTCCAGTGAAAATATAGTTGTGCAATTTCTATCTGCATATAAATACTGCTGAAGTTCAAATAAATCCTTAGCTATGGATTGTTCCCATGGCAAACAAGTTTGACTTCTAAAGAATATGCACAACACTGGCTATTTGGACATACTACATCAAGAAGCTGTCAAGAATGCTGATATTTGATATTTAAATAACTGAGGGAACCAAAATTAAAATCAACATTATAAAAGAAAATTATAACAAACAAAGAACACCAGATCATGCACGAGCTGCACAAAATCTATATAAAATTTAATAGAGAAATCTAGTAATTGGTCACTGAATTGTTCATGACAAGGCTGATTATCCAAATTTACATAATTGATGGAAATGCCATGCCACTCTAATTAAGAATGGCCAGCAAGATCTCAAACCTTAAAACACCTCCAAAAATGATAAATCAAAAAGATCAGGCTACAAATTTAACATTAGAAATTCAATTACTTGGCATTGAATGCAATTGCTCCTTCTTTTGTTGGTAAATAAAAGATATGAAAAGGAACATGATGGAGGTGGTCCGATCTAATTGCTAAGGAAGGAAACAGCTCACAAGAGAAGCAATAAAATCCATAACCTACTAAGAACTGTCAAAATAGGACCTAACAAGCAACATCAATGTTCAAATTCAACTGCCTATAAAAGATGAAAAGACATTTGCCTACCTCGATTATTTTACTCCCTCAGGATGCCAGTGAGAAAGAAATTCAAGATATTCACTGAGAATTTCTTTATACACACAACAATGCTACATCTATAATTTTGTGTTTCAACAGTCTTTTTTCTATCCCTCTTTCTTTCTCTTTATAGTTCTTTTCCTTGTTTGAAAACAATAAAAACTATTGCCTCAATAGCATAAATTTTTGGATACTCAACAACGTTGACAATTCTAAAGATGAAACGAAAAACATGGACCAACTTTAAACAGAAAGATTGTCAAGGTAAGGCCTCAATATTGGGAAAGGAATAGTAGGATTATCCACTATTTAACACACCTCTGTAGCATCATCATGGATGAGAGGTACAAAATGATAAAGCCAGTACATGGGAAAAATCACATTCAAAAACAAATAAATCCTTTCACGAAAGTCAACGCAGAAGTGAGATAATTGTCTCTATAATCAATAGATAAGCACATGCTGTAAGCAGCAGCAAAGGAACATCAAGAGAATTTAAATTTATCAAACATATGAAATTGAAACTTTGAAAACATGTAACATTAATGGATTGAGAAATATCAATCAAAAAGCTATTTATCAAATAAACCGAACAAAGAAAAAGAACATGAGAAAGGTGGGCAGAAGACTAAGAAGCAACAGCTGGGTAGCCCATGCATTATATACACTGAAAGTCAGCATGGAAATGAATATTATTCTTTAAGTCTTTAAAATGTTGAAGAAATATAGATGTCTTATTCATGAATAAATAAGATCCATCATGATCCCAAATCCGTGTCCAAAGTTTGACCAATCAAAACAACACATCAAATATTAAACAAAAATAAGCACACAAGGAAATTCACAAAGGGAACACTTTCTAATATCATAAACATTTCTACACATATGAAAAATGAACTACTAATATCTGTTTATACTGCATTATATTTTGAAATCAAACAGATAACTATAAAAAGATAGTGGCATCTCCAGACATCAGAAGTGAATGGTATCTCTGAAGACTACCTTGTGATTCACAGATTAAGATCAAAATATGCTCGCAACACCCAAAGATACTTTAAAGAGTAGAGATAGGTACCAGAGACTTTTACTATCAAATTTTGATTCATCAAGTTATGCAATCAACTTTCCTAAGCACGTATGTTCAGTTTAACTTCAAAATGATAGCAAGCATGCTAGGTTGCTGGGTATGTAATTGATGACCCTCCATTCTTGTACAAATAACTAACATACTAGCAAAGGGAAGACTCAAACTGGCAGGCCATGGGAGACAGACTTCTTTAACATCATGTACTTTACAAGGGAAAATTGTTTCTGAGATTTGTTCAGACTTTTCATATGAAAGAACATACAAGTATATGAAAATGGACGCACATTTCCTCTTGATTTCTCCAAGCATCACTGAGCAAAAGGTATGTATGGGAATTTGGTTTCCCTCTATCCTCAATAAAGTGAAACAAAGCAACTTTGCTTCTCAAACACTATTAGTCTAATAGGTGGCTATCAAAATGACATCCACTATCAGTTCAAATATCGAAGTTTAAATGACTGAATGAATATACATTCTTTTAGTTTTTGTTCAAAGGGAAAAATGTTAAGTGCATCCACCATAATGTAATATTCTTTCCAGTTCATTTTGCAATAACTGTTCAATGATAAGAAAATAACAGATAAACATCATTTTTGTCCGGAGAATCATTACTCCCCCAAGAATAGCAATGCTAAGTTGCAACGTTAAAACGAATAGATCAAGGTACGATTCAAATTCTAAGTAAACACAATCATTTAGAACAAAAATGATCAGAAGGGAAGGCGACCTCAACGTGATTGAGGGAAAACACAGCAAAGAGTCATAAATTAAGGTAATTTATCAGAGCCCCTTCTTCATCTATACTACTTTGGTTGAAAAAAACAAACGTGATTTCATTTTGTAGAAACCCACAGAACAAGGCTTTTTTATGTTTTACACTTCTTAGACTACAGCTGCCCCAGGTTCCTATCCATTTCCACCCCAAAGCATCAAAATAAGATTTTTTTTCTGAACCCTAAGGCACTGGCACTAAAATATTTCACAGCATGTAGCTTGGCGCTTTTATTCAACTAGTTAGTGACAGTACATAAAATTCTAGAATGATAATTAGCAGGGGTAGCAATTTAAGTTTAGAGAACATAATCTAGAACACAGAACAGGTTCCCTTGAAATCCTACCCTTAACAGGAAAAGCAAGACCCTAAACAACAAAAGAATAGGATCAAACCTAGACAATGTGCAAGACCCTGAGCTTCAACAGGATCAGAAAACCTGCCCATGACCACACACACTGCTGCTTTCTGCCTGAATGGATATCACAATTTTCCTATCACTTGATCACATTTAGTTGCTGCTCTATAGTAGGTAGCCATTAGAATAAAGCAGAAAATAAGAGCATTAACCTTCTTACTTTGAGAAGCATTTCCCTTTCCTTTCAATTCATTATCTTCTTCTTCTTTGTCGTCTAGGTTTTTAGAATCTAGAGGAGGTCCAGCAGGGTAAATCTCAGGATCTTGAATGAGCAAAGCGCAGAAGCCGTTCTCCGACTCAATCATCACTATATCATTCAATTTCAACGTGCATCGAGCCAGCATTTTTCGATTGGAAGGGAAGACACAGCAAAAGCCAACGCGAGAGAGAGAGAGAGAGAGAGAGAGAGAGAGAGAGAAACAGAGAGTGTTGTTGTCCCTCAAACTTACCGCCCTTCCCTCTCTTCTTTTCCTTCTATTACAAAAAACAACGGTCGTACCACTACTACTCACACCACCATAACCATAACATGTTAACCCCCCTAAGCCCCAACATCGACGGTGTCCCAGTTATTATCACCTGCGTTACACACCGCCTTATCCCCTGCACTCAACGTATGACAGTTTGGCAGGTGCCGATCACCAGGATACTTCACTGACGTGGCGGATTTTTACTGTTTTTCTCAGGGAGTGTTTGAAATGTGATGAATTGAATTTGAAATTGAATTCCATTCATCTGTTTGAAACTTGAAAAAGATGATGATTTGAATTCTTCTAGAATCTAATTCCCACTTTTTAAGGAATTTAATTCACTTTAAAAACCAAGTGAATTCAATTCACGTTAACTGTTGCCCCTGCTCTCCAATCAAAAACTCCAATATATTTATAAATTAATGACCAACGCCACTTATCTTCTTATGTATTAACCAACATTACTTATCTTCTTATAATATATAAACATCAATTTATATTATTATTAATAATTAAAAATAATTTAAATAAATATTAAGTTTTAGATAAAAAGTTATTTTTAAAA
>JANITW010000008.1:7083814-7097744 GCA_027564335.1 Erythroxylum williamsii | reverse complement strand
CTTTTTGAGATGTATTTGGCCTGTAGGGGACTGATAGACTGGTCTATATTTTGGATTGATGTCATTTAATGAAAAGTTATTATTATGGTTTTAAATTTTAGTGAATTGCAAATTGTGGTTTATTTTATGTTGATGCCATGCGAGTGCTTAGTGATCGTTTGCGATCGTAGCACTTCCAAACTGTGAGATATGCGTCGGAATGACCCACGGGCGTCTCGGTGTGTACCCTACGGTGAGGGGGCGCTACATATAGAGTACTCTGTTAGTAGGGGGGAGGATACTGTGATTCATATTGGACTATACAGATATTGTATAGGCCTGGGACTGTCTTCCAAGAGGTATTCTATTACAGAATCTATAGCATACGTAAATAATACAACCTCTGTTGAAATCTTTATCAATTTGTGTGTAATTGGTTGACTGGTATGCTGTTCATGCGCTATCCGATATATGTTGGTATGCTGCAGACGGTGAATAGTGTTTGGTAGAATGCCTGCCAATCTCATTTTGTTTCAAGAAAAGTTTAACACGTTCTGGAGATATTAACTTAATTTACAGCGTAATTAAATTTTCATGACATACAAGAAATCTTGAACACAAGAAATCAAAGTACTAGGTACATTCCAGCTAAGACAATGTCGGAATGGTGGCTACTAAATGATGATTAGGTAATCTATTTCTGAAAATACATTCCAAATGATAACAAGTCTGACCTCTAACTTTGTTTTGCTCAAGCAGCTTGTCGCTATATGCTTGTATTTATCACATTTATGTGGTTTTTGTGTAGTTAGCCGAGCCCCGCAAGCAAGTTCCTTCCTCAATCAGTCTATCAGACAGGCATAATGTTAAGCCAAATTATGTGCGTTTCCTCGAAACTTAATCTCATGAAATGAACCTTCCTATCTCAAGGAAGTCGAGGAGACGAGAGGAGACCTCCATCTATGACCTAAGATCAGCAGTCTCCACAACTGTGACAATTATTGAAAATTCTAATCATTAGTCATATCAATTTTCATATCTTAAGAATCAAAGACATTTCTCTTGAAATTTGTGGCTCAAACTTGATGGTAAACAGGTTGGCATTGGTTAAAAAGCACAGAGAATCTCGTTTGTCATAAATGTTATATGTACATGTATCCTTGTTCAAGACGATAAAGAATCCTGCATGGCTACATCTGCAGAGGTGAAGTTTGTGTTCGTAGTAGTGTTGGCTGTCGTCGGCCACAATGTTAATGCTACAACTGCATCAGCTATGGGGTCATGGGAGGGGTTGTAGCACCAGGCTGCTGTGAAGGGCTTAAAGCCCTTGATGATGCAGAGAAGAGCACTGAAGACTTGTACTTGTCTCAAGAATGGAGCTTCGATGATACCTGGACTAGATTATGATTGCGTTAATGAGCTTTCAGGCCTTTGTGGAACTACTTGTCCTTACAGGGTCACCCCTGACGTCCACTGCTCAAAGTATGGCTTATTCGATCTCGAGCCTTTGATTATTACATTGTTATTTGCAGGTTTATTAATTAACAGTGTCAATTTTTCATTGCTTATACATATCTGCAGGGTAAACTGAGGTTATGTATCGGAGGAATTCGACGGGAACATTTAAATGTGTGTTAGATAGAAAAGCCAATCCTGCAGTATCCAAAACCTGATATATAGGTCAATCCCTCACTTCATTTCTGTTGTGTTTCAAGCAATCCTTTAATACTTATGTTTGTATGTATCCATGTCTATTGCAGTTATCAGATATGAAATTCATGAAATGGAACTGAGTTTTGAATCTCTTCTTCATTAATATAATATTTACCTTTAAAACAACAGGAATAGTCTGCAAGATTGTGTTTTTATCCTTGATCAGAAGCAGATATAAAGCATCCAGCTCAGTTTTATCACTTAAAAATCATAATTAATACACCTGTAATTAATTTAGTCGAGAAACATGAATATCGATAACGAAAATAATATTCCAAGCTAAAACAAACGAATAATAAGTTGATGAACTTCGATCTGCTTCTGCTGCTGCTGCTTCTTGGTCATGGGAGCTATATTTTTTGATGAAACATTAATCAATGACCGGAGATCATATCTTTCAGAAAGGAATGTGGTGACGGTGTGAAGGAGAATATGGTGAGTAGGGTGAACTAGGAACAAAAGGCGATGTGTTATTACTCCTAGAGGGTGTCCAATTATAATTAGCTGCTGGGCTTCTAGGAGTCATCGGACTTCTTGGTCCCGTCGGCGTCAGCACCAACATGTTACTGGGGGTGGTGAGACCCTCTCCATTCCTCCTCGGCCCCTTTTCTGCCCACTTCACCTCAGCATGTTTAACGTTTTTAGGGTAACTCGTCCAGCAGCTTATTTTTCCTGCTCTTTGTATGTACCTACACATCATATAAATCGAAACTGATTTCATAACCTACAACCCAAAGAGTGACAGAGAGAGACATTACATTATTATTACATTTCCTAGTGCAAAATGCATGTTCTTAACTTATAAAAGATGAGATGCAGAGTTTTGTGCAGGGGTTGCTGCTAGATATTATGCTGGGCGGCAGAAGAAACCTACTAACTATTTATACTTTGCACTCAAAAGGTGAAATTGTTCACTCTAGACACTTTTACACTTCGACTCGACAGAATAGTGAGGGAGTAAATCACGTTTTGATTTCACTTCCAGCTTCTCATAAAGGTGGCCTTGGTATTGTATTATTTAAGATATTTTTAAATACTAATAAATAATTTAAAATGTGTAATGATAATTTTATAATTTCTTTTAATATGATATTGAAGTTTTCAGGGAAAAAAAAAGAAGAAGATGATAAAACATGTTTAATAGAAACTCGAAAAGTCACCTTTGGCTGAATCTCTTCCCTAAACAATCAATGCATTTTCTTCCTTCTGACATGTCTCCCATCCCCAATCTCCAACAACTTCTGCAATAGGCCCTTCCACAAACCTGCATAGACCAAACCTTTGCTAATAATCCTTATCTTCAGCAATTGATTATGTATACTCTTCTCTTAAGATACCTTCACAGCATACTAAAAATGTCGAAATCTTGCATTATTGTTACTACTCAAAACACTTGTTGCATTATTGTTCTAATTCAAACTGTGTTAGAACTAAGTTTAACCCGTTACAAGACAAATTGCTAAAGTTTAGAAATTGCCACAAGTTATTAACTGAAAGAGGAGAGTTCTTACCAAGCACCTGTGGCGGAAAAAGTAGATGTAAGTAGAACAAATGGTGCAGATATTGGAGTGAGGAATCCCAGGTCGACGAGATTTTCCACCTTTGACATTTGGGAACGGAGAGGTCACCATACTACTCTGATCCAGTGCATGCCTGAACTCAGCGAAACTTTTTGAACCCTCTTGATGGCCACCAATATCACTGACATGTATTTGATCACCACCTCTAGACAAATGTGAGTCTTCCATGTCTTCATCGTCGCGGTGGTGGTGGTGAGCGTTGTTCTGACGGTGGCGTCGAAGGCCTCCTCGTTCTCTGTGAGGCTTGTTGCGGGGTTCACTATCAACAAGGTGGCCGTCGACACTAACAGCATAAGACTTTGATGCTTGCAAACCCGCGTTGAGATCGAGACTAGGCAACTTGTTTAGTGTGTGTATGGATTCTTTAACGGCTTCCATCTTAGTTGCTTTATTCTTCTCTGTAACCTCGGTATCACGTTCATTTTGTAGGTTTGCGAGGTCCTGAAAAGTGAGGTTCACTGAATCGTCAGGGATTCCTGAGTAGAGTTCTTCGAGCTCCAGTTTCGCCTGTGCCATGGTTTTGGGATTACCCATTATCAGTTTTCTTTTCCTCTGCACAAACACGTGAGTGATGGAGGAAAAGAGAAGAGAAGCTAGGTGGGGTTTATTGGATTCTGCTACCAACTGGAGACGAGGGTAGATTATAGTAGAATGGCAACAATGTTTTGGCCGGCTTAGACTAAATCCCATTTTTACAACTTTCACGGAATCATATAAAACAAGCATATGACGGCAGCGTAACTCATTCGTGCATCTTTAGTAACACTTGTAGTTATTTTAATCCCTTTAAAATCTAATATGGATTCGTATCAAATCATCAAGAATAGAATAAAGCGGAAGTATACCTGAATTTATTATAGAATCTGCATTGAAATTTTACAGTTTTGTCTTTCAAATTAGAACGTAACCTTTTTTTCAGGGCTTTCTGTAACTTTCTATTTTCTCTCTCTGATGATAGGATTTCAGACAAGAATTTTGGTTACATTTAATTTGGGGACTATAACCATTTATATTAGAATAAAATCTTAATTTAATTTCTAGTTTGGCTCAACATAAAATTAGAAATATAAGCACAGTCTCTACACATATAGAGCCTACACTTAAAATAGATGCATGAAGCCCAAATATTATAAATATATTAGACCACTTTAATTAATTGGGCTCAACTTTATATGATAGTCTTTATATACAATTATACACATATAAGCCCACATGTTTGATTAAAAAATCCTTACAACACTAACACCTCACCCTTTATTTATTTTTCTTAATTTCGTATAGTATGTAACAAAACTTTATATTTGGGATTTTGTTAGATCTTCATTAGATTCAATTATCTAATTAGTGACTCATGACGACGCACCATGCATGTTAAGGGTTCTTATTGTTATATGACAAGCCATCATAGCATTTGGGATAATCTTTTTTTTGGTATTCATACAAATGTGATATATCACATTAGTACAATATTAAATTGATGGTCACTCGACTCATATCATGACACATGTGACATTATAAATTATAAAATGCTATATCACTCTATCCTTATACTAAATGTTATATTACATATATAATTACAGGTTCCACTATATGACATATACTAAATTTTATGTATTTTCTTTAATAAAATTTACTTTGGTTAGAAGAACTTAATTGAAATTTTGTTTAAATGTATACAGTAACTCATCTTTATTTTTATATGATTTCAAGTATTAAAGGTATGCTAAAACTAGGAGTAATAATATATTATAAATAGTCAAAACAAAAGGGAAGAGCTTTCACAAATTCCTAAGATATTAGTCAAAGCCCAATGTTTTTATTTATAATATTGCCATGGAAGGGTGGATTTTCCAAAGTTTATTGTGAAGGAACTATGAAAAATGGTATAATGATATTATTTATTTATTGGAACTTATGACTCGACGAGGGATAAGGCTACATGAACAAAATATTCATCGAGCATAAAGAAAAAAAAAATTCCTACAAATTGGAGGGATAAGGTTTCAGTTACCAACGGATGTGGTCTTATGAACAATCCAAAGATCGAAGGTTGTCTGTACCCATGTTGTTGGATTAAGCAGCGACGGCTGATTCTTATACTAATTGGAGTGTTTATAATCACTTAACTAACGTGAGAGAGTGAGAGATTGTTGGTCAGTTTATTTTGTCCCACTTGTCAACTTGATAAAAACGATGCTAAGTTTGACCTTAAGATGTGTGTCTTTCACATTAGCACGCAACTAAACCTAAATTAATGCTTAAATGTTGCATATAATGAAATTAATCACAATTTCTAGGTGGAGTAAGATGATTTTTAGGGGGAATGTAACCTAGCTGTATTTGCAATTCATTTTCATGTTTATGTTTTTCTTTTGCTTATGCTTCATAATTGTAATTTATTTAAATGCATGTTTGGTTGAGTTTTTGGAGGATGAATAAGTACTTTTTTTTATCAGAAATTTTTTTTAAAGAAAAATGACTGTTTCACTGTAAAATAAAAAAGAAATTTTTTAGTAGATATAGCTTTTTGATCAGCAAAAATATAGCATTTTAAGAAGTTCAAATTTGGAGCTTTTCAAAAAAATACTTTTTCAGGTTGATTTTTCAGATTAATTAATTAGCTTATTTTTAGTCTCTTTTGACCTTATGTTTTACACATAATTTTCATAATACCTACAAACTTATCTTCACGTTTATTTTAAGATCTATCTAATATTATTTGACTTTTTTATATATTTTAATATTTATTTTTATATTAGTTTTACTTATGTTATAATCCATACTAAAAATTTAGACTTACTTTCATTTATGTACATATGGTTTAAAATTACATAACAATTAATTATTGTAGTACTTTATATATTGTTTAATATACTTTAAATAATATTTATATGAATAAATAATTTTTATTATAAAATATAATATAATTAAAATTTATAAAAAAAAATATTTTTTTATTTTTATGTTACCAAACAATGAATTGTATAAAATTTTTTTAAAAAAGTTATTTTTAATTGACGATCAGTCAACTGATTTTTTTTAAAAACTCTATTGATACAAAGTCATCCAAATAGGCACTTAATCTAATTTCTTTTTAAAAAAACGGGGGAAGAAGATTAGAAAACTATTATTGTGTCATTAATGAGCAACGTAAGAAACTTAAGATACAATCAGAGAAGAAACAACTCTGCACCGACTTATTCAGCTTCAGAAAACCATGGAAAGAACATCCAAAAGTAAGACATGAACAAATTAAAATACGGCCCCGTTTGAAGGGGAACGCAGAAATACAAGGATTAGGTTGGTGATCAACCTACGTTGCCCATTTCTATAGTGAGAATCTGTAAAAAGAAGATGTGTACTATCACCTCTCCAAAGAACAAAAATCAAAAGGAAAAAAAAAAAAACAAGAACAAGAACAAGATCATCCACAAAATAAATGATGTTTCAGCCTATGTTGGACGTGCAGCGTCCATCAGCTTTGTTCTCGTGATCCCATCCTATAGAGGCAAGAAGGGCTTCATCAGACAGGCGTCTCAGACTCTCTCCATTACTTTTTGACAACAAACAGGAACTCAAGGTACCTTTCTGCTCGCAAATCACGCTTGCAAGACCATTCAACTTTATGTAATTATCTAACGGCGTGTTAGTAGTGTCGACAAAGTTCATCATACTCAATATTGGCACATCTAGTTGCATATCCTCTCGATAGGGATGAGAATTAAGATCTATTTGACCAGTGCTGGTTTCTGCCTCCTCAGTTTGTGTTTGGTTTTTGTTTCCTCCGTTCTGCAAGTCTTTTTCATGCAGCCCTGGAGAGCTTGATGTGCCATTCGTTTCCAATTCATCAGTCTGGTCATTCTTATCCTTCTGACATGCTTCTGCTTCGCGTTCTGATTGGCGTTTCTTCTTGCGTAACATAAGAGTTTTAAAGCGGCGTTTTACGGTCATGCACAC
This sequence comes from Erythroxylum williamsii, assembly GCA_027564335.1. Lineage (NCBI taxonomy): Eukaryota > Viridiplantae > Streptophyta > Magnoliopsida > Malpighiales > Erythroxylaceae > Erythroxylum > Erythroxylum williamsii. The sequence goes on along the minus strand of JANITW010000008.1, from coordinate 7,090,515 downwards.
ATTGCACATGCATGTAGATTTGTGCTTGCCTTTACCACTGGGTGGTTGAATGCAAACAATGCAAGTGCAGCCAGGGCGGTGCCGTGGATGCTTTGTAGTTGCTCCAACTGCCTCACCCCCATCACTTATGCTGTCTCCTAAAACTGCAGCACTTGCCAGAGCATCTAAGCCAGAAGGCTCACGTTCGTGGCCTTGCTTCTGAAGTTCTCCACTCCGTCGTTTCTTGATATCTTGCAACACAAGGAGGACAAGTTCAACAGCATATATATTCAAATAATCAGTTAGTATCAAAACTATCCAATTACCATATTCTAAAGATACGCACTTAATCATGTGGCAAGACTATCAAGCAGTTATATCCGTAAAATTTAATCTCTACAACTCGGCCACCAACCTCAGTTTGGCAGTTAGTATGGAAAAGACATCAAAGTAAAGGTGTTCAATCACTTAATAATGACCATACACAAAATAATAATAATAATAATAACAACAACGCAGATAAACACCAAGCCTAAAGTTTGAAAAACTTAGTTTGCAGCCTATGGTCTTGCATAGATACAAGTTTCAGCACAGAGATATGCACATATAGAAATCTTTAACAAGTTATGCATAAAGGTGGAAAATGAAACTGTACCTTTGGTCACCCTCAGAACATTATCCAAATCCTTGGGACTCATCTCCTCTGGTGCAGAACAAGTACATCTAGTGTCATTTTGAAAATTATCAGTTTATGTGCCGACCAACAAGCCTTCATAAGCGATTTACACATGAAAATTTTACAATAATGAGAAAGAAAAACCCTAAAAGGATGGGGAAAACAAGTTAACCTAGTTGAGTCCCAAGTATTTTCTGAGCATGTCCACTTTGGAGGAAGAAGAGCATCCAAAGGTAGTTTTCGCCACTTTGAGCAATCGTCGCATTGAGCCCATTGCTCCTGATCCCTGTCAAAAAGGCACAGCCAATTCACCAATAAACACTTACAGATCCAATTTTCATAATAAGATTCAAATTTCTCCATGTAATTGAACTTTTAACCACCAGATATGCTGTTTGCATCCCTGGCCGAGAGCCCGACCAACTCAGTATTAAACAATTCTATAACTTTTAAGCAAATTCAAATTTATCAAGTCAGCGAGCATTCCATGTTCAAGAACACTACTCCTTTCTCATGTCAAAATCATTGTAGTTGGTTAGACAATAATGATGATAATGTGACAGCAAACACAATAAAAATGCAAAATATCTAGGTAGGAGAACAGACAAAAGTCATTACAAATAATAAGGGTAGACAAGAATTAGAAGAGATAAGGCCAGGATCCAAATAAAGCCACTTCTTTTCTCCTTAATGGAAGGTACAAAAGAGAAAGGGAAAGCAGAAAGAAACCCCTCAGCCATCATCCATGGAAAATTGTGCAAACCATATCCTTTGATTCAAAACAAACAAGCATCAGAAAATCTCAAGCTGATAAAACAATTACCTATACAATACTGACAAATACAAAATGACAATTCCTTCAGAACTTTGGAAAGCAGAGGGCTATCACTATAGCTAATTTGATCCAATGCTCCCAAACAAACACTAACGTAAAACAACGTAGTCAGGCCATTATTTGCAGTATAAAGTAAAATATGCATATCAAATCTAAATTCCTTACCCTGATGGTTGAGCTGTAAAAATGGTCCTCTTTCCAAAAACTGGTGGCTCCTGAACAATAAGAACAAAATTGAAAACAAGTTCAAGCAGAAAACATCACTAGAACCTGATTCAAACTAAAGCATAATCTCCTACACATCAAGTTGGAACCAGAAAAACTAATTTGGCAGATAAACTCACATCATATTCCTCGAATTCATGATCCTCAATATTTACAATGCTCGGTTTGGCACTGGGGGAAGGTCGAAGCAAATCCTGTGCTTCCTCCCATGTCAGTCTCAGCTCAAGAGCATCTTCACTGTGCATAAGTAGCCTCTTACTTTTAGGTCCAATATTTCGAGTCCTCTTCTTCTCTGCAGTTCCCACAGGTTGAGGAAGTAAGTCCCCATTTATCTTGCCTCCATTATTTTCACTTTGGTTCCAGCCAATATCCCCATCAGCTAAATTCATGTTTTGACAGAGCACTTAGGTGAGGATCATTGATTCACAAAAGGCTTTGGAAATGACTGGAATAACCACTTACTGTAGGAAGAGTCTTGACAGTACCAGAAAAAGAAGTGTCTATAGGAGCAGCAGCATTGGCAAGTACAGATGTTTGGACATCCTGTTTAAACAATGGGAGTGCAAAAAGTTTCTCAGTTTTGCAACAATTAATAGAGCATCGAATGCATATAACAATAGGAAGATTTAAGAAATTTCAGTAATATTGCCAATGAAGTTTAACCTGAGTATCTGTTATGTTGTTTGTTGCTTTGCGATATCCTATCACAAGCTTGCCTCCAGGATCTATCCGGCTAAAAGTAACTGTGAGGAAAGCAACGAAAATATCTGAGAGAAACCAAATTAATTCTACCCCACAAAAAAAAAGAGAACATCACAATCATGGAGGATCATGAAAATTAATGCTTCTAATTATCCAATCGTGTTGGAGAAAAGATACAAAACTCTATGGATTAGCAGACTTATGCATTTTATTTAAAAAAACTCTCCTCCATGCCAAAGTTCAACAAGTTAACATTTCATTCATGTCACTCCCGCACTCTCTGTACTTGTTAACTAGCACTAGCCTATGTTAAGAATGGTGTAGCATATAACTTGAACACTTTAATAATGGTAGCAATTAATTAATATCATAGCAGGGATTGGATAGAGCATACTTGTGTCGCCAGCTCGTAATTGCATAGACTGTATGCAAGGGGTTACTCCTTCCAACACGTACATCCTGCTATTATTGTTTGGCCAAAATCTGAACTGAAATGTCCATTCTCTCCCCTTCACATCTTGGATCCTTAATGGAAGGCCTTCAGATTGAGAAATAGGAGGGAAATAAGCCTGCATTAAATTATAGTTTAAATGAGAAGAAAATAAGAGAGTTGGAGGGGTGCAGGTTGAGTGGAAGGAAAGGGGATGACCCCAAAATAAGAGGCCCAAGCTATGGACTCTTTAACTCACTTCCGCACAGGCTTTTGGGAGAACCAATCGACCAATTCGACCAGCATCACTGGCACTAAGCACCTTCTCAAACAATGGGACAATATTGGAATTTAAACTAGAAACATACTTAAGGAGAACAATAGTCTGAATATATAAATAGGAGTATTCATCTGTCCAAGCAGGCATAAACAAGCAAATCTTAATCCAAAACAGAAGGATACTCTCCAGATAATTGCTGCAGCTCTTGATCAGTGATCCTTGGCCAGTATCTAGGAAGTAACTGACTTTTACCCCGCCCATCAGCAGGTGGCCTTGCAATGCGCAGCTCAGGTGCAGTTTTGTTAGCCTCTGAACCGGCTGCAACATCAGGTTTTGAGGGTTTAGGTAGTATGGGCCGAGATCTCTGTCCTTGCTGAAAGGAAGCCATTGATTGGCCATTTTCCTTTCCCTCAACGACAGCACCAGGAAATGGTGCAAATTTTGAAATCCCTGGTGGAGCACCCAATGCCATACACAAAGATGGCTGTGAAAATGATCCACACATATCTTTCGTGTCTAACATTGATCCAGGATCTGGGTTGGAGAATGTCGATGATCTACCTGATGGATGAGTTGCATTGAAGAAGCTTGTGCCAATCTCCCCAATAGAATGTGTGGTGTCTTCCTGTCTCAATTGTCCAAGACGGGCATTTGGATCAGTTCCCTCAGACTGACTCAATAGGATGGATTCATTAGCTTCTATAAGTCTGCACAACTGTGCAAGTTTTCCCCCATCAACAGTGTCAAACTCAAGATTGTCAATGTAGGTTGGTTCACCAGTACTTGCTTTCAATGAGCCAAGTCCACTAGCAATCCCATTATTCTGTTTCAGAGTGAGTAAAAGATAAAGCAGAAATTGAACCATGAATAAACTAATAACCAGATTCCATGCCACTGAAATACATTTTGAAATCCAAATCATGCTAGGTACTTGTTTCCAGAATCAAACATATTTCATGCTAAATCTAATGTCTAACGTTCTTTTTTTTTTCACTCCAACAGATAACATCCTACATATGCACTTAAGTTGATGCTATAAACATCCAAGCATTATAAAAATATTAAAAGTTCGAACCTAAAACAGATAAAGAGGAGTTTGGAAATATTATTTTTATTCTCGTCAAATCTCCAATACCCACACTAACCATCTCCACCACCAAATTTGAATCAACAATAAAACAAACTTATGAACAGGTTTCTAGGGAAACAAAATAAATTATCTAGAGGACAGTTATCTACAGAGATGGCCTTCCCAATTATTTACAAAGGTGAACATTATTATGTCAATAATGTCACCAATATAACAACATTTTTACTTACAACCTACTCTGAGTCTACCTTGAGTAAGATCCAGATTCCCAAGAACAATGTAATACTTCATAATATTACAGCCAGGCTAGTAATACTGAAAATTGAAATACATGTTTAATGTGCACAATTCCTTGTACGAAAACAATGGTTGTAACATTTTAAACCACTCATGGCAACTTCAACTTACCAAAGACAGACGAGAACTCCTAGTACAGCTTATACATCCTATACCACCATAATCCAATAGCTCAACCAAGGACTCGGAAGCAATACATCCACAGTGGAGGCGCTGTAACACCAATTTTAATTAGGCTCATAATTTATCCATCTTGATCGTCATTTTCAATTATAAACTGGAAAGACAAGAAAAAAATTTGGCCAAAAATAATAATCTGATTATTAGGTTACCTTGCTACAGCTAGAACATTCTCTCCAACCAGATTCCTCTAAGTGGAACATGTTACAGTAAACGGAATTCTCAAATGCAGATCTACATTCCATGTAAACCACAATATCTTAAGTTAACTAGGATATGCTAAAGAGTTGCACAAGAAAAGAAACCAACTAATGTCCTGGACGATTAGTGAAAGAAAAAAGAAAAAAGCTAAAACATTATGGTCAGTGATGCTTAAGAAAATATTCCGCATGCAAACATGCAGCAGCGTAGAAATTGAAAAGAAGCTTTATCATCATCACATGAACCATCACCTATAGATGCTTGACACGTGTGAGTATGAAGTCTGATGCAGTATGCAGATCCATAAGGAAATTTAATGAAAACATCAAAGGAAAAAGGAGGTCATTATACGAGAAGGAGCAAGAATCCAAAAGTTTGAACCATTAAAAACCTCAACTAAGGTCACCAGCAATATTGACTTCTTCATCCAACTTAGTAGATCATTGCTCTTACTTTTTAATTTGACAGCGCACGGACCATATATATACTTGATTTCATAATTCAAGTTAAGTGTTAAAACAACACTTTCGAAGAAATAAGAATATAAGATGAGAATCTAAAAGAAACTCCAGATGAAGAAGTCAAGACCTCCATCTCTGCCCATCATAACGTTGCAGGGTTTTTAGTCATACATAATAACCATTGTAAGATAGCATTTTTGACACATTCTCCTACACTGCCTGTATTAATTACACCAAGTTTAGCCACAAATCCAGAATTAACCCACGTCATCACCTCCAGTATCGATCCATCGTATTAATAATATGCGCCAAACGTCAGCAGCATCCCACATTATCATATCAAGAGTCTCTAGCAGTCCACGAAACTTGAAAGTTGAAACTAAACATATAAAGACTAATCTTTCATCAGGCCTAACAGAATTCTACAGTCAAAAGCGGAAGTTGCGAAAAAACTGGGAAATTGGAAATGCACAAATTAATACCGATAACAAAAATCCCCAAATTGCCCATGCGGCGTTGAATCTAGAAGAAGAGCAAAGAAAGGGAAAAAAAAAAAAAGGAAATGCTAAAAATAGCAGATGAGAAAAAGATTATACCCGCAAGTGTAGCAGAGATCGGCATATCCACCAGATCGCAAAACCCATCCTTTTTTCCACTCACTACTCGCACTAGCTCCACACGATGAATTCATGCAAATCTTGGCACTCATTCTTTTAATACAATGCCCAGAAATAAATTCGCAATCAAAACTCAAAGATTGTTTCTTTCAATTACCAAAACCCAAAATCAAAAGCCCCAAAAAACCCAAACCCACATCTATTATTGATCACCTGGCATGCACCAAAATTGCAAATTAAAAAAAATCCTAAAATACCCACGTAAAGATCAAAACTTCACGACTCTAATCGCAAATCTAGATAGCACGAATCCATGCATAGATTAAAAAACCAATCAAGTAAATTAAAACTTAAAGCTAATCTCTCTATGTGTAGAGAAACGAAAGGAAAACAAAGACTGAATAGTTAAAAAAGAGATTGCATGTATATAATCGATAAGCATCTTCTATACAAGTCAAAGGACAGGTTTATCAGAACTAAGACCCAGTAATAGAGACGCATTTCTTTGTAAATATATATAAATATATATATATATATCTATGTTTAGAGAGAGAGAGAGAGAGAGAGTGCATGCAAAAGGAACAGATGAAAAAAATATGCATGCACGACACTTGAAGACACACACGCCGCTTAACTTATGTCGTCTTTTTTTTCTTTTCTTTTCTTTTCCGAATTTTTAATAAAAATATAAGGACAAAAATAAGTATGGGCTTATATTTTAACAATTC
>JANITW010000008.1:7041172-7051789 GCA_027564335.1 Erythroxylum williamsii | reverse complement strand
TTAGTGTTAGTTATAAGATAAGACTAATTTTATTAAGGGATTACATTTTCATATGATTAAAAAAACTTTTATGCTCATTAACTGCTATATTTTTCAATTTAGTTTCTAACATTAATTTAAATAATTTTTTATTTTAAACATAGATAAATAGGTTTTAATTTATTTAATTTTGACTTATTAACTAAAGCAAATAAATACTAAGATATAATATTTATATCTTTATAAATCCTTTTTAAGTCATATCTTCGTAAGTTATTTTACACGTAATCTATTAATACTAAACACTTAATTTTATCAAATATTTTTAAATAAATAGTTGTTATTATCTACTAATCTGATACGTAAACTGCCAAATAGAGTCACGGACAATTCGATTAATATAATATCATCAACTCCTAAATTGAGCTGGAGGATTGCCTTGAAGTGTTCAAAAAGAAAAGGAGAATATTAGTGAATGTTAATATACAAAATTTAAAAATAGAATTAAAAAACACCATCCATATAAGAAAACCACACTAAGATATTTTAAAACCATGTGATGTTGTACCTAACAAGAAGACAGAATCTGAAAACTCACAATGCCCATGCTGGTCAACTTATCCATTAAATGCTTCCAGCGCGAAAAAAGAAAAAGAAAGTTATTTGTAAAAATTATTGGAAAATATCCTAAATGAAAAAACTAAAAGTCAATTGGTAAATTATTCCATAAACAATAAAGCAATGGTTTAAAAATTAAAATGAAAACTCAATAACTTAAGTTTTTTATTCAATTTTTAATTTTTGATTTAATTTATTTTAATATTTTTTATTGTTAAAAATTAATTAATTAATAAGTTATTTATTAAAATTTAATATATTTTTATAATTTAAAATAAATCGATTAATATTTATTTAAAATTTTATTTTAATTAAAATTTAAAATTTTTCACGAGTAAAAGTAATTTTCTTTAATTATTTTTCCAAAATTTTATTTTATTCGATCTTTAAGCGTTTTTAAATCTGAAATTTTATATTAAAATGTAAAAAAATGAAATTCTAGCTACAAGAAAAATATATTATGCTAATTCCCCTTTTATCCTCAAAACCCAACTATACCTTCATCAAGAATCGTTCTCCAGTGGGTGAGGTAGATATCTTAGCCCAAGAACAAACATCGACTTGAAGGGAGTAGTTAGGGGCCACAAGCCGACTATTTTTATTTGATGATTTCGACCTACTAAGACTTTTCAGGTTTACTCAAACTTTTATTTCTCCCAACTTACCTCAAATTCTTGATATTTTGTTATCTTTGTTAATAATTATTGCGGTGTATATAAATTTATGTTATAAAAATCTTGTTTGAGTTGGCTTCAATTTCTATTTAATTTACTAATATGATTAAAACTTAATTTGATTGTAATATCAAAATTCTCCCACAAATAATACTATAGAATATCAAGATACTAACCTTTGTCAAATTCTTGTCTTAGCATCATTCTAGGATGAAGACTCTCCAACAATAATTTATAAAATTAACATATCCCCTCTTTAGTTATCAATAATATTTTCCCTTATAATTGTCTTTACATTCGTTGTCATGATTATCACAATTTTTTAGTTTTTATCTCTAATTATTTTGTGTATCTTCAATCACACGAATACATTAAATTAAAACTTTAAGCATAATTGTGTTGTTTCATGTGGAATATTGAACATAAGGATTATCAATGTTTTTTTTACAAGGGAAAAAAACGAAAATTATATGTCGTCCTAATTATCGCAGTGTCTGCGGTACAAAAATCTGTGTTGATCACAGTGCATGTGGGCGTGGACTAACGTTAGAGGTTCCTGGAGAAAATGTAAGCTAGGACTGGCTATTGTTGCAAGAGAGGCCAGGTTATCTGCACTTTGATTGCATTCTCGATACACGTGTTGAAGCTTCACTTCTCAAGGTTGGCGCAAGAGACCCTGGATACCTGCCACCAAACAGTACTGATCAGTCCTTAGAAGATTAGAATAGGAGAGAATATTGATCACCTCTAAAGAATCGACTTCAATGATGATGTGTCGATAAACGAGAACTCAAGCCAGTTGAAGATCCGATTGGACACCCCAAAGGTCTGCTTCAAGAGGCGAGCCTCTCATAATTTGGTGAATAAATCCACCATACCATTGACCACAACAATCTCTTATCAACCCTCTGACAGTAGCAAGTTGTTGACCATACATAACGACTTCATTCGTATTAAGCTTGACCCAGCTCCCTGGTGGTTTGGTTCACCCAATAGGTTGGCCCGCTGCTAACCCGGGGCCTCTAAATACACTCTGTTCCACTATTCTCGCCCTATGGATCCAGTTAACGTAGTCCATAACTGTGTGGTGACCATCGTCGGACTAATTAAATTCCTCTTAAAAAATGATACGATTCTGTCATTTTCACAGGAACCAGCATACTATCCCATAAATAGTAGCCCACGGAGACTGTTGCACTTGAGTGTGAGTCGTGAGATTTGTTGTCACCCATATCTCCACCTCGTGCTGGAAAAAGTAAGGAGTAATCACTTCGGGGGAAAAAATACACCTGAAGTTTTTGACTTGTGAACAATTGCGAAAGGCATGTAAGATGGTCTCGCCGTGACCACAAAAGGGACACTTGTTGTCAGGGTGAGATGACGAGCTACTCACTGGTAGTTGGTCATAAACTTTTGCTTTCGTAGTAACCAAAGGAAAACCCAAATTCTTTGGGGTCTAGTCCATTCTAGATTAAGTCCCACAATTAGTTGTCCTCAGTCGAGAGATTGCCTGCTATAAGATCATATGCGAATGACGTTGTAAATCTCCCATGAGTAGTTGGCCCCCAAACATGGATATCCTCCGCTATGGTTGCCAGAGTTGGTTGGATCGCGACAAGATCAAGACAGACAGCGGAGGGGAGTTACTAATGGAACAGGTGCCACTGCCAGATGCCATCCTCAGTGGTATAGTCCGACACTGTGGCATTTAAATCCTGGTCTGGAATTGAGGAGCTCACCATAGAAACTAGTAGTCCCCAATCAAACATCTAATTATCCAGTCATAATAAGATTTTTCACCCAGTTCCTAATTTTCACTGTAAACCTTGACGCACAATAGGCCAAGTAGCTATTATACCTCTCTAGGTAGAGGAAGCCCCTGTCATAATGATAATGAGGGGAATATGGTCCAGCTCCAACAGATATTTTATATTTAGCTTTTAAAAGTCTGACTCATAATGCGAAGGGTTGGTTAATTAATGCCCATCCAAACTTTGCCAATAGAACATTGTTAGAAGCTCGGATATGTTTGAGTCCAAGACATTGAACTCGGTCATGGATATGCCAAGTTGAGTTACGGGAGATCTTTTACGTTTCAACTTTGAAGACTTGAATGGTGAAATAGCATTTCTGGTGCCATTGTTATTTTCTTTGATCAACTTCTCGGCAGCAACGGTGACAATCTCTGTTAAGTAAAAAAGGCCTCTCAAAGAATCCGGTATTCCTCTGCCTCTTCTCTCTATACCCTCCCTCCTGCCCTTAAAATCTTTCAGAGTCAACATCGTTATTCTCCTCCTCCTCAATATACTATCTTTTGTCTATGAAAAAAAAGAAACAAACAATTAACTGTGAGCAATACTATACATTATATATGTTGTATATATATGCAGGCACATAATCCATATAAATAAGGATTTCCTAAAGTAAATAAAATTCTATAATCTAGCACATTCCAATCCGATGATAAAGGGGAATTATAAATCCTTAAAGTGAAAAGATTATCTAAAAATCCTAATAAGAACACTAAATTAAAGGATTTTTTAATAAAAATGAAAGTTACAAGTCCTAGATATTGCATGATTTTCTAATATAAAAGGCAATTCTAAGTTATAATACCAGACTAAATTGAAGGTAATCTTCTTGCAAGTTTTTACCCAATTGGGTTAAGCTTGAACTAACTATACTTCTTCAAGTACTTTGCAGTTGAGTGTGGAAAAATAAAAGGAGTTTCCTCCAATTTTGCTAGAGAAAAACTTAGACAGCCCACACTTTTATTAAAAACTAAAACCGAACGTTCAGTCAATTCTACTCGCCGTCCCCAGTGGGCGAATCTCCTTCTTTTTGGTGTTTCAATCTGACCCCAAGTAAAGTCTTTAGAGTTTAAACACTTTTTAAGGTTTCTCTTTAAAGACAAACTTTGTCAATCAACGTGAACCTTTTAGTTATTAAAAGTAAGTATCCCAAGTCATGCGGATTATAAATTAGCTTGATTCATTTTTAAGTCAGTATTGTAATTTGTCACATTACGGATGATGGAAACGGCAGATAGATTGCTGAAGAGATCACAGCAAATGATTACAAGAAAAAACTTAATGAAAAGTCCTCAAGTACCTTGAAGTTCTTAGATTTCCATTGTCACAACACATTTATATAACGCAAACAATGACATGCTCATTCCAAAGCAGCATTCCAAATGATTCCCAACTTAATTTCCAAGTTTCAACATTCCATCGTCATTAACACAATAAAACATGATGTAAAGCTTAACTAAAACGACCTTGGCTTTGCGACGATGGTGGAATGCTTCAATATGTGCAAACTGAACTGCCCACCTTTCTCGGTGGTATCAATCTTCGACTGGCCAGGAGGAGGCAAAAGCTCAAAGTTCTGTACCAAGCGTCCCACTGTGATACCAAGAATTGGCAACGCAAGAATAATTCCAGGGCAGCTTCTTCTACCAACTCCAAATGGAAGGTACCTGAAGTCATTGCCATTGGCCTCAACCTTAGACTCTTCTTCCAAGAACCTCTCTGGCCTGAACTCTTCAGGGTTCTTCCAGTTTGCAGGATTGTTTGCTAGCCACCATGCGTTCACCAAGATTTTACTCTCTGCAGGGATGTCATACCCACCAAGCTTAGCATCATGAAGGTTCATGTGGGGCACAAGTAAAGGGATTGCCATTCTAAGACGGAGAGTCTCCTTGATCACAGCCTGGAGGTAAGGGAGATTTTGAATGTCGGGTTCGGTGATTTGGTGAGCAGGTCCAAGCACAGTGTCAAGTTCAATCCTCAGCTTCCTCTGGATTTCAGGGTGGTTCACAAGCTCTGCTATCGCCCATTCGATTGACCATAGCGTTGTCTCAATTGCTGTCCACAAGAACATAGAGAATTAAGTAAACCATTTGGTAGGTACATCTATCTACCTGCGAAGCGTATAATATCAAGCTCCTTCATAATGATGAAATTAAGTTCTTCCAACACAAAGTAGGTGAGAAAAGCATTTCCTACCACCTACTACCTACCAATGATGTATACAGATTTATCTATACAACTTTTTATTACTTTAACTGCAATGTTTATTATTTTAGTTGGTTTACCTACAACAATTGTTGTGCCAACCTACCACTAGGCTTGGCAAGCCCCATCGATAATTATAAGAAAAAATACGTTACTTTTCTTTTTTAATTTTAAAAAAATTCTGGCTGGACTAGGCCAACTTAGACTTCGGGTTTCCTAAGTCGCTCCGGCTCGAATTAGTGCTCGACTGTCTCAATCTCAAACCCGGCAAAAGTTGCTAAGCCAGGCTCAGGCCGAGGTAGGCCAAGCCCAACTTGACCTATTGTTAACGTTACAACAATAACAAATCAGGAAAAAAAATTTAGGATTTAGAAAATTCCATTCTAAACCATTCTCAAGCCTACATACCACAAAGCCACTTTTCTAGTACAAAGGGGCAAAAATGTCCCAAATATCTCCCTGTCTTTTGAAGAATCGTTTTCTAAGAACCCTGAAGAGTTACAACCTTGAAAACAACTAATCAAACAGAAAACCTTCCACATTAGGACACTCAACGCTCTAAGTTTTAATTAGGCAAAAACTTGAAATCGGATTCAGGATTACCTTCTATCTTTTCATAAATCATTTACTCTGATTGGTCAAGCTTAATCACCTGATCATATAACGATTCCTACTTCAATTACGATTAGCTACTATAATTTTGTCAGCTGGTAATCAACTTTACACTAATAGATTCTCACCTCACTCCTACCCCCCCAAGACGCTTATGTGAACAGTTCGCCATATGTTTTTCGTTTACCAGATAATGCTCCTGATGGCGACATCTATTTAATTTCCTATTGCTGGAGTAAATGTCTACCGACACCTTACCTACTTCACGCCAATAATTACTGTGTGTGACATATTGAGACCTCTCGTGCACTTATCATTATCTAAACTAACAATAGTCTCTAAAACCTTTAAAACCGTTTCGGAGACGCAATTAAAATCTAGAGGGTACCACCAAACTACCAAATTCGTTCAATAGCAACCAAAATAAGGAACAGTTGAAATCTGCTAAGAAAGGAAAAGGCTGTGCAGAATAAATATTGAGATTATTACCGGCAACGTTGATGTTCTCAACAATGTAAAGAACGTTATCGTCGTTGATCTCTCCCTTCTTCTGAGCGTCCAATATGTGATCAATTGCGCATTTCAACCCTTCGTTGCTCATGCTCTTTGTGCTTGCCATTTTCCTACACGAATAAATTCATGATTATTGCCAATACAAAGGTAAAAGCAGCAACCATTTTCAAGATCAAGAGCAATTGTTTTGGCCGTACTTCCATTTAATTATAGCAAAAGTCATTAAAAGGAAGGAAACATTAATTAGTCATTGGGATAACCGAAACTTTAGAAGCCAAAAGAAAAAGGAATTTCTTGGGATTTTCGACGCTATTAAAAGCTTATGAAACCAAGAGAGAACCAGGACTGTTGAAGGAACCTGAAGCTTAAACCACACCAAAGTGGAAGCTTTAATGAAGCTTGAACCACACCAAAGTGGAAGCTTTAATGAAAAAAGATTAATGAAAACGACGAAATACTTACTTCCTTTCATCAACGAAATAGTCCTTGAAGAGCTGGAGCCTTCTTTCTTTGACTTCTTTACAGATCTTCAAGTAACCTCTCAGGAATGGTCTAAGAATAGGGATGAAATCACCGTAGTTATACTCAAAGCTCTGTGCCAACCTACTCCTCTCACCATTCAAAGCTTTGAGCTTTACGAACAAAGGGTCATCCTCGCTGTCGAATCTCCTATCAAACATGATCCTGTACATGTTATTGTACATCAGGAGCTGCAATCTCCTCCTCAGTACAATCCCATTTGTCGCCGCTTCAGGGTTCTTCTTAACATCTTCCACAACACTCGCGGCCTCGAATTCCCAACCTGTTCTGTACTGTTGGACAACTTTGTTAGTAAAGAAAGGGACCGTCATGATTCTCCTCATCTTCCTCCAGTGCTCGCCGTAGACTGTGAAGACCATGTCCTGTCCTTTTCCAGTGAAGATGTCGAACACCACGTTGCGGGTGCGAGACCCGAACTCAACTCCCTGTGTATGCAGCACCTCTTTGGCGAGCTCCGGCGAGGAGACGACGACGAGGTTCCGTTGTCCCATACGGAGAAGGAAAATGTCGCCAAACTTCTTGGCAAGGTCAGTGAGGTTGCGGTGGTTCAAGTCATCGCCAACCTGAAGCCAGTTACCGAAGACAGGAACAGGGAGAGGTCCAGGAGGGAGCTTGAAACGCTTGCCACGTAGTTTGGAAACAACAATAGCCACAATAGTAGCGAGGAAGAGTCCCAAAAGGGTCTTCTCCAAGAGGAGGAGATCCATAATTACTCCTAGTACCAAAATAAATGGCTATCACCACAAAACAATACAAAGGAAAGGGAGAGACAATTTGGTGTTGGTGCCTTGGTGGAGCTAATATAAGCCCAAGTTTAGGGGGGCTTATATAGAACCAAGGAGCTAAGCTTGTGCACGCGAGAGTTCGACGTTAGGTATGGCGTGTGGTCGCGCTTTGAAATTAAAGTGAAGTGGTCGTTTAGGCACGTTAGGAACAGTAGGAACGAGGAACGAGGAACGAGGAACGAGGAACGAGTAGTAGCCAACTAGTCGTAGTTGACGTCGTTAGTGTTTTGACGGTTGTGTTGTGGTGGGCGTGGTAGGAGAACATAGATAGGCACTTGGGGGTTAGGTAATGGGGGTTGGTGGATTAAGCCGGCCATCCACTCAATTTTTTACAAAATAGTTTATTCGATTTTTACTTGTTTTAAATATCAGAGAAAGTGAGTTAAGGTCCTTTCCTTCTACTTTGTTGTTATTTTTATTTTTAATTTATGTTTCTATTAAAAAGAAAGAATCTATTTGTAACAAAACTGATAACAAGATTGAGATTTGTAATAAAAGCTAAAAATAAAATCATAATTGCAATGCATGCTATTAATAAATGATAAATAACAAAACTAGTAATTTAAAAATGCATAAATAGAAAATTTAAAAACAAAAAATTTAAAAACGTGAATTACAAAAACGTAAAAGTTAAAATAAACCAAAAATGCAGAATAACAAATAATTAAAAATATAAAAACACATATAAACGATATAGGCAATAATGTGAAAATATAGAAATAAAAAATAATATAAATAAAAGATAAAATAAACAAAAAATGCAAAATAATAAATAATTGGAAATGTCAAAATGGAAATAAACGATAAATAGGAAAACTAGAAATGAAGAAATAAAAATTAGGAAAGTTATAAACACAGAAAAATTCTACAAAAATAAAAAAATAAGAAAAAATACAATATAATTAGAAAAATATCAAATTAATTTTTATTAAGAAGTTGTATCTATTTAGGAAACGATTGTGAATAATTAGGACTTAGGAGATTGTAGTATCGTGTATATTTGGTTTTCCTAGTTTAGCCAGATTTTCTGGATTTCCAACGGCGTAAGATTCCTTTTCTTGGAGCTCAGGTATGCTGTAGTTCTATATATTTGGGACATGAATTATCGTAAGCCCACAAGAACTTCCTCCCAAACATCTCTGATTTCTTCAGTGTCAAAAACTCATCTGATTAACAGCCAAGCTTTCGTCATTGTTATCCTTAAACTCTTCAATCAGAACTGGCCTATTATTCATTGTTATATGTATCGAGAGAGTAATAGAAGTGAAAACTAGCTCGCCACTCATGCTGGGTGCTCTGATATTGGTATCACCTACTTAATTTCTCCACCTACCGGATGCTTTAATTTCTTTTTAGAGAATTTGTTGGGGGTACTGTCTCCCTAGGCTTGTTTTGTAAACTGTGAACTCCTTTTACTTTTATATATATAAAAAAAAAAGCCAAACTTTCGTTTTCTACATGATTGAAAAGAGATCGAAGGATAAGTTAGAGACATAAGAGAGAAGAAAAAGAATAAAGAGATAAGACAGAAAAGATATGAATTTGAGACGTAAAAGAAAAGAAAAAAGAGAAAATTTCTATTAAAAAAATTATAAAAAGAAAAAGCAGGATAACAAAAAAAGAAAAAAAAGTAAACGGAACTTAAATAATCATTTTTTATGTTCAAATTAATCTATTAATTCGGACAAGAAATTAAATATTTTAATTGCCTAATTAATACAATAGACAATCAAATTAAGTAGATTAACTAAACAAATCCATATGATTAAGAAACTAACAAAGTTAGATTTATAAAATAAGAAAGCATAAAGTATTCAATTTTAGATTCGCACATTCCGAATGATAGGTTTGTGGATTATATGGTTAAGTTGGCATTGGTTATAAATTCCAACAACATTGAAAATGAAAAATCACACGTGGGAAACTCAAACCAAGTGGACTATCACTATGCTGCAATGAGAGTGATTGCGTCAGCATTGCGCATAAATATATGCAAATATATTATAAGTTTAGCAAAATACATTTTTTTGTCGACGAAAAATTTTAGAAAATTTTCGGTTATGAGAATGTACTTTTAAGCTATCCACTTTTAGATTAATTTTTATTCGAATCAGGGAGGTCCTTTATAAAAAGCAAAATTATAATTCCAAATTTTAAACAATTACATATATAAAAATGATTAAAACTCGTATCTTATTTAAATTAAAAGAGCCCTTATCAATTTGCTGCGTCTTTAAGTTGGTTTACCAAAATCTTTAGTAAAACAAAAATGGTTGACGTTACTTAAAAGTATATGATTCTGTTTTAATTGCGTTACTCACTAGCGGACCATGTACATACGAAAACTGGAACACGTTCCGGTTCTCCTCAATGTCAAGACTAACTCCTCGGCTATAAAGCTTAGGTCTTGACGTAAAGCAGAAAGTGAATTTTGACTTTTATATTTTGTTTTTGGTGATTTAAAAATTATACTTTATTTTTTTATGTAGTTATTACACTATTTTAAAAATCTTTTATCAATTTTCTATTTATTTATATATCGTATTAAAATTTAAACACCATAAGAAATAAAGGATATTCAAAATATGAGAATTGAAATAAAAAAAATAGAATAACAAAAATCTTATTATACTTAGTCATTAAATTCATTAAAATTTAATTATATATTTTAAAAAATATTAGTGTATATTTATTATATGATAAATATTATTCACATACAAGATTTTACTCTAACTTATTTATCAAGTAGATTAAAAATTTTAATTGATTTAATCAGTTTAATAGTAAAAATTTAAATTATCTATTTTTTTAGTTTAATTTTTAATTTTTAAGTTCGATTTATTTTAATAACTTTTGTTATTAAAAATCGATCGATTTATT
>JANITW010000008.1:7001202-7023145 GCA_027564335.1 Erythroxylum williamsii | reverse complement strand
AAGAGTTCCTCTTGTCTCAGCACAGTTCGGTATTCATCAGACAGTTGAACTTCAAGATTCACCAAGTAGGGAGAGTGGCGTTGACTCAAATAAAGCTGAATACCCTTGAGCCGAGCCATTAGTAGGCGCTTTCGACGAAAAAGATTACCAAAGACTTGAGAATTAAATTGTTGAGCAGCCAGAGTCACCGCTCGAATAGCCTCTGGGACACAGGATTGGTATGGAGCCCATGTTGTCCGGATAATGTTTGGGAAGTCAGGATGGAGGAGCCAAGCAGCCTGAAAATGGAAGGGCCGTGTCGCAGGAGGTGGAATAAATTGCTAGAATTGGAACAAGAGAGGATTATGATCCGACACAATGCGTGGAAGATGGGATACTGAGGCGTCCGGAAAAAGGTTGCGCCAAGACACAGTACTGAGAGCCCTGTCCAGGCGAACGTGGGTAGTGAACATACCATGACTCTTCCTTGCAAACGTGTACGGAGCGCCCTGATATCCCAAATCTTGGAGGCCACATTCCCCAATGCGAGCATGAAACAGAGCGGCACGACGCTCGTCAAAATGGCCTCCTCGTTTCTCAGAAGGATGAAGGTAGTCATTGAAGTCTCCGATAACAAGCCAGGGAAGATGAATGCTCGAGCTTAGTTCACGGAGGTAGTTCCATAGAGTAGCTTTGACTGAATTCACCGGACTCGCATAAACCATTGAGCGAACCCACTCACTAGCCTGAGGACCCTTAATAAGTAGCGTTAAACATTGACGATGGGAGTGGAGCAGAGTAAGTTGGTAGGAGGAGGACTGCCACATCGCCCAGATACCTCCAGCAAGGCCCACTGGGTCCACCCTTTCTACCTTGTCAAAGCCGAGGTTACGCGAAACTTGCGCGGCCCTTGACCTAGAGATATGTGTTTCAAGGACAAAAAACATACTTGGGTTGTGTCGACGTTTCATTTCTTTCACCGTCGGAAGAAAGTCTCGCTTACCAGCCCCTCGGCAATTCCAACAAATAATGGGTGTATAAATCATAAGAAACAATGGAAGAAAAAAATGGGGACAAATGGCTCAAGGCAAAGAGGCGTCGTTGGGTGCGACCTCTTCTCCCAATGTTGTCGCAGGAGATTCATCCATAGCTGATGCAGGAGCCAGGTCGCCGGAGGAAGTAGCATCCACCTCCATTCCTTGCTGAGTGACAGAACCAGCGAGAGGCAGCCCAGGAAAGACGTCTGATGCCGTTGTCACAGTGAGGCCTAGGTCCGGGGGTTCTGGTGGCAGGGAAGAAGCTTCCTGTTGTCGAAAAGGGCCCGAGGGGGGAGAGATGGCCGTCGTAAATACCTGTTGGAGCGTCCCTGCGAGTGATTGCACCAATGTCATGGGCAACGCTTCACCAGAAGAAGAACCAAGCGGTGGCAACGCAGATGAACTTGGGCTGGAAGGTACGTGTGGTAACGCAGATGAACTTGGGCTGGAAGTTACGTGCATGGCAGGTGAAGTAACTTTACGTGCATGAGAGGTGGTAGTGTGGACGTGGGCCCCATCGCTAGAGGGAGCCTGATAGGGAGGTGGCTGGGATGCAAACTGAGCATGAGAGGTGGATAAGGGCATGTGGGTCCCAATGTGAGAATGGTCCGTAGATTTTAGTGGCTGTGAATGGTTCTGGGTTCGTGAGGGACGAGATTTAGAGTGTTTCTGTAGAGGGCGGTGAGAAGGGCCTGTAGGAGCCACTTGCCCCACTTGAAAATCGGTGAGAGCCTCAACGTGATCGGAAATCTCCGCATTTAATGCAGTAAATCTATTTTGAGTCTCCCGTGGTGGAGATGGGGGGGTTGCAGCTGTAAGTGGAGAACGAGATGATTTGCGCGGTCTTCTAGCGACAACCATCCAGTCGCCATATCGTGGAGCCTGGGCAGTCAAATCACTGGGCTGATCTGCTACCGCTGATGCAGGAGCCAAGAGGTGCACCCCATCACCACCGTCAGCTGGGCGGGAAATAGGCGATGGAAAGGCAGCCGGTGGAGGGGCAGAAGGACATGCCGTTTGAACATGACCATACGTCCCACACCGGTAACAAATAGTATCCAGGCCCTCATAAACCACAGGATAACAGAAGCCATCAAACCAAATTTTGCCCACCAACGGTTTAGCTAAGTCAATCTCGACACAAACTCTGGCAAACTGTCCTCGGGTAGCAAAGGAAGTGTTAACATCCATACGGAAGGGGAGACCAACGCCTGAAGCTAACACACGAAGGACATCATCATCATAATACATCACTGGAAGTTCCGGAAATCGGACCTAAGCAAGAACTTTGTTAGTGGTGGAATTGGAAGGACAAAAATCTGGGGACCATTGACGCACCGTCAGATAGTGTCCTTGGATCATCCAAGGGCCATTGGTGATAACATGGTTACGATCGTCCTCCACCGAAAGTTGCACAAGAAAAAAATCATTCCCTAAATCCAGTACATCCAATTCTCCCTTTGGTTTCCATAACTGGTGAATGCGGGAATACAGCACCTTATAACCAACGGTTCTACCGAGGACTTTTACGATAATCGCTTGTTGCCAAGCGGTAAGAAGTTGTTGCTTAAAGTGGGGGTCAATAGAAATTCTGGGCATAAGGGATCATTCTGGCGATAACTTAGAGTCATCACTTTCGAGGCAAGAAGATCGACGGAGGTTGCTTTAGGCGTTGCCTGTTGTTGCGCCATCTTACCCAGTAACTTCTCCTGATAAGATGGAACATGCATAGAAGCCTGAGGAGGAGTACCAGGAGGCGCGCGAGACGAACCGCGTTCTCGTTCTTCATCGGGAGGCTTGTCAGGAGGTCAGGATTTCTTGGGGTTTTTGGGATTATCTGGGCGGGGAAGGTCGCGGGGAGATTTCATTGGTGACAAACGATTTGGCAATAACCAAAGGTCTAGATCACGTCCATTCTTACCAAACATTTGAGATTGTAGATTTTATGACAGTAACAGAAAGGAAAAAAAATGATGAAGAGTCGATTACAGGAAAAAAAAATTCTACTAGGGAAAGAAATCAGAGATTACAAAGCAATCCTAACTAGCGCAAAAATACACAAAATCATTCTAGTCCTGAAAGAGGTGGGTCCGGATTGACGTCGGAGGATCCTAGAGAAAGTGAAGACCCAGTTGGACAAAGGTGGCAAGTGAGGCCAGGCTATCAGCACTCTGGTTGCCTTCCTGATAGACATGCTGGAGATGTACTTCCCAATGCTAATGGAGAAACTTTCAGATACCTGTAACTAAAAAGTATGTGTCAGTCCCTGGGAAGGCAAAAGAAAAGAGGATATTTATCACCTCAAGGGAATCAACTTCGACGATAACATGTCGATGCCCAAAGTCTCAGGCCAGTTGTAGGCCGGACTGAACGCCCCAAAGTTTGACCTCGAGAAACGAACCACACTCAAAACGGTGGAGAAAGCTGCTGCACCACTGCCCCTGGCAGTCCCTAAGAAGCCCCCCCGGCCTAGGCCGATTGTTGGCCGGATCGAACAGCTCCGTCAATATTAAGCTTAACCCATCCTTCTGGAGGCTTGATCCAACCCACGAGCTAGCCGGCAGTAGAAACGGGGTCACCAAACATATGCTGCTCAGCAGAACTCGCCCTATGAATCCAATGAACGAAGTCTGGAACTGTTCGGTGGCCATTGTCAGGCCTCTGAAACTCGGGATCAAAGATGCTACGGTTCTTTGATTGTAGATTTTATGAAATATTTAATTTTAATCAAATTCATACAAATTCAAGTTTATTATTTGGCAATTTCTTTTTTAAAACCTCAAAGCGACCATCTGGAAAACTTGGTGCCACAAACACAAGCGGGTGTTTTCCTTCTCTTAATTCGAGCGAGCTACTAATGAGACACTTGCTTTGTCCCTACTTCCTTCATATTTATTGGTTTTCTCGACCAGGTTCATTCTAGGTCTCGGTTTTCTCGACCAGGAACACCGTGTAGTGTAAATTTCCTGAGCATATACTTGTATTGGTATAATGATATTACCAACTTAAACGAATATGCTCGGGCAACTTCCCCGTTGAATCCTTTTTATCTGATCTGTAGCCCAATCTTAGAACAGGAGCCTGTGATATTTAAGAACGCCGTTGCCAAGTAGGTAGTAGTTCTGTTACTGAACTACGACTAGGTGGGGATTGAGCATGGAGTGCCAGAGGAGATATAGCGGCAGATGTAGGCTCCTTTCGATGTTCATTGGAACTTTGCTTGTTATTGGTTATGCCAAAGCTGAACGTATTCTCTTCGCTTTCCCCTTTTTATATCCCATTGATCTTTGTTCTTTCAGGTTGCCACTGCTGTGAATTTGATTGATCTTATTCACTGTTATGCGTTCTGAGGCATAAAGAACAGTGTTGGGAATATCTATTTCTGTTCTTAAACATTCGTCTTTGTTTGTTTTGTCAGACACATTAAAACCTCTACGTGAATTACATCTAAGTCCATTCTTGCAGTGGAGAAGCGCCTACGAGTGCCTGTTAAATGTAAAGTTCGCCATTAATGTTACTTCTTTTCTTTCCAGACATTAACAGTCAGTATGGATTCTGATTGAATCAGGTATCTGATAGTTGCTTAAACAAGGACATAACACTTTCTGGAAAGTTGGACGTAAATCAAACTGAGATCGAAACATACTGCAGCAGAGGATGTGCAGAGCATACCACCAAGTATGTGCTTACATGTATCCATTGGGCAAAACGAGACTTCTGGTTCGCAAACAAGGCCACTGTTAAAGACCTCAACGACACTATTACTAAACGTTGCGCCAATAACACTGGTAAAAACTCTCATCTTTCGCGTGGCTAATTATGGGAAACTTGAGACTTGAAAAAAAAACCAAAACCATTTTGTGGGGTTTATGGAATGCAGCTTTCAGTATGGAAGACTTCAAAAGCAGTGGGATAAAGAGATCCAAGGAGAATATATTCTCTTGTTCGGTAATATCTCTGGCAACTGCGATCTTCATAGCTTTCCTCACAGCGTGAGAATTTTCATGGAGGGAATCGATTCGTCCTGGAATAAGAAAAGATCGGAATACAATTATCACGCCGTCCTTTTGTACTGAAAAGGCCATGCCAATGCGGCGGTCCATATTGTGGAAACATGTAAATTTATGGATCCCTTGTAAATTTTCTTGATGTTTGAATATTTCTTAATTAAAAATAATCAATTGAAGAAGCCAATAACCTATAGCAAGTGAAAACATTTTACTTCAACCCTAAATCTGGCAGCATCCTTCCTTCTAGTTATGAATTCCTATCCCTTTCTCATAATGGTAAAAGAACGAAACTCACATCCAAAAACGAAGTTTTCTTAATTTTCGTCAACTCAACATGCCTCCGCAGCTGAGTTTAAATTGTGCAGCGGTATTTTTCAAGAGACCTTACCCTCAAACAGCATAAACTAGAGAGGTTAGTTTATGTAGACCCACATAAAAATACGATAAAAAATAATAATATAAGAAAAAAATTTATGTTAGATAAGCTAAAATTTAGATTATATTAGAATAAGATTTAAATTTGTTAAAAACTATTTTCTACTAAAATAAGGATTTTATATATGCATATACTTGACCCAAGGTTTTGCGTCTTGTATTGTACTAGTTAGAGAACAGTATGAGATAGGAAGTCGAATGTACCGGATTTAAATATCGGTTCATATCGGCCCATTTCATATCATATCAGTCACAAATTAGCCGGTATCGGAAAATTTTAAAACTCTAATATAAACACTACCACATTTTATAAATATTTTATATTTATATATTATTTATTTGTTAGAGACATAAAAAATACTTATAGCCTAAAAGCATAATAAATTTCAAGCGCACTGGAAAAATGAAAACCACCAACGATTCCCGTGGGCTTAGCTTAAGTCCTTCTGTAACCCATTCAACAAAAACCTAGCCATGGCCAATTTAATAGACCTTACTTTGTTCTCATTCGCCATTTCCAACTCTCGTTAGTCCTCCAAGTATGTCATCGGAGCCCCCAGTCCCTACCTCTGCCTCCGACCAAGTCACCGATGAATCTTCTAAGCCTTTAAGCAAGAAAGCAGCCAAGAAGGCGGCAGCTAAGGAGGAGAAACAGCGCCGCCGCCAGGACGACGTTGCGGCCGCCGCTTCATCACTATCCATAGAAGAAGACGATCCCTTAGCCGTTAATTATGGAGACGTGCCGTTGTCGGACCTGCAGTCCAAAGAGGAGCCCGATCTCAGTTTGCGGCTCCCAGTTGGCGAGCTGAGAGAGGAGTTGAAGGACAAAGTTGTGCAGATACGAGGGCGTGTTCAAACGACGCGCGCGGTTGGGAAGAACATGGCGTTTGTGGTAGTGAGAGAGAAGGGATTCACCGTGCAATGCGTGGTAACTGCTCAGCCGGAGGTAGTTAGTCGGCAGATGGTCAAGTTCGTGGCTGGCTTGAACCGCGAGTCCATTATCACTGTTGAAGGCTTCATCTCTGTTCCATCTGTTGCTATTAAAGCCGCTACTCAGCAGGTTTCTATTTTCTCTTTTTTTTTTAATTTGTTTTCTTCAATTTTAGTTGTTATACTCTGCCTTTGTTTTGTTTATTGGAGGTTGAAGTTCAAGTAAGGAAACTGTACTGCGTGAACAAAGCTTTAGCGAATCTACCTATTAATATAGAGGATGCTGCCCGAAGTGAAATTGAAATTGAAGAAGCTTTGAAGGTTAATTTCTTGACTGTTTACATTGAAATTGTGTGTTTATGTGTTGGTGTTTTGATATGGTGAGTTATGTTATGATTTTATAGGCTGGGGAACAAGCAGTACGTGTAAATCAGGATACCCGACTCAATTTCAGAGTTTTGGACATGCGTACGCCTGCTAACCAAGGGATTTTCCGCATTCAGTGTCAAGTCAGCAATGTGAGTTTCTTATATGCTTGTGTTTGTTGATGGCCTTTGTTATAACGAGTTGTGAGTTGTTTAAAGGTATTTGTGTTGAATGAGTGTTGTGGAAATTGATTAATTTTGATCCATGTATGCAGGTCTTCAGGCAATTCTTGTTATCAGAAGGCTTTGTTGAAATTCACACCCCTAAGTTGATAGGGGGCAGTAGTGAAGGTGGTTCTGCCGTTTTTAAGCTGGACTACAAAGGGCAACCAGCATGCCTGGCGCAGTCGCCCCAGTTGCACAAGCAGATGGCTATATGTGGTGATTTTGGGCGTGTTTTTGAAATTGGTCCTGTTTTCAGGGCTGAGGATTCCTACACTCACAGGCATTTGTGTGAGTTTACGGGTCTTGATGTGGAAATGGAGATTGAAAAACACTATTCTGAGGTAATTGTTCATTTATTTGATTTTCTTGGGACAAGCACCTGATCCATTTATTGTTGTCAGAAGTACAAATGAACTTTATCTATGCAGGTAATGGACGTCGTAGATCGCTTGTTTGTCAGCATTTTTGACACCTTGAATGACAAGTGTAAGAAGGAGCTTGAGGCTGTTGGAAGGCAATATCCATTCGAACCTTTGAAGGTCATTACTTTCTATGAATCAATATTTCTTTGCAAAAGAGTTGGGAAAACACTTTCTGATCAATCAGTTTAGGACATCCAAGTGTTGAATCTTATATTATGCAATCTTGTAATTTGCAGTATCTACGAAAGACCTTACGAATTAGATTTGAAGAAGGTGTCCAAATGCTGAAGGTATAAACCTTATCCATATTTGTATAACAATGGTCAATTGTGAGTTCAAATCAGCAATTGAGAATTAATCCTGGAATATGTGAGTGCTAGAAGCAATAGGCGGGAAATGTTTCTTCCACTCTCATTGTTGAGGCATCTGTTGCATAGCTATCTGAATGCAAATGCCCTCTCTGTATATTTGCCACATTTTACTTATGAATTTAGTTCCTTTAAGAAAGTGGGCATCTTCTTTTATGGAACTTCTGTAAGCGTTCCTATATATATTCATTGTGACCAAAGGACCAAGGTTACATTTCAACACCTTTATTTTTGTCTTTTGCAGTTTTTATGCTTAATATTTTCTGTTTAGTTGATTTATTTTTCATCTTCATGAATCGAAGGGCTAAAAAAGGGTAAACTTTGGCTAGGTTATTACATGACCTGGTTGGTTCATCGTGGCTTTTTGCTTTCATTCTCTTAAAAAAAAAAAGTCTTTTGCTTTCATATTGTTTTTTTCTGGTGCATTGTGTTTCCCTTTTCTATCTTGGTTCTTGTTTCCGAAATTAGTTTGGCAGTAGTACTATTCAGTATTAAACCAACCAGTTGACATGCAAAAAGATTTAAGATAGTAGACAGTGTGGTAAATTTCCGTCAGCATTCCTTTCAAGAATTAAAAGAATTGCTGCAGATTGAAAATTTAACCCTCATAAGCTTGATACTTAGTATACTTTTACAGGACGCTGGAGTAGAGATTGATCCCAAGGGGGATTTGAATACAGAGTCTGAGAGGAAACTAGGCCAGCTGGTTTTGGAGAAGTATTCAATAATTCTCAATTTAGGACATTGATCATATTATCATGTACTGTTCTCTCTTTTGCATCATTTCCTACTGAACTAAAACAATGGTCTGTAGGTATGGCACTGAGTTCTACATTCTGCATCGTTATCCATTGGCTGTCAGGCCATTCTACACAATGCCTTGCTATGATGATCCCGAGTACAGCAACTCATTTGATGTTTTTATAAGAGGTAAATAGCAAATTATTTTGATTAGTTATTGTGTGTTACATAAATTTGTATGTTTATGGATGAATTGAACCTTCTCATGAGTGCTTCTTAGTTCATACTTCCATTTTTTCTTCTTGACCCTATTCCTTCTTCGTAGCGGCAGTTAGGTCACAATATGAATAATTTTCTTTTCTTTAATTTATGTTGATATGCTTGATTGGATAAATGATAACTTTTCTGCTCTTCAGGTGAGGAGATAATATCAGGAGCTCAACGTGTCCATGATGCAGATTTCTTGACAGAGCGTGCCAAGCAATGTGGAATTGATATAAGCACGATTTCAACATACATTGATTCCTTCAGGTACCTTTTTCTTCGTCAACATTTTCCTTGGTGTTATACTGATTCTGTCATCATCACAAGCCTACTTGTTAGGTTGTGGTCAGTAAATATGGGATTAAGTAAAATGCTTACAAAATGAAAATCAAAGGCTGAGATTAACAATTTGTCTCCTTTAGAACATAACCGTAATCTAAAGATGATGGAAATGTAATGGCTCTTTTGTGAAACTTGATACATGATTATTGTTAGTTTACGTATTGTATGTATAAAAAATTTTGCTGTGAAGGCAAACACACTAAATGGCAGGGTTGAATGTCGCCTTTTGACACCTGTATGTGCACTTAATATGTGGATATTTCCTTGTCCAGTATCTGGTTCTTCTTCTACTGATATTAGAAATTAGGTTGTGCTGTGTATTTGTGATTGTTTCATGGAATTGAATTTTTATGTTCGTACGATATATGGAGGCATATTCCAGTAGATGAGCATGTTCTTACGCGCTGTTGATTTGTGTGATTGCTCTTTCTACAGATATGGTGCACCTCCGCACGGTGGGTTTGGGGTTGGATTGGAGCGGGTAGTGATGCTGTTTTGTGGTCTGAATAACATTAGGAAAACATCACTTTTCCCTCGTGACCCACGTAGGCTTGCTCCGTGATAAGTGATAACTTCCTTGTCATGCAATGACGCCATTTGTTTTTTTTCCCTTGAAACTATATTATTGTCAAAAGGTCAAAATAGATTTATTATATTTCATGGATTATCCTAAACTTCGAATTTTTTTAAAAGCATTTTAGCTAATTCCACGCTCAATGGATGGACAAACATTTTGGTATTCTGGCAGCGAGATGGGACGCACACAATTTCCCGATCTGTCGTTTGAGTGTCGTGTAAATGGTTGTGGTCAAAACGGCAATGAGACCCGCTGTTTCACTCCCGATGAAGTAGGTCCAAGGGAATAGGATGCACTAGAAACCATCTTTCGCAATGCAATTGAAGGGCCAGGCTAGACACGAGAGTAGTCGCTGCTATTGTTTAGGGGTTAACCAGGTTAATCAAGGTTTTAAGAAGGAAAAATTAGAAGAGAGAACGTAAAGACGTTGAATTCACCAAACAAGTATGAGATATGAGAGGAATGGTTGTAAATCTGTGGAACTGTGGGTTAATTAATGATTGCAATTAAGATTTTGTGGAGGGGGAAAGATGCGTGTAGAAGAGGAAGGAGAGTTGATTGATGGGCTCGACGTCCCAGTCAAAGAATGGTATACAAGGTTTTGAATTATGATTTACTGAAGGATATTTTAATTGATATTTTTAAACATTATCTCATAAATAAATGACCAATCTTATTAAATTAATCTTTACAATTAATTATTTTTAAATTAAGGTAAGTTATAATTTTTTACTATAACTTAAAATTTTAATTTTAAAGTTTTGAAGGCTGTTCCAATAATTAGTCTCTTAAGAGAAAGTTCCAAAGAAACCAAAACAGACTTCCCGGTCCCCCCGGTAAAACTATAACGAGCATAAGACTTTGAAAATGACGCTTGATGGGACTTGTTCCTTGATTGTTCAATACTTCAATGAGCTTAAGTTTCCAAGATTCTTGTTTAAGGGGCATCTTTTAGGTGCTGAGAACTTTGACCATGTACTTCTCCAATTTTGTTGAACCTGTCTCCTGCGAGTTTTCACTCTTCAAAGTCTCTAATTTTTTTTATTACATTAAGTATTCCCATTTGATCGGACTAATCTTAAATTTCTAAGAGCCCATCCTAAGAGCATTAGAGGATGTAAACTTGAAATTCCAAGATTTCTCAGGTTCCTATGTAGCTTGTACATTTCTGGACATAAGGAGTCTTCACATACGTGATTGTTCAGTTAATGATTGATCACTGGCCTTCCTCTACTCAGCATCAGGTTCCCATAAGTCCTCATATTTTCTAATAGCTCCAACTCTCATACTGTCACTGAAATTGAAGCGTTCGTAATTGATCCAATTAAGGAGCTTTATTCAAAAAGTTTGAGGATCATCAATAAAAATATTTCTTATTTCTCTTCCTTTAGCATGATTCGAATTTAAAACTTCCTAAAAAGAAGAGCCTTAAATGAGGAGCCGAAACTATTTAATTTTTGACATTATTGGAAGAAGATTCACCTTTTAAGTTCAGTTATGCTATTTGTGAAGAGTAATTGCTGACCATACTGTTACAGGAGTATTAAGCTTGACTGAATATTTACCTTTTCAATTCCTACCCCTTACATATCTTTAAAATCCATGAGATCGTTTGTGCCATCAAGCCATTTTCCTTCAATCACAAACGACACAGGAATGGCACAGAGATCTTCTCCCTCTTTAAACATCATGGTTTAAAATTCGAAGGACCAAACAGTATAAAAGGAATGTCAAATGCGAATAGTGTTATCGTTGAGAAGCTACAGTGATGGCCTAACCCTCCCCAATGCAGAAATCGGCTATGAATTCGGACTCCAACAAATAATGGCTAGTATAATTTCAACTCAATAACTTATTATAAGCAATGAATTTGGAAAAACCCTCCTCAAACCACTCCGCCACTTTCTCTCTCGGGACAAAATTGACTTCTTCTGACTTTGTATAATTTACGATTTTCATAAATTATGATAATTACAAAAATTAAAATTAAAAAATAGAAAATAACAATTTTAACCAAATATATCTTTTACTAAATTAAAAAACTCAAATAAAAATAAACAGGCCATAGGTAGACTGCTCTTTTATTTATTATTTACAAGTACTTACTTTTTAGTAGACTGCTCCTCATAGCCTCTTATACTACAAATAAGCTCAGTATTATTAGGCTGCCATTTAATGACGGCAATCACTGCTAGACTATTGAGGAAGCCACCTTTCTTTAAGATTGCATTATAATTATTGTAGGCCCGCTTGTACCCTATTAGCCTAACCTTCTCTCTTTCGTTAATTGAAGCCGTGCTTTTAAAAGTGCATTATTAGTGGATAATCGATCGATGTCCAGACGAAGCTATGGACCCCGCAAAAGGACAGCAAACTACAAAAACCATGTTGTTCTCATGTCTCAACCAAATTGTTCAATTTGATATAGTTAATTAGAGTACAAGAGGGTGAGTCTCGGATTCACAAGTGAAGTTAAAGTTTTTGCCATGCAAAATGGGAAAGGAGAATGGTTTCACAAAGGACAGAAACTTACTATTGTTACAAGTGTAACATCTTGATGGATTTGATTCGCATACACCTAACTTTCTTGGTGGCCAAATGTATATATATTATTGGCTTCAAAGAGTTCTGGAAACAATTATTTAAGGATCGTATATACACTAGTCGAATCCCATATGTTATGTGGCGAGAATGTCACAATCTAAATCTTTCTGCAATTACAAAGCCAACGATTGACAATTAGTATGTGTATTACACTGTAAGCTTCGCCGTGTTTCACGAGAAAATGCAACGTTTTTAGTACAGATGAAGTGTTTCGGTCATGATATTTCCAAATCATATTTAGATGTATCTTTTTAATGTTTCGTCCATAGTTGTTGTTGTGTCTTCTCTTACTGACTGTTAGTTCAGATGATACGAAGCAAGGAGCTGTGACCAAGTCGTAGATAATAGTCAGATACGAACAAGGTTACATATGGATTTGGTGCCCTACTTGGAAGAGCGTTTTGTCCAATTTCCACCATGTGCAAAAAGTTTAGATTTATATATAATCGAATTAGACCGACCACAGCACAAAACCTGCTGATACTATTTGTTAATCAGTATTTATTCAAAGGGAGCTTGTAATGTAATGTGGCGCTTAGTAGTGCATCGTATCCGTTAGGTCACCAACCTTGGGCCCTACCATATCTTTCCAAAGCCCACTTTCAATCAACTAAAGTGGACATTGCCTCCGCTTCTTTAGCCGCCGGTAGCACTCGAGTACCCTCCAACTATTTTCTTCATGCAAATCAAATTCATTACAAAGAGCCAACATTGCCAATTGTTCTATTAAAAGGTGAGTTAGTAAGGGGCTTTTTAAAATTTGAAGTCAAAATTTTACCTTTTGTAAAGGACCTATTCAGTTTAAACCGAGATTTGTCTGAATGTGAATAGCTCAAAAGTGTCTTCTCATAATTCGAATTTTTCTAAAATACCTCGTGGCTGATCAAAAAAATTAACCTACTACTACATTTAGCTAAAATAAGAGACAATTTTTAATATGAAATGACAAAGTGTGTATAAAAGAGACATAAAAATGAACCATAGGAAAAATTATATAATATATTTATCAATAAAAATCAATTTAGTCACAAAAAGAATATTATAATTCCTATAAAATCATAAGAATACGAAAATATTCTCATCTCTATATTACTATTTAAACTTTTATTCTTAATACATGGGTGAAACCCTTTAAATTTCTTGTTGCAAACTTCAGACATTAATATTAGTTTTTGTCAATGATTGGATGAAGGGATAAAGCTTAATACAGTGATTGTGAAATATGAACATATGATTTGTTCCCCTAAAATATATATGTATTCGCATACATTAGTTTATGGAGAGACAGATGGGGCATTCTTTATTATCAGCCATAAACTCACTTCCCCCTCAGGATTAAAGCTTAGCTTAGGTACATCAATTATGTTGGTTTAGCCGCCGGCCCCCTATTCCAGTTTGTTTGGGCTAAAGGTGTTGCGTTTTATATCCTTCTGTTTTAGCTTAGCTACATGCTTTTCTTTAATTGATACTGGCAAAACGGCAGCTTTTTAAATTTGCATTAAATATTTTGAATAAATTATTTAATAACTTATATTATAAATTAAAGTAAGAAGAAAATCAACCTTAGTTCAACGGATAATGACTATCACCCCTTTCAAAACGACACTTGTCTAACGTTGAAAGCCAACAAGTGAAACGATTACAGAGTGAAAGAGCATAGGGTGGTAAGGAAGACTGAAGGAGCCTTGTCTCAATGGGAAGATTCAAAGAATCAGACATTATAACCTGATAACCTTCACCAAGACAAATACAAAATGGTCTTTGGTCTTGGTCTTCCCAATTTAAAACAGAGGGGAATTCATGCATCCCTGGAGTTATGGATTGGGACCATTGCTGGGACTAACAGGATTATGTTTATGTAAACATCAAAATTATAATATCATTACAAATCCGAAACACAATTCTCTGGCAAAGACAAAAATTTATCTTTATCTCCCCCCTCACAATGGTAATTTCTTAATCTTACACTCCTCCAAATGGTAATTTTCACCAAGACAAAATGATAATTGGCCTAACCTTATACAAAAGTACAATTACATTTGGCCCACATACTTACATAATACAATACTTTAGAACCAATGCCTACTAAGTACTAAATTAATGCTTCACATCTAAATCACAATACAAGTAGGCTGGAGACTTGGTCTTTGGCAGGAAAGAAAAAAGATAATTCGTTTAGATTTTTGCTGCGATTCAGGAAATAACGTCGACCAAAAAATCTTCAAGGTCAACGAATTCCTCGTCCCGAAACCAACGCTTACCCGACAACATTATGTCGTCCGCCACGCTCAACGGAAACTCTATCTGGAACCCAAAAGCGTCCACGTCGCCGTATCCCAGCCCTTCGAAAGCCGTCGACTCTTCGCCGTATCCCAAAACCGACGTCGGAGATGACACCACAACGCTTCCTGATTCACATGAACAGTACTCGTCGTCGTCCTTCTGATGATCACCTCCCACCGCGCAGGTTGTTTCAACAACCGCCGCTTTGACAGGGTTTGGGAAGTTGGTCACGGCGTCTGCTCCTTTTATTTTCACCGCTGCTCTGTCGTACACGCTCGCTGCTTCTTCTGCAGTGTCGAAAGTCCCTAACCAGACCCGCTTTCCTCTGTTCGGGTCTCGGATCTCTGCCGCCCACCTGCCCCATGGCCTTTGTCTGACACCTCTGAATTTCTTCCGACGGGTCGAGGATGTTAAAGATGGTGTCTTTTTAACGTTTTGTGGTGGCTTTGTTGGGAAAATTTTCGTCTTTAGTACTGGTGGTGGATCTAAGCTGATTTTTCTGACGTGCCTCCTCGGTCTCTTGACTCGCTTTTTCTGCTGGTTTAGTCGTAGTTGTTCATCTTCGTCGCTGGAGGACTCGTCAGTAGCGTCAGGGTCAGTAAAGATGATTCTAACGACTCTGGGTTGCGTCTCTGGGTACGAAAGCTTCTTGGCGGTAGTGGTGGTGGCGATGAGGACACGCTCATGATGATCAATGAATTTGACTTTAGATGTTCCAGGCATGATTGGTTTGGAAAATAACATACAGAGCAAAACAGAGCAGATCTAAGATTACATCAGTACCCGGGATTGATCAAGACATGAAGTGGTTGTAAATTTGGACAAAAAATTCACCAGCGAAAAGGAACGAGATAAGTAATTATAGCAAGAGAGAAACAAACGAAAGTAAAAGGTTTGAAGAGTGGAGCAAGTGTAGCAAGTAATATAGTAGTTGGGAGTATTCTGTATGATTCACGAGTGACCTATGACTGTGTAGTAGTCGTCTGAGACGAGGAAGGTGGGATTTTGGCGGGAAATTAGGCAAGGAAGGGACCAAAGATGTTGCAGACCTTGGCTTGACAAGATTTGTGTTTATGGTGTCAGGGAACGAGAGAGGGGCTTAGTATATTAGTTATTAGAACAAAGTGGGGAGAACTGGAGAACTAAGGAGCAAGTGGGTGAGTAGATATGGTGTTTATGCGTGTATCTATATATATTTATAGTGCACGGACACGAAAATCTTATAAAAACAAAGAAGAAAAATGCTTAAAACACATATGCATATGAAAGGGTGACTTGCCGTGGTAAATGGGGCCATGTCGGTAGTCGGACCACAACAACAGTAACATCTCCACTCGGGACTCTTCTCCTGC
Source organism: Erythroxylum williamsii (assembly GCA_027564335.1). Classification (NCBI taxonomy): domain Eukaryota; kingdom Viridiplantae; phylum Streptophyta; class Magnoliopsida; order Malpighiales; family Erythroxylaceae; genus Erythroxylum; species Erythroxylum williamsii. The sequence continues at coordinate 7,007,211 of JANITW010000008.1, read as the reverse complement.
CTCGTCATGTTCAGTACTGAAGAGGTATTGAGTTACCGGCTGCCTCTCTTTGACTTGTCCAACCCACCCTTTACAAATATTCGTTTACTGACGTCAGTTTTCTTCAACAATATATCTGACCCTACAATCTTCCATCTGTTTCCTGCTGTGAGGTGCATCTAATCTCGTTCCGTTCATTATGACGTTTGTCGATTACCTTCTATTTGAGGAAGTGTGGTATGAAATGGAAAATGACCCCTCATGGTTAAAGTTGGTTACTTCACCTTTGCTCATCTTACTCCGAATAAGCCCCCAATGGATGTTTCATTGTGGTAATTTATTGCGATTACAGATATATTATATGCATTTGTATTTGTATCATACGAATGTGCTAATTTGTAATTATATCATAGTTTATAATATACAAATGTTTTAAAAACTAAACTAGATGTTAAACCGTTAAGGTGAGACGTTTAAGGTTTAAAAAATTTGACCGATATTAGACTGTCATAAAATCACATAAAGATTAAATTAAATTAAAAATTTTGAAATATAATTAAAAAAAGAAGAATTAAAATTTTATTAAATAAATGCATTAAATGTTAAAAATTGACAATGACTTAGGAACGTTGCGGTAAAAATTGTAGAGAAAGACATGAATTTATGCATCATATGCACGATAAAACAGCGAAAGTGTCAGAATCTAAATACCTACCCCATGACCTCCCAAAAAGTCCGACTCTTAAATGCATACACAAACATAACATAGTATAACAATACATGTACCTTTCCATTCTCCTCCTTTCTTATTCTTCTGCTTGTTTGGGATGTTGCAAACACCAAACCCTTTATTGATCACTCAAGAACATGTAAAGATGAAGAAACAATACGTAAGGGTGGTTAGAGAGCCAAACTAAATGAGTTCAAGTAGATGCTCTAATAAAGGAAAAAATCAAAGACGACTATGTTGCATGCACTTTGATTCATGCAACAATTGTATAACAAAACTCAAGACACTTCTCTCTTACTCTAAAACTTTTATAGACACCTTATTCTCTCACTTGAGAGGTGTTTGTGACTGGTTAGCACTTTTGGATATAAGTGAAGAACCCACTTATGTACATCTGTCAAGCCTTCGGTCATGATTTTGGCCTATTTAGTTGACATCCTCGCCTTCAATCATGGTCGTGGCCTACTTAAAAACAACCATACACACTGTGTTTGTCATTCGATCTTTTATGTGTGTGACCCTTAGGTTCTTGGTTATTTTGGATACTTTAATTAACTCTTAATCCGAACAAATCATGAATGATTTCATGCTACTTGAATTAACTATTAATTCAATCAAATCATGAAGGCTTTTATGATGCCAATTTACCAAAATATAAGAACTCTTCAATAGTTAACTATCTAACTTACGAACCTTTTCATAGACAATTATCATGCAGTCCATCTTTTCACCATACTATACCCTACTTAGTTTACAGTATGAGTTATGTCTCAACTCTCACTAGACTGACTACATCATAACTAATCCAAGTGATGTTAATTTTTGTCCTGAGATCTCATTACTTTATGAGTCAAGACTCTCTTTATGACACATAACTGCTTTGGCCATAGATTCCTGAGTAATGACCCCGACAAGAGGCCGTGGTTATCATTTTCTTCTATCAGGAGTGGTGAATATTTTATTAGCTATCTAATTACCTTTGAATACTAATAGATATACCCAATCATCACCCTATGAGCGACCTCATCTTTAGGCAACAAGGAATGATGTCAAAACACAGGATCAGTATTCAAGAGATCCTTGAGTACCTCAAGTCTAAAGATATTTGCACCATTGCTATGATGAGATTAATCATTGACATTTGATAGATCAACAATATAATAATCTCATAACAAGTTATCCAATGTACTTACAACTCTTAGTAAGCACACACGTGTTAACTCTAAATATCTCATGCTTACAATTTGTAAGATCCACTACTTGATCAAATCAATGAGTATAACATGTGCTAGTCTATCCGGATTAATAATGTCATGTCTTATTAATCCTATGACTAGGGAAAATTTAGATACTAACATAATTGCACATGATAGTAATCTCATTATCATAATCTCATCATGATTTCCTTCATACTATGTTTTGTATCATGGATTTCATTAATTCGATTTAAGATCAACATCAATTCATAAATAAACGAACATTAAATTAATGAAAAATTATCTTTCATTTTATTAATCAAAATAAAGTTTGTACAAAAATGCTAAAAGTGAAACATTTAGAGCACTACTCTAAGAAAAATAAAAAACAAAGAATAATTAATGTGTATAACTATAGAGGCATGCGAATGATTGAGGATATGTTAACTACAAAGTTGAATTCGAACTCTAAAATAGAAAAGAATGAAAAGGCCTCATGATTTAACACCTGTTCTTGTCCGACACACACACACACACACCCCAAATGTTCATCACATTAAAGAAACATGGGTGAAACTTAGTTGCCTTTTATCTGCTTCTCCAATTCTTTGTTTCATGTCTTTTTTGTGGTGGTCATTCCTTAGTCTAATCAAGGCATAAATATGAAATCTCGATTATATGTGGGTAATGTCTATCAGATCAAACCAATTGTATAAGTGATTTGGTATGTTAATCCTTCACAAGGACTTTTAGGGGGCTTAGTGGTATTAGAGCCACTAGGTTTCGGCCTGGGTTGCCCCATGTCCCAAGTTCAAATCCTCGAAAGATAATGAGATGCAACTTAAAGGTCATTACGTCAGCATGACTAAGCAATGCATCATCAGAGTATGCGCAAGTGGAAGTCGTGGTGGTTGTATAAGTGATTTGGTATGCTAACCCTTCACAAGGCCTTTTGAGGGCTCAGTGGACCCCGAAGGGCACACAGAAAAAGTACGACAACCAACAAGCTAAAACAACACCTCTGAGAGGATCATCGACTAACCAAAGTCTGATTGTAGGCTACTGAGGTGTCTAGTAGGCTATTATGGAACAAAATGGGAACCTCTATGACTATTGGTAAGTTTCAGGTATGATGGTTGAGACAACAAAGCCCTTCTTCACCGTGGGCACACAACTCTCAACTTTCCTCTTAGGAACCTTACTCCATTCACAACTCTCTTTCCCCTTTTGAAATAATAGTTACAACAATACCTACACTTTTTTTCCCCGTTAAACTCTAATTTCACAGTGGAATTGTTTTAAAAGCAGTCACAGACTGTGTTAGACTTTATGATAAATAAGATCATCAGAAGAGGCTAGTGTAGAGCATACTTGTCTCTGTACCAAGACAAACAGTAACATCACTCAAGACTTAAGCTTTCAGGAGAGGGAGAACTTAGAGAGAATAGAAAACACTCCAACCAAACTTCATTCAAACTTATGTCTAAATTTTCACAACCTTACTTGAGTCTGCTTACAACTGAGGAGGAGCCTTGCTTTTATAGGTGAAGCAAGGGTAACAAAGTAAAACACTTACAGGACACATTCATTATATCTTTAAAAAAGAAAGTAACTTTAAAGTACAACCATCACACCTTTAACAAAGCTACTTTGAAAAAGCAAACAATTTTTTAAAAAGTAAACAGTATGATTATAAGATTGAATCTTGCACAGTGATTTTTAGGTCACAAAGATTCTCTTTCATCAAAAGACTCAAAAGTAAACTCCTAAAAAGACGAGTCCTATTATGAGTGTTGGAATCAAGGCATCTAAAGCATTATTTGTCACGAATTGGTTCACACCAAGATTGTAGATTAGATGGAGAATTTAGATTACTTGACCTTTTAGTATCATATTGATATGTCTTTTGTCGCTTACTAGGACTGAGCTCACATATGTCTAGTTTGTGCAGGAATTCATTTAACTCATCTTCATTGGGACTATAGTTATCATTATATGGGCCCTAAACATCCTGAAAGACTGAGTTAAAAGCCTAAGAAGGTCCTGGAATATCTGAGATCGATTCTTCTGTCATACCGAGGACTATTAGAACTTGGTATTTCAACTTCTGATTCACCAAGAATAAATTCACTGGAATATGGTCCAACAGAGGTGGAAATGATTGATTTGTTAGGAAAATGATTTATCTCTTTGAGAAAATCTTTAAGAGATTGAAGCACATTTTCTTGATGTGATGGCCAATATAATGATGCATGATAAAATTAGACACGATTTTCAGTGTAAAGGACACCAGTATGTGTTTCTCGATGTAAATGATGGAGGATGAAGAAACAATGAGTAGATTGTCATCTAGCATAAGCTTTCCATAGACGAAGTGGTGAGATTATCATAGAACATTGTTGCTTCCATTGATCTATTGCTTGAACCACTTAAGAAATGTCCATAGCAAAGAGCTTCCATTGTTTATGTCACAGAGATGTTGATAGAGTTGAAGAGCAGATATAGTAATAGCACAAGTATAAAGGCAGAGAGTGCCCAAAGATACCATAATGTATTTTCAAAAAGAGGATCATGGAGAAAAATCACATTAAGGTAAGGTGCTTTGAGGTTGAACATTGTAGGACTTCCAAGAAAGTTATGTTCAAAAAGAAACTGATGCAAATAATAAAATAAACTCATACGAGTAAGTGAGGCAACTTCAAAAACACTAGTGGGCGTACTAGCTATATAAGGAAAAGATTTCTTTGTGAAGGCGAAGAGAGGTTGACTAGCCATAAGAATTTGATGAGTAAAAACTTTAAAGGAGAAAAGAGTTGCAATGATACTTAGGGAAAGAGGATATTTATAATGACAAAAGAAGGGGAAAATATTAGGAGGCCAAGGTGGATTCTATCTTAGTAGCTTGGATAAACATGAAAGATGAGCTGCCAAATATGGTATGAACTCACGGATGTAATTAACAATACTGAGGAATTGTTGTATCTGTTTCACAGTGCGATGTTCATCAAGAAATGTAACAGCTCTTGTGCAATATGTGGACCAGGCTGGTAGAATCCATCATTAAAATGCATACCTAAAAATTCAATTTCTTTAGTGCCAATGATGCTTTTTGAGGCTGAAAGCATAATGCCATACTGTTTAATAAGATCCAAGAATTGCTAAAGTAAGGCCTAATGTTCCTCATAGATCTTTGAAGACAGAAGAATGTCATCGATGTAAATGATTACGCTGTTGAGTATGGGCTCATAGATCTTGGTCATTGTTTTTTGAAACAGTGATGGGGCAACTTTAAGCCTAATTGACATAACATTCCATTGGTACTACAAATTCGAAATGCAAAATGCAGCCTTGTATCTCTCAGTTGGGTGAATACCCAGCTGCCAAAATCCTACTTTAAGATCAAACTTGGAAAAGATAACATTTTTTTTTAAAATAGTACCTAAGTACTGATCTTTGGAAGAGGAAACTTGTCATCTTACAGGAATGCATTCAGAGGCGTGTAGTCAATTACTAATATCTTTTTTTACCTTTTTACTTTGAACGTTTGTTGACATAAAATGCCTGGCAAACCCAGTATGATTTTGTAGGCTCAATCAATCTTTGCTTCATAAAGATAGCACACTCAACTTGTGCAAACTTTAGATCATCAGGGTTCATCCCTAGATGTGTGGCTTCGTGGGATTGATATCCTCATTTTTTTAAAGGTAGACTTATGAAAAAATCAGCAATTTTTCAAAGAGGATATGAGTGAGAAAACTGTGCATGTGATTTAGGAAAATAATCCAACAGTTTATCTTTTAGCGATGCGTATGCATATGATGGGTCTATCATATTTATCGTATCTGATGAGTTAGATATGGACATATGGTCGTCGAACTAGAGTACGATCTATCTTCATATAGATCTGCTGTAGCATGTATAATGAATTGTCCTCTAGAAAAGAAGAGGATTTAGATGATTCTTCATCTTTAGAAGTCGTGATAGAAACAGTAAACTTTGTGTCCTCATCTTCATGAGATTGTTCTTCAATAAGATCTTCAAAGTTATTGGAAGAATGAATGGTCAAAATTGATTGCATCTGCTTCAATAACTTGACATCCTTCC
>JANITW010000008.1:6973592-6995649 GCA_027564335.1 Erythroxylum williamsii | reverse complement strand
CAACATCATCCACATAAGGAGGATTCAGATCCAGATCCAGATGATTCTAGCAAGTCTATTGATCTACAAACTGAAAGATTCAAATCCAGATCACTCGTGAGATGTTGAATTCTTTTACTTGTCAATCTAAGTTAGACGTTCCTGTTATGACTCCTACTCTTATACCTTGCATGATGGTTAAGCCATATGAGGAAGACTTTTCTTCTGTATACGGTAGTACTGATGAACAACTAGGGTTATCTCTAGCCCTTATAGCCACAGGAATCACTTCACAAGGAACACTTGTCTCAAATCATTCTGATGAAGTACTTAACTGGCAAATATTAAATGCAGTAGCATAGAACAAAGCTCTTCGAAGAATTGATTCTAAATTGGATAGAATCTGTCAACAGACTCATGCTACTCAACATAAAGTCTACGTCGTCTCTAAGCAAATCCAACATATGTATCAGTCTTACAAAGCTCAGATTTAGCAACTTGATGTTGATTTTCGACATTACATTGCTACACATTATATTGAACCTGACTTCGACGCCAAAGTTAGAGATATCAAAAAGATATAAGGAATTGTGCAACAAATGGAAGCTAATATGAAATGTACACGATCTAAAACTATATTTGGCTCATTCTCTTCAGTATTTCCAAACATACAACCAGTATACACGTCTCCTATAGATCAGATGTATTCAGAGAAGTTGAATATTCAAAGGTCTTCAAGTTTAACTATCCTTTAATTAGACAATATATTCATCCTCAGGCAACTCAAGCTAAACCTAAGAAGTCAAAGTCGAATTTAGATGATTCTAGCAAGTCTATTAGTTTACAAACTGAAAGATTCAGACCCAGATCTCTTTGTGAGATGCGGAATTCTTTTATGTGAGATGTGGAATTCTTTTACTTGTCAATCTAAGACAGCAGCTCTTGTTATGACTTCAACTCCTATACCTTGCATGACAGTTAAGCCATATGAGGAATACTTTCCTTCTTTATATAGGAGTACTAATGAAACAACTAGGGTTATCTCTAGCCCTTATATTCGAGCCATAGAAATCACTTTACAAGGAACACTTGTCTCAAATCCTTCTGATAAAGTACTTAACTAGCAAATATCAAATGCAGTAGCATAGAACAAAGCTCTTCGAAGAATTGATTCTAAGTTGAGTGGAATCTATCAACAAACTCATGCTACTCAACATAAAGTCGACGTCATCTCTAAGCAAATCCAACAAATGTATCAATCTTACAAAGCTCAGATTCAGCAACTTGATGTTGATTTTCGACATTACACTGCTACACATTATATTGGACCTGACTTCGACACCAAAGTTAGAGATATCAAGAAGATACAAGGAATTGTGCAACAAATGGAAGCCAATATGAAATATACACGATCTAAAATTGTATATGGTTCATCCTCTACAGTATTTCCAAACATACAGCCAGTATACACGTCTCATATGTATCAGACGTATCCAGAAGAAGCTAAATATTCAAAGGTCTTCAAGTTCAACTATCCTTTGATTAGACAATAAATTCATCCTTAGGCAATTCAAACTAAACCTAAGAAGTCAAAGTCAAATTTAAAACCTAAACCAGTTCCTTTGTCTACCTCTAGACCAAAAGTAAAAGAAATCATTCAAAGTTCCAGATTGGAACAGTGTGATCTCAGATCTAGAACTGCAGAACAATACATAAAACTTGAAATCCCTAAGGAGCTGATCTCTCTCTGAAGGGAGCATAATCATACACGTCCTCATGTTAGAGCTATACGTATTGCTCTTACACTTTACGGAAGAAAAGGAATACCTGCTACAGCTATTATATTTCTTCTAGACACTGCCTATCTAACATACCATAATGTTTTAATTGTTACCTTGTTGACAATGCTCAATAATAGAAGTATTATTCTGATAATAACACCTGATTTCAACATTATGTTAGATGATCTAATGGAAGTGTTATTCTGACTACTATGTATCACTAGATGATCTATCGTTTACACTTTACAAAACAAAACTTGGATCCATCACTTTGAATTTGATTGGTAATCATTATACTACACCAAACCCATTTCTCGTTTGCACATTTTTATCAACTGATGCAAAGAAAAAAGCTCTACAAGCAGGCAAACCACATGCATCCACATCAAGATAGCTGCTAGTGCCCCATACATCTATGATTTAGCTTCACTGAGTAGTTCAACAATCCTTGTTCTTATTGAGTACTTCAAGCCTCTCTCTTTCCAAATTGTTCGGGTCGCTTTTGCATGCCTCCACATTCTACTTGTGCTTCTTTTTTTTATCTGTCGAAAACTATGTAGCAAGGAGACACACGCTTTCTCGATTAGTACTGGAGGCCTTAGCCATAATTAGTTTACCCCTTACTCGTGTCTACGTGCTTGCCACATAAAAATTTACAGCAGCCGATATTTTTGGAGTCAAAGTGGACATATGACTCAACGCCATAACTCTGCAACAGTGCGCAACATTGACATAGATATTTTGTTTCTTTGAATTAACCATCAATGTATCAATGTCCGTCATTGACTAATTTATGTCTTTAGGCAAATCTTGAAGCCAAGTAAACTCCTTTTTCGTTCACTGCACGAACTCCTTTTTCGTTCACTCCACCAAACTCAAGCTTACAATTATATGCTGTTTTCCAATCATAAGTGCAGGATCAGATTAGATGGAAAAAGTGATAGAGAGACTTAATTTCCAAAATGGCATTTTTCTGTTTTTTGGTTGAAGTAGGCGTAGCATTCACTAGCGTCAGTTTTAGGGCCCCACATCACTGTCACTTGTACATAGACATTTTAGTATGCCAAAATCTTCATGATTTGTAACTCATTCAGCTCTTCGAATATATAATTGCAGTAACGAAACTTCTATGTAGAATGTAGACAAATGAAGATAAACATATGATAAAAATTATTAAATAAAGTAATCCACTGAGTTGAATAAGTGAAGACGTTGAAAGTAGGGTTGGATATAATATGGCTTCAAGAGGAAGCAATTAGACAAAGGCCAAGGAAAGTTGCATGTGTTAGCAAATCATGTAGTATAGTTGGAGGGGAGATGAAAGTGGTCACCCCTCTATAATCCATCATTGCTTGTATACTAAGCGATAAGGATAATTATAATTTACTATTTATATGTTAGATGTGAACATAGATGCAGCATTTACTCGATTAAAAAAGTTCATTTCGAATTGTTAGTATCTACTCAGGAGCTGAATCATCAGCAATCAGCTTTTTTAGTTGTGATTTGCTATTGCTCTGCTTCAACGGAATAGCAACCTCCTCCAAATTTACACAACTAGCTTCATTATTGACCTTTTTCTTTATTTTCTCAAACACTTCTGTCCCCAAGACTTTGTGGTGCCTTCGTTCCTTTTTCTGATCTTCATCCAACAATGCTTTGAATGTCATTTACTTCTGTTGGGCAGATGCACATTCACTGATTCACACTCGTACTAGTGTTTCTCAACATCAACTACAATCATTCCGGAAAGCATATTTATAGGATTTATGATGAAATAATTAATTAACTTAGTTGTTATATTGTCGTTTTTACCAAAAAAAAAAATTATGAAGATTTATACCTTGCTAATCTAATCTCACTTTCAAAGATGGCGATTTTTTTCAAGTTCTGTCCAATCTACCGTTTGTTTTTGCTCCTATATCAGCCAAGCGATTTTTATTTTGTCTGATCGCCTTGTTGCCGTGGATCATAATAAGTGTCCTTCAAAGTTACCGTCACTACCCGACTTCTAATAGAACTCTTATCATTTATCAGTTAAGGGACAACAGCGTTTAGGAAAAATAACTTGTCGGAACTACCAAGCTTCGTTTGTGGTCTTAATCATGATATGTCTGGAAATTCTATAAATTCTTTAATAAAATAGAGCGCTGTGATACAGCCACGAGACTTAAACGATACATCACTGCTTGAATGGCCGGCCTGCAATTGACGTATCAACTTCTCAGAATCTGGTATGTGACATAAATCAATCTAAATGCTTGATGATTCACGCACTATAATTACCGAGAAAATAATAAGGATCTGATCGTTACATATGCAGCCTCCATAACCAATGCAAGCCGCATATGGGTCATTGACAGCGACTCAAATAACCGAAACCTTACGTTAAAGAATCCCTATGTATCAATCTTGTGAAGAATACATTCATACGCATTGAGCCAATGACTTCTCAACCAGTAGTAAATGCTACAACCAGAAAGCAAGCAAGCATTCTGTTAGCAGAAAAATAACATAACCGTACATTACAGTTCATTCTCCTTTCTAAAATGTTATTCCAAGAAGTATTGACAGACTAATGGATGCGGCCTTCAACGTCAAGTCCAAAATAAAAACACCAGAAAGGAAACAGCACATTTGAACGCTTCTATAACTTTACCTAACCAATACCAGAGGTTAAGAAAGTCTTTTTCCTTTGTGTGAATGGATGTTTTGGATCAACCCATGGCATACTTCTGAGTCCAGCTGCGGGCAGTGGCCTCATACTTCGTCCTGTCGGTCTTGTACATGTGAGCAATTTCCGGCACAAGTGGGTCGTCTGGATTTGGGTCAGTCAATAGAGAACATATGGACAAGAGCACCTAGAATTCAAGTAGGAAGTGTTATTACGAGAGATTCCCAAGAGCATAAATCAGTTTTCAGCAACTTTTGACATTGAATAAGGTATAATAATGTCACAGCCTGTTCAAAAACTGACAAGAGGTTAAGAAATTTTCAAAGACAAAAATACAGCCAAATCCTTCTTATTAGTAGGTTTCAAAACAGATGCAGAAATTCAACCTCACTGCTGAAGTACTTATATGACCAAGTAACTAACAAGAGTTCTGTTTCTTGTGTAAATAACTGAATGAAAAGAAGACCAGGATAGGAGGCCAATAATTACTTCCAAGTCTTCCTGACAAACAGCACTACAGATGAGCAGTAGAAGGAGCCACGTGGCCCGGTTCCCCGGATAATATGAACTGTACCACCTGTCCTTTTTCCGTGACAAGAATAACCTTTTAGTAATGCCCATTGACACTGTCCGGAAGTTTAACAGAAAATTGAGGGACTGACAAGTTTGTGCAACTCTTAACAAAAACTTTTCGAAGTCGCATCAGATAATTGCACTCTTGGTCACATATTGGTCTTCCCAAAGCATTGACATAACTATATAATCTTATTAACTTATACAACAGCTAAACTGCCATAATTTAGTCGAAATTATCCACATGAATACAATGTGGGGATAATGTTCCCCTGCCAGTTCCTATACGGCTTCCCCACCAACCCTTTACACCTTAGATAGGAAACTTGATTGCCGTTGTATAATTTTAAGCATCAATAATAATGATAAAGATTGAAGCACAAAGAAGCAGATCGTCACTGAAAAGCATACTTTTTATACACCAAATGAATAGAACTGTAATTTGCACAAGTAAACAAGCCAATTTTAACGTACAGACTTCTAGTTGTTATCAAGTGCAGTCATTTCAATGATGTTTAGAGAAGGAAAATCAAAGCAAACCTTGGAAATAGTCAAAGCTGGGCTCCATTGTTCTTTGAGAATATCCAAACAAATGCTACCGTTGCTATTAATATTTGGATGGAAGACTTTTGTTCTGAATGCAACCTGGTTTGCACATCCAATCAATATGTAAAAACTTCTAAAACAAAGAAACACAGAGCAGTCAAAAAAGAAGAAACGGAGATGCGTTTTCACTATATACGCCAGAATGAGTGTCAAGTAAACTACATGACAAAGCAAAAACACTTTCAATTGGATAAACAAAATTTTGGACAAGCTAAAAATATGGAGAAGAATGAAAAGAAGAATGAAAACTATACAGCTAAAAAGAAAATTCTACCAGAAGAATGATACACCAAGATGTTGCACGCTATGGAATTGCAAAGAAACATGTATCATAGTTTTCTATCAAGTCTTTCACCAAGAACTGGTAATACACAAAATCAAAATCAAAATGCTTTTTCGAATGATGGAATAAGATTTCCATATAAATCACGTTGGAATATTTATTGCATGTTCCGATCCAACCTTTCTCACTCTCTTTCATTAGTTTCATTGTAAGCCCCTGTTGTCTCTTTGTACTATATTAGGACACTCATACCCAGAAGAAAAAGATTGTCATGATATTCAAGACTCACAAATATAACTATGACACATAATACTTCATCACATTTCATTGCCATGTGATGCCATCAGCTATTCCTCTTAATGCAATAACGCAACTTGATAAACAACATTAAAATCACAGATATAAATTAGCATGCATAAAATCAATGAGTACCTTGGGAGGCTTAAAGGGGTAATCAGGAGGGAAGTGAATGGAGACCAAAAAGACACCTCCAGCATATGGGCTATCTGCAGGTCCCATGATTGTTGCTTGCCAATGAAACATATCCTCGGCAACCGGACCTAACAATAAATTATAATTAGCCCGCATAGATTCAACGTAAACATAAAAAGGAAAATCATAAAATCAAAAAGAATCTAAAGATCCTTGAAGAATACCGGCGCTGCAAGAGGTTGGAGGATCCTTCTGCAAATCTTTGAGCTCCTTCAAGATGCGTTTGGAAGCCATCCTCCAAAATATCTGAAACTCAAATCACCTAAAACACCACGCGTAACGAACAAACAACCCAAAAGCAAATTACCAAATACACGCCATAATCAATAAGAGAACGAAAGGGAAGCATACTAGAGCAGAGAAACAAACCTAGAATCGCCAATCGAGAGAGAGAATAGGAGAAGAAGCCAAAACTTAAGTTATACTTGTGATTAAATAGCGAAAGAGCGACGGCTGATGGGAGTGGCTTCTGCTTCTAGAATTTTCCTTTCTCTATCTTCTGCTTCTTCGCGTAAGATCAACGCTCCACTTTTCCCCCTTTTTTTACTTTCCATTTTAGTAAATCCTTTTAAATAATGGATATAAAAGTATAAAAACAGTTAATTTCCTTTTTTAATTTTTTCTCAAGAGGTATTATAAGAAGATCTCAATTATAAGAAGACATCTTTAAACGATCAACTTTCAGACTAATCCCCCCTTAAGTTAAATAAATTCCTTACGGGAGGCAAAACTTTGACCCTAAATTTTAAACGACTGCATATATGAGGATAGTTCGAACCTGCGATCTCATTTAAACTAAGAGAACTTCTTATCAACTTACCTACACCCTGAGGTTACAATTGATTTCCTCTTATCCATAACATATAAAACAATTAATTTTCTTTTTAAATAATGATATTATTTACTTAAGGCTCTTCTTTACAAGAAGTTTTGAGTTTAAGTCACACAAAAGAAAGATAATTGAGAAATTTTTCCTATTGATAATCCTCTAGCTTTTTAGACAAAACTCCTTGATCGGATCAATTACGGACACCTCGCTTCTAGCAGCAGTGTAAGAGTTGAAACTACTAGAGAAATCGAGAATTGCTAAGAACCTGATACTGAGCAAGTCAATAATCAATTAGCGGTTGATTAATCAAATATATGACAACTCCTTATGTGCAGAAATGTACGTTGTAAGAAGCTGAGGGATCTTGAGGTTCTAAATTTATCTCATCTAGAGCTCTTAGAGTGGAGTGTTAGAGTAGAGTCGAGAATTGCTAAGAACCTAATACTGAGCAAGTCAAATTGATTAATCAAATATATGACAATTCCTTATGTGCAGAAATGTACGTTATAAGAAGCTGAGGGATCTTGAGGTTCTAAATTTATCTCATCTAGAGCTCTTAGAGTGGAGTTTTAGAGATTTAGGATTACTCTGATTAAAAAAAATGTTAAAGCTCAAACATTAAGTTATATGGAACCAATTTTTCTTTACTGTATAACTATATTAGTTGTCAAGTAATTATTAACATCCCAATAATTGTGTACTTTTTGACTTTAATTAAAGTTTGTTGTCAAAGTATACAAAACTCCACCAAATATCAACCAATCCCACGGTCTTATCTTATCCACCTTAACCAAACAGTGGGTCCAATTATTTATTTATAGTTTTATAAGTTTGAATTCAAAATGACTTTGACCTGTACAGGGAAGATGACGAATGCTGTGAGGGGCGGGTTCTTGATTGAAGAGAATTGATTCATTGGTAACATTTGAATTGGACATTACAATAAATGAATGCATACTCACGAGTAACCAGAAAAAAGAAAAAAGCAAACATAGAATTACATGTCTAGAAAAGAATGCGGCTCGGAATAATTCTGGAACTTGGAAAAATTCACACGCTCAGCCTTGCGATTATCAAGTAAGGTTCCATTAATTTTTGCAAAACCCTTAATGGCCTGAAGAAATTTTCAATCTTTAATCTTGCAAGTTAATAAAGATGATAACTTTGGCAAATCAATCAGGGTGTCTGCATGTTTGAATCCTTTGATTTGTTCTCTTCAGAAGATGGCCGGTTCTCTGAGTCAGATTGCCGGATTTCTTCAATCATTCTAACAACTTCTTCCATGTTTGGTCGCATGTCCGGCACCTTTGCTACACAGGCCATACCAATTTGTAGCATCTGCACCATTTCTTCTTCTATGTTTTGGTATTTCATCAGTTCGACGTCGAAGACTTCAGCTGTCCACTCCTCCCTTACTACCGACTGCACCCATCTAGGAAGATCAACCATGTCGTCACGGCCTGGTGACTGGAGCGGAGCTTTGCCGGTTAGCATCTCCAGCAGGAGGACACCAAAGCTGTAAACATCAGATTTATGCGTGTGTTTACGGGTTTCAATCACCTCAGGAGAACGATAGCCAGCATTTCTAGATGGAGTTACTGGGACATTCATGAGTGGAGTCAGACCAAAGTCAGCAATGCATCCGTCATGCTCTTGGCTAATGAGAACATTCGAGGACTTGATATTTCCATGAGTGAACTTTGGGCCACCAACAGAATGAAGGTGAGAAATTCCCCTTGCAGTGCCAAGTACGATCTTTAATCTCGAGTCCCAATCTAATGTAGTCCTTCCAGAGCTCCTGCTTCCTGTAGTAATATTACAAATATATAGGATTCAAGTTTATAATTGTCCGCACAATCAAGAACAAAGTGAAGTTGTAGCAAAGATAGGTCTTAGCTTAGCCTTAGGGAGGGTCTCTTCGCATGATAAGTAACAGTTGGGTGGTAATAAGAAAAAGGATAGGACTAGTTAGGCTAATGCTGTTGCTCAACAGATGATAACTTTAAACCTGTATTTAGATTTTAGATGGTTGTCTTGTAAACAGGGCAAAGAAACCAAAAAAAAACCAGTGATCAATGCTGTTCTTTGCAATAATACAGAGGTGCCTATTCATATTCATATACGTGCAGAAGATCATTGACAGAAAAAAGAATAGAACAATTTGAATTGAAGTATTAGCATTGTTTAGCGGCGGGACCATCACAAATGAGTGAATGTCATCAACAAAATAAAAACTTGTGATAAGTATCCTTCAGCTTATAGGAAACGTTTAAGAAAAGTTGCTGAGTGTTAAAACATACCATGTAAAAGAGTTGATAAGCTGCCAGCCGGTATGTAGTCATATACCAGAAGCTTCTCATCCTTTGAGTAATAGTAAGCACGGAGTGGAACGACATTGGGGTGCTGTCCAACTCTTCCCACCATATCCATCTGTTGTTCAAAGTCCCTCTTTCCTACGACCACTTCTCTCAACCTTTTCACCACCACAGTTGTTGACTCCTCCAACACAGCCTTGTATGCAGTGCCATAACTCCCCTTTCCTAAGACTTCAGCTGAAGCCCTTAACAGATCCTCAAGATCAAAATTATAAGAGCAACCTTCAAAGAACACCAGCTTGTTTTTCTCAGCTTCTTGCACCCCGCTGCCAAAATCCTCTTTGGGCTTCTCCCCCCTACCACTGCTCACAGCCTTCCCTTTCAACACGCCAGTGCCTCCATTGTCTTTTTTCTTAAGGCAGCAACACAAGATAATTAAAGCAATTAGAAACAGCACTGCAGATCCTCCTACTGCAATGGCAATGATAGCTCCTGTTGTCAGTTTCACTTTTGACCTTTTCTTTCTGGGAATGGGAGGTGGGGGAGAGAAAGGAGGTGGGGGACGGATGATGGAGCAAGGACTAAGAGGTGGTCCACACAATAGAGAGTTTCCAATGAAGGATGAATTAGGGAATTGTCGAAGAGATGGTGGAATGGAGCCATTAAGATGGTTATAGCTTAAATTTAAGCGCTTGATTGTTGTGTTGTTGAGATCTGGTATGGGGCCTGAAAGACTGTTGTTCTGAAGATACAGTCCAGTGAGACTAGATAAATTAGTAATTGCTTGAGGAATACCACCTGTGAACGAATTGAATGAGAGGTCAATTACTTTGAGCTGTGGCGAAAAGGAGGTAGGTACGCCACCAGAAAAGTTATTATGTTGGAGGAAGAGACGTTGGAGTGATGGAAGAGAGGTGATATCAGAAGGCAGATTGCCATTAAGAAGATTGGAGCGGAGGCTGAGAACCGTAAGGGCATCAAGTTTACCGAGTGTGTTGGCTGGGATATGACCCACAAATCCCACTCCAGGAAGCCGGAGTTCAAGCACGCGAGTGTTATTTGCATTGCAGGTAATACCCACCCAGGACTTGCATACTGAGGAAGTGGGATCCCAGTTGAGCTTTCGATGATGTGGTACAACAGTTGCAAAGTTGAGAAGGGCTTGAGTATCGGCCTTCAGGTCAGCAGTAGAAAGAGGAAGAAGAGTAACCAGGACAAAGAAGAAATAGAAAACTGAAGGCAGGATGAACTTCATGGAGAGTTGATTCACACAGGGTACAACAATATTGAACTCCTGCCAACAACAATGAAACATTATAAGCCTGATTTAAATTGACCTAAAATATTGACCCACAAATCCTGATTTAAATTGAAACCACACAACAACATTATAAGCCTTTAGAGAAAGCAAATCCTAGGAAGAAAACAGGACATGCAAATTCCTTTGCATTAAAAGCCATACTGCTGCAAGGACAACATCAAAGTCACAGGTCCTTAGCTGTAAAGCAAGGATACGTTCTGAAGGAGCCCACTAGTTTTCTGTGTTCAGCAGGTGTTGAAAAAAGGAACCCCTCAGAGTTCTAGTTCCATGACGGATTATCAATCTAGGTTCAGGACACGTAGAAAAACAAGAACCTTGTAACATAGGGTACGGAGGTGATCTAGCTTTATAATTTTGGATTTAATGCAACACCTACATTTGCCGTTAGAAGTAGGACATATTTCATCTGCAAGATCAAATACTAAATGCGGTGGTCTGAGGGTGGTAGAAGTCTACACCAGCTGTGCAATCAATTTATTGGTGAGGAGGATTTAGGTTTACATTCTTGTCTACGAAGAAATCATGAAAGGCACAAATTGTTAACTAGAAAGACTCCGGATTTAACTTCCCAAATTAAGCTTTCCCGGGGAGAAAAGTTAAGGTCGCTTTCCTCTTTATTTATACCCAACATCCAGAGTAATGCTCCAAAAAGTACATTACCCAAAAGCAAGTAAAAGACATTAGAGAACGAATAAAGCAAGAGGGAGGAAAAAGGAAGAAGAAGAACAATATTTTTCCTTTCTACCGTATTCTAAGACTTCTGTATGAAATGTTCAATGTCAATAATGTTAGCCAGGTAGCATCGGGTTGAATACCGAACGGAGAAAACAAGAAAGTAAATAGAAAATGAAAAGGTAATGCAGGGCATGTCTTGGCTCATCAAAGAGTACCGATAAAGTGACTCACGCTTTACATGCTAATCAGTTCAACAACACATAGGGGAATCCGAGGACTGGTGAAATAAGAAGTTGATCTTTTTGCATTTACAAATCTCACGGTGATATACTATCATTGTCCGGATTTAAGAGCCTTTTCTGGTTTAACTCCAATTTCTGAACCTTTATAAACGCCATTGACAATGAAAAGTTGACCAAAGGAACAAAGACTGGATGAAAACGAGTAAAGCTGTCAGATTTTGAGATTATGTAACGGGCAAGTTCAATGAACAGCAGCTGGAACTGTTCAACTAAACCAAAAGCACACTACTCCACCAGGGAATTGGGAACAGATGCGAAAATTAAAGAAGCAAAAATTACAAACTTGCAAGACCCACAAAACATCTCGAGATCCCAAAAAAAGACTAGTTCAAGAAACGCGGACAGAAGCTTGAAATTTGTTGATTTCAAAGGAAACAAGCAAATTCAAATGCTTCAGCTCCCTCAGAATCGATAAATTTTAGATTGGAAGGTGTCAACAAAAATGAGACAGATCTAGAGGCTTGAAGAAGCACAAAAGAACTTGTAAGCTGCTAAAACTGTCAACAATCTAAAACCCCCAGTTAAAGGGCAGAGTTGCAAACCTGGAAGCATGTAGGACTCTGTCATCTAGTAATGCTCTACGATATACAAACTTGGCCGCAGTAGCTCCATTTTCCGGCAGCCAAAAGGGAAGCGCCGTCGAAGCCACAACGGAGGAAAAAGAAGAATCTTTATTACAAGGACAGCATCAGATCCAGGAAAAAGTCGAAACGTGGAATCTTGAGAGCACAGGTGATGAGGAACATAGGAATTCACGAACTCTGAGAGGCGAATGTTTGTGTACGACTTCTGAGATGTATCTTACAGAGCCTGCTTATCATTACCAGCATTTAAAACTTCTTACGTCAAACACCCAACAAAGAGAAAAGGCAGTAAAAGATAGTGAGCAAGTGAGTAGTAATTTATGAGATGGGTGGGTGAAGTCGCGCGTTAAAGAGTGGTAAAGAAGACAGAGCTTTCTGGTTTTTGGTAGGCTTAAACGAAACAGAGAGAAAGAGAGCAGCAAACGTGTAAATTTGTGGGATGAGGGTCAGAGAGAGAAGGGGCACAGAAGGCGTGAAAGAGAGAGACAGAGCAACTCCACCTTCGCTACTGACTTTGAGCAGATTAAGGGAAAGACGTTTTCTTTAATCACTACAACGCATCGCTGTGTTATCTTTCGTCTGTTTGGGTTCATCTCGCCAAATTTACTGTTTTGCCACTACACGTTCTAGTTTTTGGAGTTTGGCAAGTCGCACATTCCACAAAGCCAGACAACATTGAATGGGAAGTCGAAGTCGACATATTTACTTACGTTTCAATGGATAATAGTCATTGTCTCCTTCCTGTGATGATGAAGAACATAGAATTACTGGTCGCACGGATAGTTTGGTTGGCTAATTAATAGGGTCAATTAGAATAAAATTTTAGGTTTGATTTCTGGTAATGGGAGGTAGTGAATTGCTCTGTTAGGAGGCTGACCAAAATTATACCATGATTCAATCCTCCAGTAATAGTCGGGCCTGCGACTGAGGGCCCTTAAGGTTGAAGATTCAACCTTTATTGAAACAAGAACACAAAATTACTTCGTCAAAATTTAAAAATAAATTCCCTTTAATAATGGTTTAAGTGGTTGAAAAATATTACTTAAGAATCTTCGAATATTAAAATTTTTTATATAAGAATTTTAAATACTTATATTCAAAGAATTTAAACTTAAAAAATACTCACTTGATTTAAATATGTCATTAATTTATTTAAACAATACATAAATTTATAAATTATTATGAATATTTAAATATTATTTAATATTAAATTTAGCAATAAATTAGATTTGAGAATTTAATTTTTTAAACTTGAAATTAAATTTAAATTTTATTTTAAACTCAAAATTGATCGAACATAATATTAAAATTCACAGATCCTAATTAAATTAAATTTATTTATTTATTACGAATTAGATTTACACTAAATTGTTATGCTTATTTAATAGACAATAAAAATAAACATGTTTCCATTGTTAAAAAAAAACAAAGATATAGGAAAATTTGAAAGAAAGACATTTGTTATCGTTGGAGGGAAGTGATATTGAGAGGACATTCGAGGATGATCTCATTCCTCTTTCATATTTATATATACTCATTATGTTAAGAAGACAATGATCTGATTCCTCTTTCATACTTATAAATACTCATTATGTTAGCAAGACAAGTCGCTGTGCTAAGTAATTATCGCGTTCTGTAACGACAAAGGTATTAATGCTGATGTTATATCTGCTTATTCCTTTGTGATGTTTAGACATGGATTCTTATGCTTTTCATTTTTATTCTTTTGATGCTTCTGATGGAAAATTTATTAATAGAATACTATGGGATGGAATGTTTCCGACGTTAAAAAGAGAGTTCCAGAGTTCAAATTCTGATGAAGTCAAATCCACACTTTGCCCCAATTCTTCTAGCAAAAGAAAAGTTGACATTCAAAATCATAACTAGACCTCAAAGAGCAGACAAGGAAAAGTCATTCCACTAAAAATTTCTAAAGTCAGCCTTTTTCCTTGATTAGTATATGGTTTTACCATTTTAAGCCAAATTATATTATAGATTACCTAAAAGATCAGCCCTCTTCGAAGTTGCACGATGGCGATAACATGTTGAAGGAGCTTATCGAAAAGCCTTTTATTTTCAAGATGTTATGGGGTTAAATTTCTTACTTGTAGGTTTTTATGTTAGTCAGGGTAGGTTCACTTGTCATCTAACTTTTAAGTAGTAAGTTTCACTAAATGATTTATCTAAAATATATAGTTTAGAGATTTCATAACGATGATATAAAAGACAACATCTTTTTAGGTGACCTCAACATATCTGAGAAATTTAGTAACTTGTCTCGGTGTAAATAAATGACAATAGAATAAATTAAAAAAACTTTGAAGGAGACAAAGAGGAGAAAAACAGTAAGACCGAATGAGATATCTATAAAGGTGTGAAAGAGTCTATGCGTCAAAAGTCTTGATTGGCTAGTAAAGTTTTTTAATGTGATCCTTGAGTCCTCCAAAAATTTTTATAAATGGAGACTGAATTTGTTAATTCCTTTATAGAAGCATTAAAGTATTTAATCACATTATGAAGTCACAGGAGAAGATAATTGAGAAGAGAGTAAAAAAGGTGATTTCTATATTAGAAAACTAATTTGGCTTTATATCAGGAAGGCTTATAATAGAAGCGTTACATCTCCTTAGAAGATTAATAAAATATTACAAGAAAAAATAGAGAAATTTGCATATAGTTTTTGTTGATTTAGAGAAAGCATATGAGAGGGTTCTTAGAAAAATAATGTGAAGGTGTTTGGAGGTTAAGGGAGTTCCAATGTCTTATATACGAGTGATTAGAGATATGAACGAAGAGATAATGACTAGAATAAGGATGATAGGAGGAGATATTCATTTTTTTTTTTGGAATTGAGTTACACTAAGGCTCCACATTAAGCATTTTTTTATTAGTAGTAGTGATAGATGAATTTACTAAGAATATTTAAGGAGATGTGCTTTGGTGTATGTTATTGCTACGATATTGTCTTGGTGGATGAAATAAAAAAGGGGGTCAATGTTAAGCTAAAATGTTGAAGAGAAACGATAGAGTTGAAAGATTTTAAAATAAGCATGACTAACACTTAGTACTTAAAATGCAACTTTTTAGGCCATTAGGTGACTACCAACGTGGATGTAAAAATTGGAAAGTTATATAACAGAATGAGTGTTTTAAGTACCTAAGTTCTATCATCCAAAACAATTAAGAAATCGATTAAAATATAATCCATCATTTAAGATCATGACAACTCAAATAAAGAAGTACATTAGGAGTTTTATGTGACAAGAAGATATCACTTAAATCTAAAGGTAAATTTTATCATTTAACGATTAAGCCAATCATGTTATATGAGACAGAGTGTTGACCCATTAAACAAATACATAATAATAAGCTTTTGCTCCGATGAATGTGTAATCATACTAGAAGAGATAAGATCAGGAATTTAATGATATGAAAGAAATTAAAGGTAATTGATATTAATGACAAATTGCGAGAGACAAAATTTAGATAATTTGGACTTATTAAAAGAAGATATGTTGACATTCTAATGAGATGATGAGAGAAAATAATACTTAAAAACTGTAAGAAAAAAATCTAAAAAGAACTGAAAAGAGATTATCAAGAATAATACGGCATGATTAGATCTTATTAAAAACTTGACTCATACTAGAAAACTTCGATATACTAAATACAAATAAAAATTGTGAAAAACTTTTGATATACTAAGAAATGAGTAAAGGATATAGCTTAAAGAAAGCATTTACAATTTCGTAGATTATATGAACATGTGTATTATGCATTTATTGTGTAACATCTGCTGCGTCCTAGTTAGCTTCCTGTTAAGCGTAATTAATGTGTTGACAGGCATGATGGGCGTTACCAGGCCTCGAGGCATAACGGGGCACCTAAGCCACTCGCAATACAACTCATACCCGGCGGAGTCATAAGTTCAATTGACACTTTTGACAATTTAACCCATCCCATACCGGGTTAAATTGTCAACCGATTTATCTCATCATGGTACAGCGGTGGCATTCTCATAATCAACCGATGCACTTGAGTGTAGCAGTTGAAAATTCCGACGGGTCCAATAGCAAATATCCATGGTGCGTTCTCTGTGAGATATGGATCGAGATTATCAAACAATCTCAGCGCAGATTGAAGAATTTCGTGGCTACTCGCGTGCTCGATGGTCAGATTGATGATCGAAGCAGGAAGCCCACAAAAAACTTTCTCTTTATTATTTATTTGTATGTATGTATGTATTTTTGTACTTACTTATTTTATTATATTTTTATGTTTACTTAATTAATTTATTTAATTTTTTTAACATATGTATGCACATTTATTTTTAATTATATAATAACTTCATGACATATTATATATGGATGTATCGCAAATAATCTATCTACTCGATAGTGATAAGACTACGTATTAACGGATCTCTCTAAACTTCATACGTAATTGAGTGTTGACAATGATGATGATTTAATTAAGAGATTATTATATTAATCAGCCTTACGTCATATAAGCGGTCAGGTAAGCAGTATTTCGTTCAAGAATTAGGACATGAAAACACATCATCATTAAATAGGTAGAAATTAGATAGTAACATACTATTGTATTATCCATCTAGTCCTGATCCAACAGCACCACCGCATCTATTCTTTTCATTTAGTTTCTTGTTAGGTAATTTAATTGCCCTATGCCAACTACTCCACCATATAAAATTAAATGCTTATCGAATTCGTATCTTATGCGCTTAACCTATGATAATTATACGATCCATATATGCATGAAGAAAAAAAAAAACTTAAACTAGAAGAGTTTGTGGTTTAATATCTCAGAAGTCAAATTAAACATATATAAAACAGGTGAAAATGACCAAGAAGTTAATTAAAAAAACTAAAATTCAAAGGATGATAGTCTTACAAAAATAGTCATAATGTCTCGACTTTCTTCAAAAATTTGTATTTCTATTTTTTAGTTTTTAAATTATATATATAAAAAGTTTGTTTAAACTTTTTAGTTTTATTTTTAGTTTTTAGTTTTAGTTTTGGTTTCTAAATAGTTTTTAAAAATTATGAGAATCATAAATTGGTTTTTTGTTTATATTTCTCTATAATGTAATTTACTATCAGCTAAATATATTAATTATTAATAAGATTTATAAATAATTTAATTTAATATTATATATTTAGTTAACTAAAATTAATTATTAATATGAAATAAGAATCATTTTATTTCACTTAATAAATTAATTTAATTTTTGTAAATAAATTAAATAAATAAATATAATTAAATTTAAAATGTCTTCAAAATATATAAATTTTATTAAAAAATTTAAATATTAT
Organism: Erythroxylum williamsii; assembly: GCA_027564335.1. NCBI lineage: Eukaryota > Viridiplantae > Streptophyta > Magnoliopsida > Malpighiales > Erythroxylaceae > Erythroxylum > Erythroxylum williamsii. The sequence continues at coordinate 6,977,902 of JANITW010000008.1, read as the reverse complement.
ATAAAAATAGTTTTTAAATTATCTTATTTTAATAAAATAAGATGATTTATTAATAATTTATTATATAATAGATTAATATTTCAACCGAATTTAATTTATAGTCGAGTAACCAATAATTTATGTCGAATACATTAAGCAATACCTATTTGTCTCGCCCATGTTACTGTCATCCTTTTCATTATCAAGAAAAAAAGGAGTACGTGTTTTTTTTTTCATAAAGAAACGAATACATATATTATACTATTAAATGGGGAAAGAAAACTCCAACTATAATTTCTACTAAGATATTAAAACAACCCACAAATATATAGTAATACCAATAAATGCCAATATCTTAGGATTTGATATGGTGCGCTGGTCGTAACCTGTAAACGTGCATTGCATGAGAGGGACGAATTATAGACAAAAGTCTATTATTTCATTTGTCACGACCTTTCGTTTTCCTGCAAGGTCAAATGGGTGTGATGGTACGGCTCATTCTTCCAACTTTTCCGGCAATCATAAAAGCTATATCAAAGCTGCTTCCTAGCATTAAACTTAATTTAACTAAGTAAATTAAGAATTATAAATCCACCCAAGTAAGTGCATGACAATGGAGGGGGAAGTGTTGCTTGCTGAATGCTTTTCCTTTTTATGCGGGGTGAACATCGGATCGCGTAATTAAGTTTGACCAAGGCATTGGTTTGAAATCTTTTTTAACACTTTGTTAACACCATCTTGACGAATCAAGAACTTGATTGTAAGTTAAGACAGGTAATTTAAAGAAATTGATTGAACAAAGTTGATTAATGATGTTCAACTTGCTTTTGCTATAATATATAAGGCCTTGACATTTTTTCTAGTTACTAGATGTTAATATCCCAATATAACAAAAATAAATAAATTACAATTACAATTTTCAATTTCCTTCTCGGGAAGAAATTCAAGAAATTGCACGTAATAATAATGTAATTGACTTTTTGAGAATTATTTCTGATATGATGATGGAGTCGATATCATGAGAAATTTAAATCTTTAGTCTTGTACATGGGAGATGATGTAAATCTTCAATAGCTTTTCTTCTTGTGATGATTAGTTCCCCTGCACGAAGGTAGCAGAAACCACATGGTAGGGTAGGGCCTTTGTCAATTTTAAAAATCATCCTCGCTGTGTTTAATTTTAATATGTTTTTATGTAAATTAGTGGAGAGGACATGCATGGATCCACAAATTAGGTGAGTGTAGGACCTTACTTACTCAAATTACCTATGGAGGCATAGATGCAGCCTACTAACTAATAAATTAAAGTGTTAATTGCTTACCACATTACTTCATTCATCTACCTGCTACTGATTTTGCTTCCAATCTGGTCAAAGAAATTATTAGTGACCATCAAGTCTCACCACCATACCTGACCTACCAACTCTTCTTTTTTTTCCCTCTGTTTGTTCAAACTTCAAAGGTATCCGAGACTGCCACGACCAAAGGATTTAGGGGAGAAAATTGCCTACTCGTGGATTTTGTTCTCTTTCTAAAGTTACAAGCCACCGATTTGAAGTGGAAAGGGCATGCAACAAAGCGTAATTCAATTGCAGAATCAAGCTTTTGCACCAAATAACATTCCAAGTAAAATGATCTGTCAGCCTCCTCATCAGAGTATGTATGGGGACAACTTTTCACAAGTCTAAACAAAATTAGCAAATTAAGAAAAAGAGTGATAACAAAAGGAAAGAGAGAAGAAGAAAAAGAGTCAAATAGAGTTTTCATTTGGCTGAATGAGCTTTGGAAGGATAGACTCAGTCAAGAATCTCGTATCGGACAACTACAAGAGCATTAAATAATATATAATAATATGCAAATCTCTTCCTCTTGAGTTAGCTTTTGGGGTTGAATTAGGCACTTCTAACATGGTATCAGAGCCAAGTCAGTTTGTCTTCATGATTTGGGACGGTGTTTGGTTATATTTCTTTGTCCAATATGTCCATCAGGGGGGTGTGTCAGGAATCCCACATCGGACAACTATAAGAGCATTAAACAATATATAATAGTATGTAAACCTCATCTTCTTAAGCTAACTTTTGGAGTTGAATTAGGCACTTCTAATAAATACAATGCCCTAACAGCCTCATATTTTTTGTCTTCCAGCTGCCATGCCGGAGTATATCTTCATCATCAGGTTTTTCTTTAAAAGGTTGCATATTCGATAGTAACATTTCTCCAACTTGCTTTCAAAAAGGGAAGGAAGTGAATTCTTATTTCGTTAAAACCAAAAGTGTTACGTTTATTAATGTCTAGTGCGATCTCCGATATCTTCTTCGTTGAGTTCTGCTTGGAGCGAGCTGGTGTGTCGGTTTTGCTCGAGTTGTTTGTCCAGTACTCTTTGTCTCTTGTCACCTTCTCCATACGGATGTCAAGATTCTTTGCCAATTACTAACTCAGTAATTTCAGACTATGTTATAGAATTAATTAAAGTAATTGACTAATCTGATTAGTTTAAAATTTTCAAAATAATTTTGGTTATGTCAGTATAATTATAATTATTCACTAAATAAGTTATTGAATATATATAAGAATTCATAAATTACATAATTTGAATAATGAATTAAGAATTTAAAATTAAGGAATAAATTTGAGATATAATATATTTTCACATTGTTGAAAATTTCCAAGTGAAATAATTTCATGTTTGAAAGAGACATAAAGATGATCGAGTTATATATTATGATAAGATTCATTACTCGTTGTCTTAAAGTTTTAAGATATGATATCATAATTATATATGAGCTCACTTGTATCCGGTCTAATTTTTCACCACGTCCCCTTAAAATCCTTTATTTGTAGCAAAGTTAGGTTAGCAAAGTTTGGTAAATAGAAATTCATAAATTTGAGTCAAACGAATACGTGATTTACTAAACAAAATGTTAGAAATTCATAAGTGGAATAGTTTCATGTCGGAAAAAGACGTAATATGAGATCTTGGTTATATATTGTATCACTTGAATCAATTCTAATTTCTTCTCAAAATCTTTGGCACATCTTATAATTTTCTTGTGCAACCCCAACCTACAACTTATCAGTGAGGGATAGCTGGGGGCGTTTCACATAAATAAGCTCACTTATGAATATTTACTAAAAGAAAATGAATTCTCAAGAAGTTCAATCGTGTAAAATAATGTTAATATGATACGAGTTAAATGTATGCATGCTATGTAGCAGTCCTTTCCATTGGGGATTCCAGTATAAGAAACTCCTGATGAAAACTATTTCTTTATCTTCTGAAAATTTATTAGAAATTTCCTTTAGTTACGTTTAACAATCAGCTAATTACATTAACTATTAGTTGATTTTATTAGTAATTAGCTGATAGTCAAGGATGGATCTAGGGGAGCTAGCAAGGACTATAGCCCCTACAAAACTAATTTTTTTTTCAGAATATATGTATATATATAGTAAACTAAGTAGGGCTATAACCCCTACAAAACTAAGTTCCTTGACCCCCCAAGATTAAAATCCTGTATTCGTCACTGCTGATAGTTAATTATATCAACTGATTTGACTTGCGAATTGTATTAGTTGGTTATCATTTGATGTTTAGTAAAATTAGTTGTTTAGTGTTAGTTGTTTATGTATAAATGACTTATAAGGATATAACTTTTAAAAAAAATTATAAAGATATGAATATTATATATCTTAATATTTCATTGAATATTCTTATAGTAATATAAAATTTAGATATTTAATTCTAAAAAAACTAAATTTATAATTTTAATAAAAAATATAGAACATATAATAATAATAATAATAATAACAATAACAAAATTTAAATCTCATATCTAATTTTATATCTTATGTTGTCTGCAAACTTATGAATAAATAATATCTTGCTTATCAATTTAAACTACCATAGAGACGTTTCGATGAATTTATCAATAACAGTTATAGTTATTCTCATACATTTTAGATAGGTTGAAATAAATTTGAGGATATAATTGTCTTTCAATAAAATTTTTATTAGCTGATAGGTTGAAAAGCTACTCTTAATAGCTTTTCAAAAAGTGACTAGTTGAGTTGAATCAATCAATTTAATCAACTTCTAACCAAACAAATATATTATCTAATTAATATAGTCAAATAATTTATATTCTTTAATCAGCTGAAATACGGCTTAAAAGCTATGTGCCAAATACCTCTTTTGTGTTATTCAGTTTTGTGACAACTAAGAATGCTTAAAAGTATACGTTAACAATGTGCTGTGTGTTATAAAACCGAAACTAAACTTGAGAGAATATTTGGGAGAGGAGAATTCTTCTTATATAAAAATGGTGTATCTTA
>JANITW010000008.1:6927175-6952761 GCA_027564335.1 Erythroxylum williamsii | reverse complement strand
TTCTTATTAATAATTAATATATTAAATAATAAAATTATATATATTTAATTGATAGTAAATCAAATTATAAGAAAATAACAAATAACAAAAACCGTTTTTATGGTTTTCATAATTTTAAAAAATAAGATGAAAAAAAACCAAAAAAACCAAAAAAATATTTTTTTTACTAAATTAAAAAAAAAAAAAAGAATAGAAATAAACATCCGCATTCCCACCGATATCTATTCTCAGGGAGCTCATAAAATTCAAGTATCTAAAAGCTGTACCTGAACAAGGTATTTTCTTTCCAGATTTTCCTGATCTCAAGGTTCAAGTCTTCTTAAATTGTAACTAGGCATCTTGTTCAAATAGTAGTATTGACTATTATATATTTTTAGGCTCATCTCTAATCTGTTGGAGACAAAGAAACAATTTATTAGTTCTTATTCTTTTGAGGTGGGTATTATATAATTGTCTCCAATGTTTGTGCATTGCAATAGTTATAATACTTATTAAAAAATTCACACATTTCTTCCAAGGCCTACGCTATGATTTTGTGATAATTTATGTTCTTATATTCTCGTGAACACACTAAACTTCAAATTGGGATGATGAAATCGTTGCCGATCTCTTCTTCAACTCACCAAACCTTGGATTTATCTATGCGACATGTCCAAATGGCAATGCAAATCACCGGGATTTATCTCTTTGGGTTGTCAATTATGTATGACTGTTGACTGATTCATAGGCTTTTCCTTTCTCGATTTTGGGTTAGATACATAGCATCCATTTGTCAGAAATTTTAGTATGCTATGTAATATAATCTAGGCATGGTATTGCTTGATAGTGGTTGACCTTTATCAGCTTACGGCTTATGCATTCTTTAAATATATATTTTGATTTCTTTGAACTTAATAAAATTCAATTTGAATGTATAATAATTTTAATTATTTTAAAATACAAATTATTATTATTATTATTTATTACGCTGTAGGTCCAGGATGCGTAAATGGACACCACCAATAAGACACGCATCATTTTCTACGAAATATTATGAGTATTTTAATTTGTCTATTCTCATATGGAAGCATCTATATTTGTTGAAGAGAAAACTTGGATTCTAATATCGTAATTAGTTAGTGTCGATGAGTCTGAATGGCTTAAAATGTGTAAAAGAAGCAATTTCCAATAAGTCCGGTGATGATAATATACTACCTTACGTACGACTAACATCGTTTTGCTTTTTAATTTGTTTAGGATTAAACATATAAAATAACATGGTCTCTTCCTCCACCATTAATTGGAACTTGTAGGATAAATTTGTGTTACAGTACATGTTTAACACGTTATCCTTCTACCCTGACCCCAAAATGAAGAGTTGCTCCACCGAGTCTAGATCTCTTGTTTAATATCATAGTATTTTTTGTATTCAATAAATCTCAGTCATTTATTTATGTGAGTCTAGCGTAAGTTTCGCGTGAATTTCACGTGAGTCCCATAAAATAAATAATTAAAATTTCATAAAACAGAATAAGACAAAATAATATTGTACCAAAATCTTACTCCAGTTCCACTGCTTATGTTTTCGAGTCAGAGGTAACAACGATAAACAAAACTCGGACAACATGCAAATAACCGATTCAGGACTTCCCCCTTGGTTTGGTTTGGAAGGAGTCTTTTTAATGCTGATGATCGAATAATTATTTAACTCTTAAAATTGGTTCTTCAACCCGAGATTTGTGATTTATGAACTATTATATGTATGTTGAGGATTTATTTAATAAGTATTTAAAAGTATCACGTACTAAGTAGTTTCTGAAAAAGGGTAGCTTCAGTTGGCCATGGACATGTTGACCAACAGGATGGAATAAGGAACTAGCAGGGCCATGCTTGACGCCAACACGGCGGGTTCTGCTATGCTGCGAACTTGCGTATAATCGAAAGAATGTATTGGTTAATTCACTGTGATCCGTTTTCCAACATAAAACAAAATAGAAGTAACAACTATCGGAGTTTTAAACTTCTTTTGACAGGAATCAAAGCTTTAACCTTCGTTCTTGGACGAACCTCTAATGTCCTGTAACGGATAGGAAATCCTGAAACAACCTCAGGGATACGTCTTCCATCTAACGCGTTTAACACCAGGTCAGACCATTCAACCTAGCTGGGAAGTTTCTCAAATCTTCACCTTTCTTTGTCACTGGATATTAAAACCACCGATATTATATTACATTCTCTATCTTCCTCGCATCAATCTCTCAACAAAGCCAAAATGGCCACCCCTATTTGGCGATGTTTTTAATACGGTTACATTGTTTCCCCTTCTACTACTCTTTTTTGTTTTTAACAGTTTAATTTATTATTGTTGAAAACATAGTAAACAAAACTGGGATGGTGATGGATATTATCATCATTCTCTATTATGGTCTTTGCCATAATAATCCTAAGTCATAAAAGTAACTTGGTTAGAAAGATATCAAGCACAGCCCCTGACTTCGGGTTCCTATGTTTTCCTGCTGAAGCTGCGATAACCCCGTTATTATTCTTCCCCACTAAATAACACAGGTTCTCATTTCACTCAATACTCTGACTTTCGTATTTCTTGTATATGAATATGATGGTTTTACTCTATGATATATAATCCTTGAAAGTATTCCGTTGTTTTTGCTCATGTAATTGGTCTGTGTAAGAAAAACAATTCAGGCTCTCAAGTTTTTGTTGCTTGTTTCTTGTTTTCAGGAGTATTTGTTTACTTTAAGAAAATTTCGTTTTTTGTCCCTGTAGGAAATGCTTCATAAGTATGGTTGTTTTTCCATTTTTGGGATGTTCAATTCAAGAGCTTACACGTTTGGAGCCCTTTTACTCCTGTGGCTGTGTTGGTCTCTATTACTAATTGAAGCTCAAAGTAGCATTACTGATCCTGTGGAAGGTGATTCTGCTAGATCTCCTTTTAGTTTCCCCAGAAGCCAACTATCTTGAGTTGAATATTTGCCACAATTCCACAACTTTTTTTCCCTGTAATCACCATTGAGTAAATGCGTGCATTTGCATACTCTATCACCAATTAAATTCATTACTTATCACAAATTCTTTTATCACCAACTAAGTTCATTCAAGAAATATCAAGTCTATTTCATGCGTGAAAAGCCAGAATTCGCATTTGTTAACAAAATTCTTGTGTAAAGGATTGATCTTTTTTCCTCTTTCCACCATTCCATTTGCTCCAAGTGAGTGAAATGAAGATATCCTGTTTAAAATTGTAGTGGACGCATTGCGGGATATAAGGAACTACCTTGTTGATGTCAATGGGAACTTAAGGAACTGGAATCGTCGGGATCCATGCACCGCAAATTGGACTGGAGTTTTATGTTTCAGTACGACAATGAACGATGGTTATCTTCACGTCACAGAATTGTAACTATCAAATTTTCTTCCAAGTCTCTTCTTATATCGACATCGAAATTAAAATCATGTTAACAAGCCTTCTGGTATCATTTTCCTTCCTTCCGATTCTGATAATTATGTTTCTATTGGAAATTTGGAACTAGTTTTACTGTTACGCAAATTGGTATGAGAACTATGTCGAAAAACTGAAAAGTTTATTAACGAATGTTTTCGGCGGTTGTGTTTACAAAATCATTTGCTTTGTGAAATGATATGTGTTTCCTTTAAATTGATCTCGTGCAGGCAACTATTAAGCATGAATTTGTCAGGAGGTTTGTCACCATCTCTTGGACGCTTATCTTATCTGCGAATACTGTAAGTGTACATCACCTGTAGAGCTCTCTTTATGACCTATATTCTATCATCTGTCTTCTCACAGGGACTTCATGTGGAACGACATCACTGGCAGTATTCCCAAGGAAATAGGTGACATCAAATCTTTGGAACTCCTGTAAGTTTCAGTTACATACTCATTTGATTAAGCTCTCTCTTTTTTGTATTAACTGCCCTTGGTGATTTTTATTTGGTCGATTTCTTACTCTATATCTGGAACTTCTATTTTCAGGCTTCTAAATGGAAACCAGTTGACAGGTTCTCTGCCTGAAGAGCTTGGTTATCTGCCACTCTTGGACAGGATACAGATTGATCAGAATAAAATATCTGGACCACTGCCTAAGTCGTTTGCATACTTGAACAAAACAAGGCACTTGTGAGTGCTCTATATGGCTTTAAGTTACTGCTGGAACATTTTCATAGAATTGCTTCCGTTTAACTGATCTTGCAATTTTTCTCCTCGGCAGTCACATGAACAACAATTCAATTAGTGGTCAAATCCCGCCTGAGCTGTCCAGACTACCAAGTCTTGTCCACTTGTAAGTTGGTATTAGCTAGTTTTCCTGTGTTTGATATGGATAAACGACTCTCTTCATTATTATCTTATTTCTCTAAGACATCAATGCTGTTCGTATGTCGATGAATACTTGCAGTCTTTTGGACAACAACAACTTATCGGGATATCTTCCACCAGAGTTCTCTCAATTCCCAAACTTGCTAATACTGTATGGTTTCTCTTATCTATCAGGACATTATGAAGCATGATTAACTGTTTATTCTGTACAATTTTACTTCAGAAGATGCAGTTTGTCTGGATTTCTGTCTGAAACTCCCATGCCTCTCCCTTTTTCTTTCTGTGCAGTCAACTTGATAACAACAACTTTAATGGTGGGACGATTCCAAATTCTTTCGGAAACATGACTAAATTGTTGAAGTTGTAAGTACAAACTACACCTTAAAAGCTAGTACGTGGTTATTGAAAGTGTGGATATGGTTAAAAGAATATGCACTTCTAGCAATCGATATTTGTGGATAAAAGCCTTTGATCCTTCATTCATGCATTTTCTGTTTTAAGGTAGAGACAAGTACATTTCAGCGAATTGAGGACTGAAATAAAGAAAAGTTTTGTGGTTGCTGAAGTTATGACTGCATCATACAATAAGAAGATTATATGGTTTGATCTGAAGTTGCTGGATAGTCATACTACTGTTTGCTTTTGGCACGATATCTTTTGTTATACCTTGTTTCCTTTGCCTTATCTTCTTCGCACGGATTCTTACGTTATCTCTGCGCCTTGTTTGCTGTTTTAGGAGCTTGCGGAACTGTAACTTGCGAGGTCCAATGCCTGACCTTAGTAGGATACCAAAACTTAGCTATCTGTAAGTTTGTCTATATTTTATATTTCTGTCTCATTGACACGAGTTATTTACCTTCCTTAGTTCCTATTCTTGGATATTTATGCTGGCCTTGTCATCTAGAGAAAAATTTCTGATTGCTTACAGAGACCTGAGTTCGAATTACTTAATTGGGTCAATACCTTCCAATAAGCTTTCTGATAATATCACAACAATGTAAGTTCTTTCACTTCTTGATGTTCTACATGGAAAGTAATAGATTCTTTTTCCGATTATTATGATTAACTCACTTTGATGTTGACTTGTGAAATTTGTAGAGATTTATCCAGCAACAATCTTACAGGAACCATACCTGATTACTTTTCCAGTCTTCCTCAACTTCAAAAGTTGTGAGTGTTATTCCACTAACACTTTCGTTTATCTTTTTTAGTTGCAAGGCTCCTTTAATGGTATTCGAATGACACAGTTTCGTATGTTACTATGAGGGTTTTGACACAAAAGAATTGAACGTTGCAGAGCAATAATAAGGTTAACTAGGTTATCTTCAATGGCAGGTCACTTTCAAACAATTCACTGGGTGGGTCTATTCCATCAACTATTTGGCAAAGTAGGGCTTTCAGTGGAACTGAGAGACTTACCTTGTAAGACGTTAATGATGATATTTCATTTCCTTCAATAGCATCTTCTATAGTGGTGCAAATCTACATATAAGAACTTAAAATTCTTTTTACATTGTTCTCTTAAGCAGAAATGTAAGTTCTATTGATATTAATCTTTTGTCGTTCTTTGATGTTGCAGAGATTTTGAGAACAACAAATTTTCAAATATTACGGGAAGTGTTAGTCTCCCTCAAAATGTCACACTCTGGTTTGTTTCTGAACTCCTTCACTATGAATGATCTAGATGAGCATGACAAATTTCCTTCTGATATAAGCAACTTTCTATCTGAAATGAATAGCATCCCTCGTGCCTGTCTTCTTGAAAATATGGAAAATATAATACTGAATGTTGTTTCAGATGAGTTTTAAATGATTATGTTATGCATGTTACGAAACATTTTCAGGCTTCAAGGCAACCCTGCCTGTAAAAATTCTAGTCTAGTCCAGATCTGCGGAAATGCAAATTATGTGGAGAAGATGACGAAACCAATAGCCCGAATCAATGTCTGTCCTATACAATCATGCCCACCTCCTTATGAATATTCGCCATCTTCTCCTACACCTTGTTTCTGTGCTGCACCTCTGATTGTTGGGTACAGATTGAAAAGTCCTGGATTCTGGGATTTTCTTCCCTACAAAAATATGTTTGAGGAGTATTTGAGTTCAAGTCTTAAATTAGACCGTTCTCAACTGTACCTCGAACATTTTGTCTGGGAAGAGGGGCCTCGATTGAGAATGCAATTGAAGTTTTTTCCCGTCTATGATGCCAACAGCAATAGTTCCTATCTATTCAACAGGACCGAGATTCGGCGCATCAATAGTTTGTTCACTAGGTGGAACATCTCTGATAGTAAAGTGTTTGGACCTTATGAGCTTCTCTACATCAATCTACTGGATCCGTACAAAGATGGTTTGTCTCCAAACCTAGTTATTGTTGCAAGGAAATCATTTGATGACTATATTATGAAAAAAAAAAACTTCTTTGCTTGGTATGCAAATGATAGCTTGTATGAGTTTCTCATTTTGTACATACAATGATCCATTGTCCGATATACTTCAACACATACAGCATTATGAAGTTGTTGACTGAATTTAGATATTTCAGAGTACGCTACCCGTCGATCATCCGGTATAGGGAAAGGCGTTCTGGCTGGTGCAATTGTAGGAGCCATTGCTGGTGCAGTTACATTATCTGCAATTGTAACACTTCTTATTCTGAGGGCGCGTTCGAAGAACTATCAAGCAATTCCTAGAAAACGTCTTGGTGAGTATTAGTGTTTATTATTGTCACTGAATTCTACATTTCATAAATTTCATGCGGTAATGAAATTCACGTCTAAAAATTTGCTCCACATCAGCTTCCAAAGTTACCACCAAAATTGATGGAGTAAAGGATTTCACTTTCTCTGAAATGGCCTTGGCGACAAAAAATTTCAGTAGCTCCACCGAGGTTGGTCACGGAGGGTATGGCAAGGTTCATAGAGGAGTCCTAACTGATGGCAAAGTTGTGGCTGTAAAACGTGCTCACATGGGATCTTTACAGGGCGAGAAGGAATTCTTAACTGAAATAGAGTTGCTGTCAAGGTTGCATCATCGAAATCTCGTGTCCTTGATTGGATATTGTGAGGAAGAAGGTGAACAGGTAGTCTCTCATCTCATTCCCTAACTTGCTTATTTCTCATCGATCTGGGGAATTATCATTAGCTAACTGTTTGTTTGTAAGAATCTGTTTCTTCCTCATCTGACTTCATAGATATTCTTGATTAGGAGCTATGACATGGTGTTTCAGAAATGAAAACACCGAATTACTTTTTAAACTATGTAGGAATCTCTCTGTTTACTCAAGTCTTAGTAACATTAAAAACAGAAATATTTAACTGTAATTACTCTATTTTCTGTTTCACTATCTGCACAAAAACTCAGAAAAAACTGCGTTATGAGCAAATTTCAATTCCTTGGTTCGGTTTCTTTGACTATGGATGTGTTCAAGCTGATAATATGGGAATGATTTGATGTATATTGCTATTTGCTCACGCAGATGTTGGTTTATGAGTTTATGTCAAATGGAACTCTTAGAGACCATCTGTCTGGTAAGTTTCATATTTTCCCTATTAAAACTTTTTTCCAATAATCAAAACGTGTTCAGAAACTTATACCATTATTTTCAAGTTTACATATAACACAAGTTCGATCACACTTGATCTTTTTACGGTGAACCATTTATTTGTACGCCAGCAAAGACTAAAGAAACCTTGAGTTTCGCTACAAGATTGAGGATTGCCTTGGCTTCGGCTAGAGGCATTCTCTACCTACATACAGAAGCCAACCCTCCAATTTTCCACCGAGATATTAAAGCAAGCAACATATTATTGGACTTCAATTACACTGCAAAGGTTGCTGATTTTGGACTGTCGAGGCTAGCCCCAGCTCCTGATATTGAAGGTTCTGCACCAGCTCATGTATCCACAGTTGTAAAAGGCACTCCAGTAAGTCTGCATTTATTTGATATATAGATTCTGAAATAAGTCGGTACATTCCATGGAAGAACATGAGCCAGGTTTGATGTCTTTGTATCACCTTTTCAGGGTTACCTTGATCCAGAATATTTCTTAACGCATAAGTTGACCGACAAGAGTGATGTATACAGCCTTGGTGTAGTATTTCTAGAGCTATTGACAGGGATGCAGCCAATCTCACGTGGCAAAAACATTGTTAGGGAGGTAATGCCACAAAACCTCTTCTTAACTTTGAAGTTTGAGAGTTAAGTTTGTACCACTACTTAAATTAGCCCGTTTGATGATAGATCCGATAGTTGCGATATATCCTCCACTCTAACCATTGAAAGGATTTCTACGGCTGCAAAATATGAGTTCTTTCCATGATCGCTAATCCTCTGTATTTTTCTTCGATTTGTGTAATTAAGTAATGTATTAATATTCGTTTGATCAGGTAAATGTTGCATATCAGTCTGGCATGATCTTCTCAGTGATTGATGGAAAAATGGGGTCTTATCCTTCTGACTGTGTAGAGAAGTTCTTAAACCTGGCACTGAAATGTTGCCAAGATGAGACGGACATGCGACCTTCAATGGCTGATGTAGTAAGAGAACTTGAAATTATATGGGGCATGACGCTGCGAGGCAATACCGGAACAACGGAGCAGATGGAAGTTGATGCAGGGAACCAAATATCACCACCATCATCGGCTACTGTACAGAGGAATCCATATGCATCACTAGATGTCTCCGGAAGTGACCTTGTTAGTGGTGCCGTTCCAAGCATCAGTATCATCAGTCCCAGATAAAATGGAAGGGACCACTTTGGATGTTATAACCTGTACGTACTATAGAGCTTGAAGTTCGTAATGGATTAATGTAATGGATTAACTTTTTGGTTGAAGATATGTGTACAGGCTTACTCTTTTCTTTTGTAGACGTATATGTACACTGTTCCCCGTAATAACAGTCTTCCTAGTTCCTACTAAGTTTTCTTTTTCCGAAGCGTGTAAAAGATTTAAAGAGTAAAATTTATTATAAAATTTGTCAAAAGATTAAATAAAATTTAAAAAATTATTATACGATTAAAAGAGATTATTTATAATTTATAAAATTTGAAATTAGATTATTCATAATTTGTAAATTTTGAAATTTAACTTATAAATAAATTATTAAATAAAAATTAATTAATAAATAAAAATTATCTAATTAATTAATAAATTGATCTGTATTTATGAATATGATTATTACTATTGAGACGGATATCTCTTTTAACATTTTTTAAATCTAATATAGAGACAAATACTTTTAAATTTAATAAAATTTAAAATATGAATTCAATTGAAATTTTAATATTAACTAAACTAAATCACTTAAATTTTATTTGAACATAAAAAATAATGTTTAAATCATATGATGTTTTAAGTTATTTAAATTATTCAAATGAAATTCTTTTCTTATTATGCTATAATTTTTTATGTATTGTTTGTAGATTTCTCTTTAAAAATTAATTTACTTTAATATTTATTTCTCTTTAAAAATTAATTTACCTTATTGAGTTAATATTAAGAGTTTGTTTAATATTTAAAAATATTAAATATTTATTTAAATATAAATTTAACAATTTATTTTATCCTTTTGCCGAATATCAAGCTTTTGCTGATTATATAAAAAAAGAAATGCATAAAAAAACCAATTTTGGTTAGTTTGGTGCTCTTGAATAAAAATAAAAATAACATATATCGAAATTATGATAGAAAAATGTATTTGAATATAAGAAAACAACAATAAGGTCAAAAACGACCCCAATAATAACAACAATATATCTTTAAAAATAAGAATTTGTTATAAAATAAAAATATTAAAAATAAATAAATAACTAATATATAAATATAAAATAAAAAAAAGATACACAATACGGCCGAATGGGTCATATAATATGCACAATACGGTCCAAATTAAACCATTAACCCTTTATGTGTACTTCTTGTGTGGGCTTATTGTTATGAAAAAAGGCCTCAAATTGGAATTCGGGTTTTAGGGTTATGCGATACACTCCTCTTTCTGCATAAAACCCAAACTAGGGTCCTCCCTCGCAAAGTCAGAACCCTAAAGCTTTCTCAGTTTTTCTGCCGCCATGGGAAGAAGTAAGTCAGTCCCTTCTTTCTGCCTCTTCAAATTTCTTGTCTAATCTTTTATGCATTACACACACAGATCTGTTATAGTCGTTCTTTATCAGCAATTGATCCATTTTCCCTTATCTCTTAGTCTTTTGGATTTTCAGTTTATTCTGATGTTTAGTACTTTTCCGACTGTTTTATGTTTTCCGTGTTTTACGAATTGATCCGTTTTATGTTTTTAGTTAGTTCATTTTACTGCAGTAATCATTCTGTTCTTAGAACTATTATCGCACGGTGAATTATTTTTGGGAAATGCTGTATTGGTTCGCTCTTGCAGAAAATAAGTTGCTATAATTTATGTTTTAATAGATTTAGGGTGATTGATAGTTTCTCTTGCTGTAAATAAGATTAGAACTAATATTACGTCAAGTATTTTGTTTGATGCGTAACTTTTGGATATTTTATATGCTTCCAGGGCTCTAGTTGGTGAAAGTAATTTTTTTCTTTCCAGCTAAATCTTGTTTCTTCTCTTGTTTTTAAATAGGACCAGCAAGGTGTTACCGTCAGATAAAAAACAAACCATACCCCAAATCACGTTTTTGCCGTGGTGTGCCTGATCCCAAGATTAGAATTTATGATGTTGGGATGAAGAAGAAGGGAGTTGATGAATTCCCATTCTGCGTTCACTTGGTGTCTTGGGAGAAAGAAAATGTCTCCAGTGAGGCTCTTGAGGCTGCTCGTATTGCTTGCAACAAGTACATGGCCAAATTTGCTGGAAAGGATGCTTTCCACTTGAGGGTTAGGGTTCATCCTTTCCATGTCTTGCGTATTAACAAGATGCTTTCCTGTGCTGGGGCTGACAGGCTCCAAACTGGTATGAGGGGTGCTTTTGGAAAGCCACAGGGCACTTGTGCTAGAGTTGCCATTGGTCAGGTTCTTTTGTCAGTTCGATGCAAGGACAGCAATGGTGTTCATGCCCAGGAGGCTCTTCGCCGTGCTAAATTCAAGTTCCCTGGTCGTCAAAAGATTATTGTCAGCAGGAAGTGGTATGCATTGATTCTAATATCACCTTGAAAGTGTCTTTTTTTCGTTGCTCCTTTTTGTCTAAGAATTTATTAGTGAAACAGTTTGCCTCGTTTTATAAATTGGCGCACCTACTTCTATTGTTTGTTGGTAGTAATTGTCCTAGGTGGCTTCCTATCATTTGACCCCTTAATTTAGAAATGTCTGCTGTCATTGGGCTATAATTTACCCAACTCAGTGTAAAATTCTCTTAGGTTGTATGTGGATATGTTGCATTAAAGGGATATATTATTGGATGATTAATTGATCTGAATTTTGCTGTTGTTCTGAGAGGCAACCCTGTTTGTATTAAATGGCCAGTGATGTTGGAGAATTTCTTCTTGATCTGAATGTTTTTGTAGTTTGAATGCAAAGAAGATTCATATTTCTAAATTGTTGGATGACTTTGGTGTTCAGGGGCTTCACTAAGTTCAGCCGCACTGATTATGTGAGACTGAAGGCTGAAAACAGAATTGCTCCTGATGGTGTGAATGCGAAGGTTAGTTTTGTAATTTTGGCTATGCCACTCAATGTAATATTATGGCTGTAATTTTCTTTCCCCAGCTATGTCGTATTCGGAGTCTCTAACTTTGGTTTCTTGGTAAAAATGCGCGGGGAATCTAACGACTGCTTTCAATTTCTCCAGCTCCTTGGATGCCATGGACCCCTTGCGGTACGAAAGGCGGGATGCGCCTTCTTGCCTGCTACTGCATAGGCTTCTCACTTGTTTACTGAAAGGAAGTTTTGTTTCGAAAATTGTCATCTAAAAGTACTTTATTGCCTTTTAGAAACGAGGATCTTATCATGGATTTTAAGTATGTTTATGTTATTGTTTTACAAGGCTTGTGGACTATTTATGGCTATCTTTGTTAATTTTGAAACTGAGGATTTTGAAGATCTAAATCTAGTCTTGCATCAGTATCTGACTTTTGGATCTTGATTAATCTTATTCGTTTGGTTGCTGAAATGTGGTTAATTAGTCCGGTGTACGAAATGCCCTGCATTGCAAGGTAATTCTACGAATGATACCCTGAATTGGACGCAGGATGAATCAACTCTCGGTACTATGGGGATAGGGATTGCGTGTGGCCTATTGCCTCATTGTATTTAATTGCGTGATTTTAAATATGATTGAAGAAATATATTATTCTTATTTATTAATATTTAATTAAAAAAGATTCTTAAATGATTATGAAAAGTAATTGATTAATTAGTTAAACTGAATTAAAAAATTATTTTTTATCCAAAAAATTTATAATTAAATTAATTGAATTAATTCAATTTTTTAATTATAATAAGTACAACTATCTATCAATATACTTATGACCAAAAATTAGTCAGTGAAAAAGTGGTAAATAAATAATACAAAAAGGTAAAGAATAAAAATAAAAGATAAAAGATAAAATAAGAATAATAAAAAATAAAAATAAAGATAAAGATAATAATAATAATAAATAAAATAAACAAATACAAGCAAGAATATAAAAATAAGTAATATGATAGAAAATATAATAAATATAAAACATAAAGAATAAAAATAAAAATGAAAATAAGAAAATAAGAAAATAAATAAGACAAATTAAAGAAATGTTTAAATTAAATAATTAAGAAAGAAGTAATACACATTGAATGATTTAAAATAAAATTATTATCTTTTTTAATTTTTAAAAATTATTTTAGAATATTATTTTTAATAACATTTTGTATAAAGTAATACAATACTAATTAATCCCATTTTAAAATATTTACATTCAATTAAAAATTTAATAATTAAGATAAAACTATAAAAAAAGTGTTTTTGGTTTAATTTTCTAATTTTCAAAATAGAAGTAGCTGCTACAGTGCTACTACACTAGTAGTCCGATGATTAGTACTGAAAAAGAAAGAAGAAAGAAAGAAAACGGAGAACTAGGGAGTACCGACTAGGGAGGGCGAAAGCGAGGGAGAAGGAGGTTGAGTTGACAATGACATTCGCAGAAAGAAAAAAAAAAGCAAGCGAGCGGGTATGTTGAATTGAATTGGGTTGTTAGGGTTCGAATCCAATCTATCATCAGAGTAGAATAAAGGATAGAATCTGATTCTCATCTTCTTCCCTTCTTCCGGAGTCTACAATCATGGCATACTGCAGGAGGCAGCAACAGCAGCAGCACTAGTCAGTTTCTTCAAATCCAACAACAACATCTAATTCTTTTACTACTACTAATTGTGGCGGAAGAAGTGCCAGTCAAGATGAGGACGATGATGGTTACAGTTAAGAGTAATAACACTCGAGAAGATGTGACAAGCACAGCAACGACAATATCTCTAGCTAACAAATGTATGTCTACCATCTTGTTTTCTGCTGAAACGTCCGAACTCTTTGCTCCATTATCTGAATGGAATAGCTTCTAAAACTCCATGTGAAAAGAGTTGGTTCACACTCGCATTGATATTGACATTAATTGCATTATTCTACAAGTTGTCACATAAGAAGATATATCAATTTGATATTTGTCACCTAACAAGACCTCAGCTGTATTTGAATATCAACACATGATTTTGGATTGAATATGTATTGGCAAGATTTTACAGTCGGATCTTGACATTGGTGATGTTTTATAAGTTGATCATCGTTCTATCCCTTAACTTGATGTCTGTTCCTTTAGTGCACTTGACAGTACAACAGAAGCAGAGATATTAAGTCACTGAAGTTATTAGCCAATAATCGAACATCAAATTTTGTAGCTCGTAGGCTTAGAACAGCAATGCTGTGTGATGAGATTTTTCTTCTGCTAAGGTCCTGAAACACAAATGCTGCTACTCTAGGATTTTGTTGCTCTCTCTTTCTGATATAACCATACACATTTTAGAAGTAATGTTTCTGTTACAGCACCATTAGAGCATCTTTCTACACTAGTTGTTAGTCGCCATAAACTATGTTCTCCTGCATTTTACTTGAGAAAGCCGTATTGCTAGCCCGTGAAAATACCAAGCTTCTATATCCACTAGGTAACACAAAATTGCATATGATGTTTTAGGATGTAATGTGTGTTGTTGTTATTACCATCTTTTTATCCACATGTTTTGGCACGTTTGTGTTTGTATTCTACAAACTGAATGCATTTCCCCTTGATCATAAAAAAAAATCTGAATATTCTAGCAAAAAGAGTGTAATATTAAATCTGATCCAACTTTGATTGGACTGTGGGATAAATTTGAGATTTTTTAAGCACCTTCTGATCTGTCCTGATACTATTTACTTCCCTAGCTGTTCGGTGTTTTTATTCTTACTTCCATCTTTCAAATGTAATTTGTAGATAACTGTTCTAGAAAGTGGGAAGCGGGTTGATCAAGGACCAGATGAAATTCTCTTGACCAAGGCTGGAAGATGCACACAACTTTGGACTCAACAAAACAGTGTTGTCAATATGATTGATTCAACCCTTAAATTAGAGGCATGAATGATATTGTCTTCCCATTCAATAAACTTTTATGCCCTGTTTTGTGCAGTATACTAGGGAAGTGTCAATTTAGTTCTGTATTATCTAGTGAGCGAATACAACGAAACCTTTGTATGCTAAATTGATTGACAAGTCTATTGCAAGTGGGTTTGTTATTAGGACTGAAATTAGTCAGGTCTCAGAGGAACACTATTATACCATATATGTACAAAGCTGTCTACGGCTGAACTATGGTGAGCTACATTTATGGGTTGGTCAATCACAGACTCAGCCATATAGAATAGTGTAGGTGGACCCTAATTGATTACATACTTGAGATTGAATTGCCAATAAAGAATTTTCACTTTTGTAGTTTGATCATTATCTTGTTACCATTCCCAAAATATATGCAAAATTTCTATCCACCAATGATGCCTAGTTGTGTTTGGTTATTTTTCACTTGTTGATAGTTTCTTGAGTGCACTATTGCATCTTTGCAATCATATTTGAAAGATAATGCTTCAACCGTGTAACACCATGTAAAAAATATATTGGGAAACATAGAATTGCTATATCATTTTATTATGCAAGCATGATAAGCTTATTTCACTTATTTTACGATATCAGTTTTAATGATTCTTTGCATCAACTATGAGTATTGTTTTAAAGTCTTCCTCAATGCATGAGGATTTCGTGTTGCCAGATATGAGAAGGTAAGATTAGTTAATGAATGCTATGGTTTTTGGAATATGTTTCAAAACTTACCTTGTTAGATTTGTCGTTATTTAAAACGGCATTATTATGCTAAATATGTCAATAGATTCATTTGAAACCAAAAAAGACAAATTTCAAGATTTAATCACCATACATTTGGCAATTCAAGCGTTCCACGTATCGTTAACTTCTCACCGACAAGGTTTTCATAATTTGTGTATAAAATAAGTGGTGTCTTAGCGTTTGGAACAGTGTGAAGTAACCTTTTAGTGGTCAATATAGGAAATCAGGGTGTTCTGAAGAAGAAGCAATAGATAATTTTCCCTGTATTAGGAGCTTTCCTAACTTTCAAAACTGTTTTCTGCTTCCTTTCCTTGTTGGTAAGAGAGCTGATTTGGTAAGTTACTCTATTATGCCTCCTTTTGTACCTGATGCATGGTTTGTGTTAAGAGTTTTAGTGATGCTTTCAACAGGTTTTTTGAAGTTTCTTCTTTGATCTACTCATTATAATAGTTAGATTCACAGTAGTCCGTAGTTATCTGTTTTTCCAAGTTATTCAACAGGTTGGAGTACAGATCTAAGTCTTTTACAGCAATGGTGGTCCATGCATGCAGTTGTCGACACCCACTTTTTCTTAAGGAGTTCATATGCAAAACTGTGTTTGTTTTACCTCTTACTTGATCTTCTGTTCTCTTTAGTGTGCCTAGATCTATGTCTTTTATGTGTTAGAATGTTTTATCTCATTAAATCCATGTTTTGATGAGCTAATATGATATTGTTCTTCTTGTAGTTGGTAGCTTTTAATTTCTTTTTGCAGCTGCAGCCTACAGGTCTTCTATTTGTTGAGTTGATCTATTTATAATTGAGTTTTAACTACTAAAAAACTATTAAATTAAATTTCCTGAAAAATTTTGCTAGCCAGAGAGTATGAAATGAGACAGAATATTCTCTAATGAAGAGATGATTATTGATGGTAAATTTTTAAATTATTGTTGGCCTTTCTATTTTAGAATCCTTGTTATTTTGAGTAAAAATGCAAAAAATTATTATTACACAAATTCTCCAAAATATTTTTTTGTTTGTTTTTGTGTTTATTAGTTAATATAATTAGTTGGATTATTATTTTTTCATTTGTAATTATAATATCAAGTAAGTAACAGGTACCTGGAGAGTGAGTAGTAATCGAGACTGAAGGTTTGACTTCGGCGGTTACAACTGAGTTTTATCTAAGAAGTACAAATGCTTTTGACCATTTTCATTTGTCCTCATGCATCTTTCTTATTTTAATATGAAATAACCTTTATTTCTTATCTCATAAGAACCGGTCGAATACTCGGTAATTAATACCAAATCCTAGTTAGAAGCATGAAAATGAAAGTTTCTCTAAAAACTTTTATTTATTACAAGGGGTAATTTGGTAACATTATAATAACTTATTTTCACTTGATATTATTGTCAAATTAGGACAACTAACTATAAAATTATACCATAACCTGACCTTTCGTTATAGTCTAATCCTTCATTCAAGTTAAATTTCTTAGTTGATACAATGCATATTAAGAATGAGATGAAAAGAATAGAAGGATTAATACTGACATTAAGAAACTGATGTGAAACCTTTTGTTTCTTGTATCTTTCTGTACTTGTCTTGTTAGTTTAAGTTACACTTTTAGCTATATGTGACAAATAACAGTGCTTTCATAAAGCTTAAATTTGTAGTGAGGTTCAAATAAGGAAAAGTAATATAGTTTAATTGTTAAAAGCTATATAATTATGTTATTACCTTCCATGAAAGTAATATCTAAAACATGAAATTGGAAGAACAAAAGTCTAAATTGAAAATATATAGTAACCACAATTTGCTATGCACTCTTGAGTCTTGTAACATTGAATGCATTAAAAAATTGTTGTTTATATTCCATTGACTATGTGCGACGTATCTTCATTTATGACAATTTGTTTGGTGCAGGGTATCATTTATTATTGTTTGAAAAAAGAAATTAAAGAGGAAGGCATGGAAAGGCAAGAAGGAATAATTACAACTAGCACTGGACGAAGAAGGAGCGCCAGAATATCTGAATTAGAAGAAAAAGCAAGACTTCTTGCTTTAGAGAAAAAGGCAAAAGCAAAAGCACAGGCTAATACTAATAAAAACAGTAATAATAAGCCAAAGTCCACGAATAAGAGAGGCAACAAGCGCAAGAGCCTACATGACGTGGTATTAAATTCAGTTTCTTCTCACTTTTTTGGGGATTGTTACTTACTTAAATATTTTATGAAAAGAATACAAGTGCATTTATTATATTTTACATATTCTCTTCTTATCATAAATTTGAGTATTTATTTTGTGCTTGTTTTTTCCTTTTTCCATATCTGCATTAATTTCTGATAAGCAAAAAATCATAATTATGTCATTTAGAGCAGCTTCTTGTATATATGTGTGTCTTCTCATGCTCATACTCTTACCAATCAAACTTTCTTTCAGCACCATTCTATAGCTAATCAATAGTTTATATTAGTTTTGTCCAATAAGGTGATTCATATACTATTCTGAAATTCAAAAATAAAAAAGAAGTCTATACTCGTCTGAACTCTATAGTGATAAAACATAGAAAGTTCGTTCTTGTTATCTTATATATTTACTTCAAGAAATGGCGGTATGTAATTGACATTCTCTCTTTATTAAGTGCATGCCATTTGCTTATTATGTTCTATTTGCAACACAATCGTCATTATTCATGCAGGAAGGGGATAGTTCGAGAGCAGCCAACATCTCAATCAGATTAGGTTAGTCTTCAAGTTTTGGCTAATAAATTAATTGGCTACTTTTCGTTCTTGAGTTAATTATAAAATTTTATTTATCACGTTGTCCAAGATCAACCAACATCAAGTTTATCCCCTCAAAAGTGGAACCAGACGTTGGAGTTGATATTGGATATACTACAAAGGTGATATAAATGTTATGCTCTTATTCTTATTTAGAAGAAAATCTTTTCGTTTTTAGTTAGAAGCAAGGTTTTAAATTCTTAACACTAATTACATAGTAATTGGTATTAATACAGGAGAGACACTCATGATATATTTGCAAAGGCGATCAATCCGGACGTGGTAGTTATTAATTAGATCATATGTTTCTTGTAAATGTTCAATGGTTATTACTTAATTAACTTTTAATTTGTCCATGTTAAGGTTTATGGCTATTACGGCATCGTTAAAGAGCCCATGGATTTTGGCACGATGAGGGCTAAGCTTTGGGAAGGAAGCTATACGAGTTTGGAACTATTTGAGGTGAGCTTCACAAAGAAAATGGTGTAAGGACCGTCAAATGACTTCTAATTATGGCTGATGATACTATATTTGATATGTGGATGCAGCGCGATGTCTTTCTTGTGTGCAACAATGCTATGACATTCTTTTCACCTGCCACTCTGTTTCATGTAGAGGTCAAGCTCTATAAGGATTAATCAATAAACTGTCCTCAAGAGTCATATCCACATTTATATTGCTACTACTGATTCACTTTCTCGACTTTCAGGCTCTCGCTATTAGTGAGCTGGCCAAACAGCTCTTTTATAGCCTTAAAACTGAACCAGAGAAATTTGAGTCAGAGTACTTAGGGACGAGAAGACGCTCTGACAAGAGACCACGGCCTGAAAGTAGCGATGGACATGCTTCTTCCAAGCATCCTAAGCAATGGGATGCTTCAAGTCCCGCCTTTACTGCTTCCGGAAACTTGCCTTCATCAATTCCTTCTTCTGGTAACTCTTTGTTACTTCATTTGATTGAATACTACTTTAATTTGTTATCTTTATTTATATGTGTATGTAAATATCATATGATTAATTGTTGCTAAGCCAATTAATCTTCGCTATAACTTTTCCAGGGCCAAATGAGGGAAATGCCTCTGAAACCGAGAGGCGTGGAACATATAGACCTCAGAGTTCGTATGTGGACGAGGATCAGTTGAGCTTTGCATCGGCGGTTAATGCTCAAAAACAACTCCAGTTTGTGAGTATTTCTTCTCATGGGATATTGTAATCTAAACATTTTTTGTTTAATTTCCTGCATATAATTAGTACTTAGTATTTATATATGATATGCTGATGGTGATTATTTTCATTTGGTGGTGCATCTAGAACCCCGACGCAGGAATTGGGTACAGGGAAAGTCTAATGAGATTTGCGAAAGACTTGGGACCAATTGCTCAAATGGTTGCCAACAGAAAACTGGCCCAACTTCCGACTCAACCCTCCTCTTTCGGCATTGATCAACCATCATCTACTCTTCAGCTGGGAGGTGTTCATCATCAACAACTAAGAGGTCATCAAACGCCTTCCAGTTTCTTTAGTCCTAGCTCACCCTCAGTTAGTGTTGCAAGGTTTAGAGGAAAGGTGGCGGAGGATCAGAGCTGTTGGGCTCCTACGACCAATGTAAGTGCTGCTGAGAGAAGCACTACTAGTACAAGTGATTATATGGATGTTGCTTGTGCTTCCTCTCAGAATGCAGGTGGCTCCAAGGATAGCATGGACGACCTTATTTCTACAATTATGCAACTTGGAGACATCCAAAACATGTGTGCTCAAGCTCCCTCTGGTTCTTATTACCCTCTTACAGGAACTCATGATGTATACACTGCTCAGCCTCAACTGTCACA
Source organism: Erythroxylum williamsii (assembly GCA_027564335.1). Lineage (NCBI taxonomy): Eukaryota > Viridiplantae > Streptophyta > Magnoliopsida > Malpighiales > Erythroxylaceae > Erythroxylum > Erythroxylum williamsii. The sequence goes on along the minus strand of JANITW010000008.1, from coordinate 6,932,528 downwards.
TCATCATCATCAGTTCTCTAGTGAGGTGCAAGTGCAACCGCCATGGCCAGCAACAAACGACAGCTTAGATGAGACCAAGTGGTTGCCGCCACAAACCAGAACTGAAGAGGTTCTGTACTTCACACCTAAGATGCAAGGAACCTCATCATCATTCTTCAATACCTTGGACTCCCAAGGGCCAAGTAGTAATGCTACCAATTATGGTCAATGGAGTCAACAACAGGCACCATGGAGTCTGGAAGCAATATGCAGTCCTCCTCTTCCTCCTGTCATGCAAGCACAGGAGCAGATGATGACGACTCCATGGGACCTTCAGGAGCACAACATTACATTGGTGGGGCTACAACAATGGCAAGAAAGGCCATTGTTTGATCAAAGCCCGGGGATGAGTTTCAGTGCTCAACAAGGAGCCCAACCCCAACTCCAACCCCAATCCCAACCCCAACCCCAACCCCAAGGTATGCTTGGTGGAGCTGCAGAGACGACATTCACTTCTCGACCCCCCCATCCATCATCTTCATCGGGAATAGGTACTCAGCAGCAGCCTGACTTGAATCTTCAACTCTGAACTGATCACTAATAATAAGAGCTTCGAAGATGTAGAGAGAGGGAGGGGATACCTGTCTGATGAACTCTGAGGTCCCATTTTACACAAGGAGAAGGAGAAGAATAAGAGGGGGGAAATTAGTTTAATTCTTTTAGATTAACTTTAACTTTTCTTTTGTACATCATAACTAATTGCACATGTTCCTCAGATATTCAAAATTGTATATAGAGTTATTGATTATGTAAAGTAATGAAATACGTACATTTGCAATTAATTGTAAAGGTTTTACAATACTCAAGAAGTAACTTAATTGTAAAGTAATGAAATACGTACATTTGCATGAAAAATAATGTAGCATAATTATGTCTATTTGATAGAAAGGTAATGGATGCAGTAGTTTAAGTTTTGTTATCTGCTTTGTGGTTGTGTCAAAGTAGACCGATTGGTCTAATTGCTTATAGGTTATTTTCGAATCAAAACATGGTGTAGATAGAACAAACACTCTTTCATTACTTCATATAAATTCAATCATATTAAACCAATCACACCACGACGTATTAACTCCTTGACCTATCAATTAAAGATTGAATCTGCAACGAATTTAGCATGCATGTACAGAGAAATGGGATGCTTACTCTTAAGGTAGTTTGGGACAGACAAAACAAAGCGTATTTACAGAGATGATCCAAAAGGCCATGAAATTGGCAGAATTTGAGATAATCGAAGCTTCTAGCACTATTCCCATCCCCTGCTATTCATTGATAGTGAACGGAGAACATGCAGAAGGATCTAGAGGAACGAAATTGAGAAGCAAAGATTCACCTGGCCGTAGATGGACAAGCATGACAGCTTAAAGATGGACGACCATAAGAACGACCACTCAAGCCTTCTGGAAGCTAACTGGGCATCATTAGGTGGAATTGACTAGAAGTACTAATTCAACTTTAGGAGGCATCTGGAGAGTCATGTAGGAGGAATATCAGGAAGTGACGAGTGTTGAGATGGAAATGAAGAAAATAACAAGGAACCAGAGACTCGCAATTAAGAAAGCTATCTTTTGGTTGGGTGATGGGCTTATGGGAGTGGTCTCTGTGCTATGCCTTAGTAATCCACATGCACAAAACGGAGTAGCTTTAGTCAATCTGTTGCGTTATTCCTTACAATTCAACAACATCCAGACACGCGCGATTAGGGAACTCTTTATTTATAAATATCCAATTTAACTTAAAAAAACAATACTTTTCCCTTTGCCATGAGATTAGGGTACGGATAATGCTTCTGTAAACTAAACAAAAGTTCTCAAGTAATTTGCTCCATCAAACCCAACCATTTCATCAATATTTGAGTTATAGGCTTATGATACCTCTCAAATGTTCTTCGATCTATAATGGCTATAAGTGCTCTTGCCTCTACACAAAGTTCTAGTGGAAGCATATGAGAAGATCTGTGAGAGGAGGATAAGTGTCTCTTTAGTCGGGACACATGGAAATCATTACGCTTGAGAGTTTTATGATATGATTGGTTGGATGTAATATGTTTATGGAATGGAATTGAATAGAATAGAATTGTATATTTTGTAATGGAATAGAATGTAAATAAAAGTACTATTAAAAATTGTTGTTTGGGAGAGATGAAAGAGTTTATAATGTAATATACGTTGTTTGGATGAAGAGTTTATAATGTAATATAGTATAAAGTTGTTTATCATTTTATATTCTATCCTAAATCCCTCAAATTGGAGGTTTTTTTATTTTTACTGTTTAGGATAGAATGCGATATAAATATGAAATCCTTCTCTTTGATCACATTTTATTTCATTCTATTATAAGCCTTTCTCTCAAAAAATGAAATAATATTACATTATATTTCATTATATTATAAAACTCTCAATCAAACATAGCCTTAGAGGGAAATTCAAATTTGTAGGCTACGGGTCTAACTTTGTCTAAGCTTCTGGTTGGACCTCTTAGCTATCGTGTCGTGCATATATGGTTTAAGTTCAACAAACATTAGCTCCATAATGTGAAATTCTATTAGCCCTCTTCTTGTTTTTCTATTGTTGCATCCTCGGTTTGTGCTTTTTGTAAATGAAAATTTACCATTTAAATAGCAGCTGGTCTTACAAGATGTCATTAATTATCAGTAATTTAGAATTTTTAGCAAAATAGGGGACATGAATTGGTGAAGAGTAACTGTACAAAACTTCAAATAGTGATATATTGAGAGATGAGTGGTGGGTTGTATTATATCACAATCAGCTAGTGGTAACTGATAATTGCTAAATAGGCTATATTTCTAATTTCATATTTAATGCATTTTGTTTATTTATTTGAGAGTTTCTTATTGTTTATGGTACTTATTCTATTTTTATTATGTTTTTAAGTCTTATTTGCCTTTGTGGATAAAAAGGAAAAGAATTAGGGTGAAAAATGAAACAGAAAATGAAGGAATTGAAGCTATTTTAGTGGTTGCTTGTATAAATCTATACGACTGTGTGGCTGCTATATAGCTCTTGCTGACCATTTTTCTTCACGATTTTCAAAGATTAAAGGAAGATTAAGGGACACAGTTATACATATGGTCGTGTAAGTGATCATGTCTACTCCAAAAATCCTACATTTGAGCTATAAATGGATGAAGCAAACATAAAATGGGAGGAAGTCAAAAGGGGATTCATATAAGGCTCAAGAATACTCAAAAAAAGACATTAACGACCTAGAATGATAGAGAGAATGAAAAACAAGCAAGAAATATTTAAGATGAATTTTCATCAATCTAAAGTGAATTTCATAAAGATTAAAAAGGATTTCATCATGGTTCTTTTAGTTTTATGTTTTTCTTTTAACCTTGATGTTATGATTATGAGCTAAACTTTTGTTAGTACTTAGAATAAATGAACCTTGGGATAGACTTTGTAGTGAATTTATTTTAACTCAATTCATTCTTTAGTTTCATTGAGATTCAATTATGTATTCTTAATTATTCTTGAATTAATATTGCTAGTGTAATATTTAATGTATGATTTAATGCAATTGAGATTGAAATTTTTTTTATATTAATAGATTTACTATAATTGAAAAGAATTGCATGCAAATCTAGAAAGAGGTCGACGCAAATTCTTCAAATTTACTATTGAAATTGACTAATGTAATCTTAGAGGTTTTAACTAGAAAGAGATTTCAATTAATTAACTAAGGATTAATTGTTAATAGTTTTGCGAAAGATATTAACATAAAATAGGAAACATCACGATCTAATGAACTAAACATTAAATTGATTAGTGAAGTCATGATTGCACGAGAAGTCCTAGGGGATTCAAAATCTAAGTACCAATGTTTCCTTTGATTGTTTCTTAGTTGAATCTTCATTTTAGTTAGTTAATTGTGTTGATCTATTTTAGTCTAATGTTTTAATTTTACATTTGATTTGTCTTAAATACTATAATTCGTTAAGCTAGATAATAGAAAGATGGTAAATATTAATAATTTTAATATCATGGGATTGACCTATACTTGCGAGTGTTAGCTACAACTACACCATGCATTTGTAGTTTAAAACATAAAATTATATATCACTAACCATTGCAACCACCTACTAAGAAAGTCTCAGGTTCAAGAGACTTGAGAACAACTTCAACTTGCTAATCTATTCTGGAGTGGCTTACTGAAGAGAACCATAACTCTACTTCTTGCAACCTATAAAATTCTTGCAAAAAATGACTTAAAAAGTGAGATCTCTATCATTTTTTATGGTTTTAAGAATTCAATAAAGTTTGAATACATGGACGAAATTGTTAGCAATTATCACTACCCTGTAAGGGTGCTTTAGAGCCAAAAAATGGGCATACTTATTGAATTTGTCAATCATCACTAATATTATAAAGCAATTATTTGAGATGGATAATCCTTTAATAAAGTCCATATATATAGTTGTAGGAATAGGCAAGGGTTGTAATAAACTAGCCTTAGGTAATGTTTCATATTTGTTAAGTTAGCAATCTGTCAGTTTCTAATGAAATCCCACATCCTTCTGAGTTTCCTTCCAATGAAATAGAGATTGTAGCTTCTTGATTGTTACACATCATAATTACATTTTTTTATATAAATTGCTGTCATTCTCAAAACTATTTGTCCCTTCTACTCGTTGATAAGAATTTGAAGTTAAATTACTATAAGGTAACTTTCTTGTTAGATCTTATATGGTTTCGTCTTTCTCCCAACTTCCTTTGATTTCTTCTAATAATTTAGTATGAACTTGGGATAGAACCGTAGTGCAAAAATCAACACAAGTGAATTTTGTAAAGCATCTGAAAGTAGGTTTTATTTTCCTTACGTATACCTTATTTTAAAGTTATATTCTAATAGTTTTGGAAGTCATAATTGTTGGAGAGGAGTATGCACTCAATTTTTAAAATAAATTTCAAAATTTTGTGATAAGTGTTGACGGTGAAAGGCTTTCCATTTAAGTATTGGGGTTAGCCTACCATGATAACGATAAGAAATTCCTTCTTATAAGTAGATTAACTTGATGTTTAATTACCAAAAGTTACTCACATAGGCTATTAGATATCCTTATTAGCTCAACATCACTCCCAAGCCCTCATCATAAGCATTAGCTTCAACTAAAAATGGTTTTGAAAAGTCAGGCAAGGGTAGTACATGTACAGTTGTGAGAGTTAGCTTTAAAATTTGAAATGTTTCTTCCACCTAGTCAGACTACCTAAAGGAACTTTTCTTAAGTAATTCAATCAAAGGTTTGCTTAATATGTTAAAATGCTTTATAAACCTCCTATAATACTCACTAAAC
>JANITW010000008.1:6905559-6927075 GCA_027564335.1 Erythroxylum williamsii | reverse complement strand
TTTTCTTAAGTAATTCAATCAAAGGTTTGCTTAATATGTTAAAATGCTTTATAAACCTCCTATAATACTCACTAAACCCAAAAAACCACCTAATTATGTTACATTTTTTGGGACTGGCAAAGCTAAAATGGAACCACCTTTTTAGAATTAGTATGAACCCCAAAGTTAGATATTATGTCTCTCATGTATTATACTTGTGAAGCCCTAAAAATGCATTTGTGGCCCTTGAGTAGGAGTTGATTATGTTCTAGAAGTCCTCGAGCTATTATAAGAAGCTCAACATGATCTTCAAAAGTGGTGATGTAAACAAGAATGTCATAAAAAAAATTAAGATAAGTCTCCTCAAGTGTGCCTTAAACAACTCATTGATCAAACTTTGGAATGTAATGGAAGCTTTGTAAGCTTAAAAGGCATCATTAGGAATTCACAATGTCCCTTATAATTCTAAAATTTATTTTGTGAGCATCTGAAGCATGCATCTTGATCTATTAATACCTCAATATTAAATCTAATTTGTGAAACCACGCAACCCTATTTAACTCATCTAAGAGTTCTTAGATCGTTTTTACAAAAAACTTATCCTTGATGATGTTTTCTTTAAGCTCCTTATAATCTACACAAAGATGTTAGGAACTATCTTTTCTTAACCCATACCATTATAGAGGATATACCTATGTTAAATGACATTGTTATAAGAGGTCTTAAGTTGATTATTCTATAATGTTCTTTTCCAAGCTCTTGTACTTATAAGGTCGAATATTGATGAATTTTACTTCCTCTTTAAAAAGAATTTTATTATCATAAGATCTTGGTAGAGGTAATCCATTAGGTTCAACAAATTAAAAGTTGAACTTTGCCAAAAGATAATCTAGCTCCTTCTTCAATGTGTTACTCTCAATGGTGATATATAGTTAAACATGTTAAATTGGTTGTTGAGATGAGGCTTGGCTAAAACCTTGCAAATTTCTTAGGAGTTATAGACATTAGGTGACTCATATGACCTCCTTAAACAAAACTTATCTCTTAAACCAATTAAAACTCAATTTACAGAGTTATATAGACTTTAGGTGACTAATATGACCTCCTCAAGCGAAACTAATCCCCTAAACCGGTTAAAACTCAATTTACTTACTAAAATTATATAGGACATCATTTAAAGTTGATAACCATTAAACTTCTAAGGCCATGTCAAATTCTCTAAGTGGAAGATCATCTTCTACCAAGAACATGTTTCCACTTATTTCTTTTACATTTATGTCGTTGAGTATATTTTTCTCCATAGAAGTATTAAAGTGTCTACGGAGAAGGTTATTCCTTGTAGTTGTTATTCTAAATTTTTACATAATCCCTCGTAAGAAAGTTAGAGCCTTTTGGCTCCTTTCAGTTTCTTGCAACTTATGCTCCAACCTAGTCACATTTTCTTCTTTATCATCCTTCACCAAGAACATGTTTCTATTGATTTCTTTTACATTATGCCTCAATGTATATTTTTCATCACACTAGAAATATGTTCCTTTTACTCTCTTCTTTTTTAAAACTCTTTGTTGCTTAATTGTTGGGGCTATTTATATGGAGATTTATAAGGGGCTGGTTTGTAGGGTGTTCTAGGTATTAGTAAGAGCCCTTCTTGCTAAGTGTTTCATAAGGTAGAATTGGGTGGTAAGACAAAGGAGGAGCTAAAGTTCTTTGGAATATTTAAGGATTTCTTTATAGCTTGGAGTAACTAGTAAGGTTACTCATTTGTGACTAAAAAGTCATAGGTTTGAGTCACAGAAATAATCTCTTGATAAAATGCAAAGGAAAAGATGCGTATAATTAATGTGATGTCCCTTCCCTGACTCTTGTAAAGCAGGGAGCCTTGTGTAGTAGGTTTGTTGTTATTGTTGTTTGTTTGTAGCTTGGAAAGTAGATAGAGACGATAGTATCTTGTTTTTTTAGCTAGATAACAAGCTTGTTGCAAAGTTTTGGGGTTTAATAGTTTAACAATAACTCAATCTTAGGTTTCCACCCTTTAAGAAAGAATCAAACTAAAAAAGTTTTAGGAATTTGTAGTCTAAAAGAGTAACAGTTAAAAAGAGCATAATAGTCTCATATATTCCCCATTTGGTGAAGCCTCATAAAGTTCCTAATTGGATCATCAAAAGCTTCTTCTCCAAATCTTTTAGTACTAGCCAATAAATATTCATTCCAAGTGGGTTCTTTTAGAGTTAATTGGTGTCTAAGGAAGAGTTGATACTTTTGCTACCATCCTTACCATATAAGTTCTTACTATTTTTACTTATACCTCAGTAGGTATGTGATCGATGATGAATAATTGTTCAACCCAGAATACCCATTTATGTAGCTCAGTTGCCTTGACTAAGTAAAACTCCATATGGTTAGCCCTCGTTAGAGCAACATATGATTGTTGTTCTGTATGATAATAATCCTTATTTAACTCTTTTGGTTCTTTGTGATTGTGGTTGGGAAGCTGTGACTTTTATAAGGAGATATATTATTGAAACATCTCCTATAAACCTTTATTGCCTTCGTTTAGTCTGTGCAATTTAAGTTGAATTTCAAACGCCTCCTTGTGCATCTCTTTAGATTATTATTCTTCTATTCGTTTCACATCTTAGTCTTTGGTATCGTCTGCCACTGAAATGAAGTACAGATTATATGAGTTTATGAAGGAACAAGTATCAAAATCGTACTCTTACAAGTTTTCTTTTGAAAATTGAAGAAAGTTGTTATTATTTATAACAAAGCTATCTCAACATTACAATGAATTCATAAAATATTACATATTACAAGAACAAGATAACATCAAGAGTTATAAATTCTATCTAGTTCTCATTTTTGTAAATAGTTCATGCTGTTTAAATTTAACCGTCATAATGGCTGTTACCTAATTGATGATATTTCAAAGCTAATTGATGCTTGTTTACTTTCTCTCCTCTGTAGATAGTCTTGTTTCTTTATTTCCATAATGAGTAAATAGTTATTGTAAAGGATATTTTATACATTGTTGCATCGTGCACCTTTTAGTTAGCAATATGAGTGACCCAATTAAGAGTAGTTGGCCAATTATAAGAAGAACAGTAATCTATTAGCAAACGTAAAATTATTCTCTAGACGACTTTAGAGTATCTACATTGAAAGAATAAGCATTCCTTATCTTGTTTGGCTTCTTTGCATAACACATAGATAGAGTGATATGAGTCAAACCGTCTATTCTTAGTATGGATCATATTCTTGATAACCAGCTAGGTAAATATTTAAGCCTTTTAATTCATTAAGTGCTTCCATAAAAGATTGAACCAACAAGATACATTCTCTCTCTAAGCTTGCAATGCCTTATAACATGATTTGTTGGTAAATACTCTAGTAGGATCATATTTCTAGGTAACTATGTCTTACTTATACTAGTGGATGATCTGAGGGAGATATTATACCGGTAAGTTGAACCCTTTGAAGTTGCATGCCATAGTTCTTGGTTCATCAGTGAAGATGCTTTGGTGTTGAGTGGAAATTTGTTTGGAAGGTGGGATAACTTACTCCTTTGGATAAGTGAACTATGCTTGGTCCAATTATCAAACCACATTCAAATATCCTCTCAATTTCCTAGCTCATGCTTAATGCTCTATACACAACATTTCTCAATTTCAATATTTGCAAGAAGAACCAAGAATATTCCATAGAGATTGACAATTTTCAAAAGCTTTCAGTCCTTAGATATGTTTCATGTATCCATTTTAACCAAATGACATTTTTATCTTCATTTAGCCTCCAAATCCTTATGCTCAATAGTACTTTTTACATTAGAGCAATAGTGATTATTCTGAATCCTCCCTGCTTCCTCAAAATTGTCACTTCACTCTATTTGATTTTAGCTTTCTTGGAGTTATCAAATTTTCTAGATAATAAGAAAGCTTTCATAATACCATCAAGCTCCATGATTACTTTCCTAGGTAGAATGATATGAGAAAATCAATGAACACAAAGGTGTCCAATTACTGAAACAATCAAAGTGACCCTTACAGCTAATAACAAAAAATTGTTTTACCGAGCATTAATTATGGATTTGAACCTTTCAATGAGAAAGATACGATCAGTATACTTAGGCTTTGCATATAAAATTGGGAGTCCAAAATATTTGAGAGGAAGACCTTGCATCTACAGCTCAGTTATCCTAGATAGTTGATCAACATTCCTCACATCTTTACAGCAAAATAAGCTGCTTTTATCTACATTTACCCTCAATCCTAAGCACCTAGAAAACAACTTGAGTGGTTCCTTTAACATCATCACTAAGTGTGTTTCAGCCCCTGAAAGAAGAATCAAGCCATCTGCAAACATTAATCCGCAGCCTTTTAATTGATTTTAATTTCAGTACTTATAGTGGATACTGCTTCAAACGATTATAATTTCACCCCTATCTTAAAAATGCAACGCCATGATTTTTTCTTGAAGGTCGCAGCTAGTAACTGGTAAGTAACCTCTAGAGCTAATTTACGATGACATTTTCTGAAGAAATAATGGTGAAGCGAGCAAGTTGCCATCGGATTGCACCAGGTCGACAACAATGACCCCAAATGCTACAATTGAAGTACAAAAACATTTGGTTCTCAGCAGTCACTTCTGTTTGTCGGATCCTTTGAAATAAAAAGAAACATCACAGAGAAACAAACAAAATGCTTACAGAGAAAAGCTAAGCTACGTCAATGAGTGAGTTGAACCCTACTAATACGAGAGTACTCAGCCTTAGTTAAATTAATAACGAGATAGGAGTCAAATGGCAATCATGTAATACAATATAAGTGCTCCCTTCTTACTCCTAAGCTTTCTTTCGAAACAATCTTGGTGCTGGTTTTTTCCTAGCCTTCAAGTTACGTTTTCCAAGCTTGTTTTCAGCCTCAACCTTTCCTTCTTCCATTCCATTACTATCAACTGATTCCGCTTTCTTGACATCTTTCTGTGAGATCAAGCTGTCATTCTCAAGGCGGTTTACATCATCTGGTCCAGCAATATCAGGTGCTCTGTTTTCTGACTCGGCATTTTGGTCCCCATTTAACCCATCACTCTTGTCTACCTTAGTTTTCTTCGACTTTGATTTCTTTTTGCGAAAATCAAGCTTCTTGTCTCCTTTTGATGAATATTTGTCATCAGCGGTCTCTAGTTTTCCAGGAATATCTGAACTTGGTTTTTCACATGAAGCTATTGATGATACTCTAAACGTGTAAACCTGCAATAGCCAGGGCACATAAGTGGCATCTCAGTGTTTTTGCATCTTAATGTGAAGCCAATACAGTAAAGACATATGCGCAGATACTTGTGAACCAGCTCTGGCCACTGATAATAGATTTTACATGTATTTAAGTGCACGCCAAGTGACTGTCAACGTATGAAAAAAGGCCCATAAAGCACCATCAACGGGAATGAATTGTTTCAACTTTATGCATAGTCAACTAGACCCTGTTTATAAACAACATGTAATTGTTCAAAAATATTTGCTATTGCCTGGGAATCAATTGTCTTATCCTAGAAACGCAACCCAATGCATGATCTTTGTTGAAGTACACAAATATAACAGTTGACTGTACTTTGTAAATGTCAACAACCTGGGTAAGATATTATATTTTCACGTCAAGCTAGCAAGATCTATTCCATGATTAGAACAGAGTTGAATAAATCTCACAGCAATATTTGGTCTTAGGATGTATTTTCAGAACATCAACTATGATCGTTTACAGATCAATAGAGTCAAAATATTAGCAGATTGGTAATGGAGTGCTTAACTAAGTTGGAAACAAAGGCCTGACCAACAAAGTCAATAAACAAATTATTCAGTGTTTGTATTTATCTCAACCATAAATGATTGCCTTTTGCTCCAAAGTGGTCAAAGTGAAATGAATGCTAATCAAGAAATGGTACGTTGACACAAAATCTCCTAATTAAATGCAAAGTGGCTGACTCTAATTTCATCAGATGAAGCAAGGAAAATTAGGAACAAAAAATAAGCAATTCCTTGTCTGTAAGTAGATCATGATAAATTTGAACAAAGATCTGTTGATGAGTGAATTGGACAACTGGAAAAGAAAGGTTGATGGTTAAAAGCTAAGGTTAAACAACTAATAATACCATACACTTCAACTAGTAAGAAACAATCACAGCCACAACAATAAGAGAACTGAGATTTACAATTGAAGTTGAACGAAAAAACAATATCCAGCATGTCCAGTAGCAGAACTGAAACACAAGTAGGAAAAGGAAGTTGTCCCTTGGCATCATACTGAAAAATGATAGATTGATTTGCTCAACTTGATTCCTAGTATTGTGATCGAGATAAAAAAGAGATTCTTTTGCACCGGTTGCAGTAAGGCTGATGTACTTAACTATGCATGTTTTCCTCAACAGGTTTTTGGACAATTTACTTATGCCTAATTACTGAAAAAGTATCTCTTAGCAAAGAGTGAAAGGCTATTTCCCCAAATTGTCTGATTCTAAAACTGATACAAGTTGTGTTTGGTGATATGTTGAGTTGCCATATGTGAATAATTTTAATCTCTATGCTTTCAGAAAAGAAATAACATCGTCACATCATGTAATAGCAAAGAAAAAGAGTAACAGCAAAATGTACCTTCAGTCTCTGGGGCTCTACCAACTCATAGACCACTGCGTCGCCGTCATCCAACTTATGGTCCAATGCAAATCCTCTCCAGCCACCACTAAGCCCTGTCCTTTTGGCTAGGTACTTGGCATCGTACTCTACACCGTTTTCATCCACTAGTGTAATATCCGCATCTGTTTTAGGAAGATGGTCCTTGCAAAATTGAGTTGGGAGTCCCTGAAATTTGAAGTAAAAATGAGGATCTTGATGAAAACCCCAAGTTTAAAGATGAACAAGACTTGTAGTTTAAGAAGAACAAATGAAACCAGGTATTTATTACACTTACCAGCCAGAAACAACTATAAACATGAGATCTAACCATGGATTTGACAAATGATGGATTTCCAGATTGTAAACTTGCTTGAAACTCCTCTGCCTCTCTAAGAGCACTGAGTCGGTCTTCATACTGAGCCATCTTGACTTCTTCTAAAGGCCTTGCAACATAACTTAACATAGCAGAGTATCATTGCCACAATTAACATTACCACAATTACAACATTAAGGTCTTACCTAGAGAAAAAAAATGGTAATATGAGAAAAAACTGATGTTTACCTTGTCCGTGATGATGATTTAAATCTTGGCCTCTTGCGTGAAAGTTGAAGGTCCAAATCGAACTGAAACACGTATAGGAAGAAGAAAGCATTTATTTTTATGTTGGTGAGCTTTCGATTTTTTTTTTCTTTTTAAGCTAATTGTTTGAGATACCTACAGCATCATTATCAGCATAGGAAGGAACAGGATTGCGGGCACGGGATGAGCGTCTTGGCTCAAATGATTCAGCAGCAGCATTCTGAGGCGGGGTTTTCTTGGGAGTACTCTGTGGTTGATAAGTGATAACAAAAACCCAGTTATTTTATTACAATAATATTTATCTTTTACACAAAGGAAGCAGTCTTGATGGTTGAAAAACTAGAAGATTATCAATGGAGAACTGAATTATTAGTGACTGTAATACAGAAAAAGTGTTACCTTGGCTATCTTGCCAGGGCTGGTAAGGTTGGACAAGCTTGTAGAAATGTCTGAAATTCCCAGGTCCTTTTTCGAAAATAGAGAAAACCCATAAGAAAGAAAAGGGAAAACAGTAAGAAAGGAAAGACAAAAGTATATTATACCTGGAAACGTTGTTTGTTAAGGAGAAGACGTTGTTTACGAGACTCCTCGTAAGAGTTTGTGGTGCTGGAGGTGGTTCTGCCTTTTTCACCAGCCATCTCTCTGCATATATATACAGTAGCATCACCATCAAGACATGGACTTGATCCTATGAATATATACAAAGATGCAAACTTGGTCAAGAAAAGACTGAAGTTATGACAAAAGAAAGTTAAACCAACCTGAAGAAGAAGAAGAAGGATAAGTATAAGTTGAATGTGAGGCGCCAACCCTAGAGATTTTGGGTTTTAGAAATCTGCTCTCTTTGCTTCAAGTCCTATAAGCTGTCCAGAAAGGCAGAAACTCAGCCCGCTGGTTTCAATTTCAAACACTTTTAGCTCGCTTTCTATGTTTTGATTCCATATATTTCTTACACACCAAAAATAAAAAAATAAAAACTAACCAAAAATAAAAAGAATTAATTAAATGTTATAAATGTCATGAAATTGGATAAAAGTTCAATTATTTAATGTTACTTTGTTCCAAACACATAAATTATGAAATCCAAAAAATAAATTTTTTTAAATTTACTTATTCCAAATTCCATTAAAATACATATTTTCGGTATTTTTCTTTACTAACTAATTATTTATTCACATTTTAGTGTCTCTCAATCTCTCATGCCTTAATGCCCTTTCTTAAAACCCTGTTGGCTCTCTTCTACCCTTGCTTCGCTGCTCAATATCACCAACCAGCCTACAGATTACATTATTAATCTCTTCAATTTTGGATTTTCTCTTCATATCCTTTTAGCTCTACAGTCTGCTCTTGGTTGGTCTTTCATGGCAGCCCTGAATCCTTCACCTTCGCTGCAAATATTAGGTCTTTATTCATTCAAATTCAACTCTTTTTTTTTGCCTGTATTATGCTCTTTTTCGTTAGTCTCTGGTTTTACTCATCTGTCTCTTTATCACAGTTCGAGGGCCAGAAGGATTCTGTGTCTGGGATGGGCCACCTTTCGGCAATAATCAACCTGGTATTAAATTGGATACTGTTCCCTGCACCAATGCTACACTAAGTGAAGATGGTTCCAGGCTTATGGTGATGAAATCCGATTCTGTTATTAGCATTTATGATTGCAGCAGCTTTAAGGAGATAAGATCTTTTCGGGTCTCCAATGTTCTTGCTGCTTCACTCTCTCCTACTGGGACCTTTCTGCAGACTTTTCAGAAATCCGCAACTCCCCAAGATAAAAATGTTGTCTTGTGGAGCACTGTGACTGGCGATCCTGTTTATCAACAATTCCAAAAGAACATGACCAAAAGTACATGGTACTTGATGCTGTTCTCAAAGTCTTGTCTAGTCTAGAAGAAAAGTTGCAAAGTTTGAACCAAATAATTCGATAACCTTTTGGTCGCAATAAATTGTTGTTCTTTTGCGATTGTTCAACTGTTTGTATGTTTGCCTTTCAGGCCCTCAGTCCAATTCAGTTATGATGAAATTGTTGCATGTAGATTAGCAACAAACGAAATACAGTTTTTTGATCCCAAAGATTTCTCCAAGGGAATAATATATCGGCTGAGGGTTCCTGGGATAGCTGCAGTTGAGCTTTCAAGGGTTCCTGGCTCCCATGTGGCTGCTTTTGTTCCAGAGTCAAAGGTTTGTTGTTCTAATCCACGGTTAACAAGGAGAATTTGAGATAAAGCCGTTGAAATTTTCGTTGTTGTTCACTGTACGTTCAGTATGTTTCTTCGATTTGCTTGCTCTATGCACTACTTTACTGTTTTGAAATTTGAATTGCTTTGATCTTTAGACATGGTTGGAATTGAGATGTTGTAAGAATGATTTGCTCTAAATTATTGTATTGTGGACAACACCAACTGCATGCTGTTCATTCGTTTGAATTCTAATCTTAGAACACATTTGAGATTTTGATCAATTCAGGAATCCTGATGGTTAGATTTTGTTACAGAATTGACAGTTTATTTATTGAGATGAAGCTTAACAAATACAAGATGTGACACATTAGACATTTGGATGTTATTCCTTCTGCAGAAATTTTAACCGATAATACAATTTGATTTTCTGTTTTCGTCATTAGAAGTGCACATTTTTCTATGTGTGTAGGGGAGTCCTGCCAGCATTCAGATATTTGCTTGTGGCAACATTAAGCAAAGCCAACCTGTTGCTCGACGTAGTTTTTTCAGATGTTCCTCGGTGCAGCTGAAATGGAATTGTGGTTCTACTGGACTTCTAGTTGTGGTGCAGTCGGATGTGGATAAGACCAATCAAAGCTATTATGGGGAGTCCAAGTTGAACTACCTTACGACGGATGGGATCCATGAAGGGCTTGTGCCACTTCGTATGTCCTATCCTATTTTCTGACCATTTTTTTGATCTACAGGTTCTGACTGTTAATCTGTTGCCAGGTAAAGAGGGGCCTATTCATGATGTACATTGGTCGCACTCTGGCTCAGAATTTGCTGTTGTTTATGGCTGTATCCTTTCATGCGTACTTGTCTATTGGTGTTTTCTTCACATGTTAAAGATACAAGTTTATGAGGAATTTTGCAAGAAATTTATGTTGCTGGGTCTTGTTTGAGTCAACTGACATATCTGGAGAGAGTTTCTGTGTAATCCTCAACATTTAATTTCTTGAAATATACTGGGCTGGTGATTAATCCATAGCCTTTTCTTCTAGAATCTTGAGGTTTTTATGAAATTGGGGTGGGGAAAGTGGCATAGCAACTTTGATGGGTTTGGTTCACTAGAGAAAAACCAGTGCCAGTGAGGAGCATCACTTGCAGTTGTAATCTTTGAGATAGGTCATGTCAATGGATTAACCAAAAAATAAGTTGGAAGGTTTGTGCATGGTGAGTTTTTGATTACCATTATCAATTTTTATCAAAATTCTAATGATAATTTGTGAAAACCTTTTATTTACTTAATAGTTGCATTTCTTTGCTTGTTTCTCCAGCTTTTTCTTTATTATCATGCTTTTCCTTGATTCATTATAGTTATGCCTGCTTGTGCAACATTGTTTGACAAGAAGTGCAGACCTCTACTTGAGCTTGGGTCAGGCCCTTACAATACAGTCAGATGGAATCCAAAAGGAAGATGTATCCTTTGTGTAATGACTCATGGGTTTGTATTATCGGGGTTGCTTTAAATTAAATTCATTTAATTGTTCTTTGAGTATATATTTGTGACCTTAATTCCTTGGTCAACAGTTCTATGCTTGGCTGGTTTTGGGAATTTGCCAGGTGATATGGTAAGAAAAGTTTCCTATGATTATCTGATATCATAGTCCCCTGTGAGATTGTTTGAACCAGTTCTAGTTGGTGAACATTTCTGTGCTAATACTTGTCCTCTTTGAGAGTCAAGTGCCATTGATCTTTATTTCTGGTTTCCCATCTTTCTTTTATTGTCTTGCATGATTGTGGATATTTGCAGTGGTTCTGGAAAATTCTCTGGAATTTTTCGAAGTCATCTATCTCTATAATCCTTGGAAAGAAATGCTGAGATTTTTGGTTTCTTCTTCTATTATGGCACTATATCAAGATACCTATTACTTCCTCTTCACTGTTATCACCTGCCATTTGGCAGCTCTTTTTAAAAGTTATAAATTTCATAATGAGATGCAGTAAAAGATATTTTACTTTTATGATGTTCTTGTCCTCATTAGGTCGTTTTTGGGTTGGGGTGAATTATTGCAAGGCTATTGCCTTAATAAGTTTATCAATCATGGTTGGGTTGCAATGCCAAGCATTTGAGTAATTGTACTCACAAATTCAGCTTTTGCTTTCTGCTTAAAATTTTTACAATCGTTGTATGTACTTGTGGCCTATCATCTGTCCTCCCCCTCACCACTTCTAAAACAAAATGAATTATGAAAGTTTGCAAGTTAAATTACTCCTATTTACTTCTATTAATTTTGCATCTGGGACATCAAAGCGACATATGTCTCTCTTATCTTGTATTTTGCCACCATTCATTAGAAATAAAATTATCCTCTTTTTGCTTCTAGGATTTAATTCTATCTAGCTCCGTTGCTCTTCTGCAGTGATCAAATTTGTTAGTTTGACTTATTTAATATTTTCAGGCTTTCTGGGACTATATAGACAAAAAACAACTCAGCACAACCAGAGCTGAATTGTCTGTAACAAGCGAATGGTCACCAGATGGGTGCTATTTCATGACTGCAACAACAGCTCCAAGACTGCAAGTTGACAATGGGTATGTTCATCGTTGCTTAATTTGCATCATCTTCTGGTCTAGATAGTGGTCTCATTATTTTTTCCATTAATGACGCAAAACTTTGACCTTCTTGACTGATCATAGTTCTACGAGAACCCTCCCTTTTGTGAAGAAGTGGTTTTATCATATACATGTAAGAGTCTTTTGATAATCAGTTATATTGCAATACCTTCTCGGTCAAGGAAAAGGGCTTCAATCTTTTTCTTCTGCCCTTAATGCAACACATCCTTTGTAAAGACAGTCCTAGTCATAGAGTGCATGTAACGGGATGCTTCCATTTTACTGAAATTTATACCTTTGCCACTTTTCAAATACCATTTATCCTTGGTTGAAACAATTAGCAGAAATGAGTAGCAGCCATCAGTTCATTGATATTCCGAGTGTCCATGATGCCATAACTATTTATAGGAGCTTGTGTGCCTAATGAATAATTTATGGCAGTTGTTCATTTGTTTTCTTAATGAAATAAATTTAACCCTGAGTCGATTCTGTTTAAGCCATTGATTTACCGATAATAATTCAGTTCTTATCTGACACTGCATTACCTTGTCTTGGAAAACTTTTCTGGTTGAAACGTTTTACAATTGCATGTGCCGAGAATCATGGAATGTTTGTTTATTATTTTGTTTACCACTGTATATTAGGGGCCTTCACATGTATAATGTAATGCCTTTCACCAATAATTCAGAAACTCACCCCTTCATGATTTTCGTGAAGGATTAAAATTTTCCACTACAATGGATCACTGTACTTCAAAAAAGCATTTGACAAGCTGTATCAGGTTGGTATTTCAAGTGATTATTTGTTTCCTGGGGAGGATATTATATTAGTTGTTGCAGTCAATCCCAATATTTTTTATTCACTCCACAATGCAGGCCGAATGGAAACCAGAATCCCCTGATAGATTTGGCGATATTTTGGAACTTATCAAATCTGTTGATTCACTAAAAGTTGGAGAAAATAAATCACAAGGTTCAATCTCATTAAGACTTAAAAGCTTCATCAGCTTATGAAAATATTCACATAGTGTTAGCTTGATGGAATACCCTTATTATTTACTAGGGGAAGGGGCTGCCTCCAAGAAAACTTCTACGACCAACCCTTCCACTCAAAAGCCTGCTGCATATCGCCCGCCACATGCCAAACAAGCAGCTGCCATTCAGGCCGAGGTATTACAAACTAATGGCATGCTTGTACCTACTAGTTTCACGCTCAATTATTATGAGTTAATGTTAGAGTAAAGCAATGTAGATTTCCCATTTCTAATTGATGCAGGAGCATCCAACATTCATAACTGTCTTTGCTATGTTTTCATCTCTGATTTGTGCTTTATTGTGTTGTTCCATTTAATATAGGTTTTCTTTTGTAGCGAGTATTGTATGGCTAAATTTAGTTTTCCATCAGTACCAATACAAAGGATTTTTGTCGTTCTGAAATTTTATTCAAGGACGTGTCTCTTGAAACCCTTATTTTCTTCTGTCTTCCAACTTCTGTCAGACCTTTTCTACTGCTAAAAGCCTACTGCCTTAATTCTTGCTCTATGTTACTACGTCTAGACGTGCACCTGTTACTCCAATAAAATGTCGCTTGGTTTGAAAATTAGGGTATGAAATCCTTATTCTGTTATCTCCAATTCCCCGAGAGAAATTACACAACATCCTTGTATAATGCAAAGAAAACCAAGGATTCTACAGTATCTGCAAGGGTTGTCCCTGGCTTATACCAAATGGCTTCAGGGGGACATGGAAGAGTTGGGACTTGACTTCTTTTCTTTAATTCCAAGTCCGGTTCTGGAATGAATACCAACGTCCATGAATGTAGACCGACTGCTCTGCAAATACTGTAGTTCCTCAGTTGTGCATTTATCAATCCCTTTTTAAAGTTAGTAATCACTACTCTGAAAATACTGTAAACTTTTCTCATAGACTATAAAATTGTGACACTCTTCTAAATAAGTGGGATGTTCCAACCATTTCATCATCCACCATCTATATGACAAACTATACCCTCTGTACTTTCCACATCGCTGCAGAAGTAACTGTTGTTCATTAATTTTTTATTTTGTAAATTACTTATAACCTGACGTTAATGTTTTTGCCAATGCAGCTGTTTGGAGGAAGTACTAGCGAGTAAGTATAGTTCATTTTGCATATTCTGTGTGTTCTGGATTTGCATGGTGTTCATTATTCATTTGATTGTTTCTAACCCAGACAAATGAGCAAAAATGCACTGAAAAACAAGAAAAAAAGGGAGAAGCAGAAGGAGAAGAAGGCTGCTGCAGCAACTGAGGGTTCATGATCTAATCGATGATTGTTGTAGCTGGCTAATAACTGCAGTGATCAGACATGGTTTCCTCAAATATTGGCCCTCGATCAGGTTAGGAGTTGGCTATTATTTCCTCAGCAGAAATTTTGGCTTCATGATGAAAGAATTAAGGTGAAGTTGGTGGCTGAATCATTTGCCTTTTTATTGTGCGAGCATGATGGATCAACCTTTGGGGCAATTGGTTCTAGTTGTTTGATCTGTAACAACCATAAATGCTTTAAAAACTTACGATGGATGTTCCCAGAAATTAAAACAAGAGGAGTTGCAATTCTTCTGATAATGTAATCAACTCCTGGATATATGTAATCGTCAAGTTCCAAATCTTTACCACGAAGTTCTTTTTTTCAGGCACAGATAATGTAAAGCCGAAATCAATTGAATAGAGTAACTGGCATGCCATATAGAAAGGAAGGAGGCTTTGATGGCTTTCGAAATATTGTACATAATATCAAAGCACACACTAGTAGAAAGTGGCGGCGAATCAATTACATAATCAATAACATCACAGTTGACTATTGTAAGTTATGAAAGCTATCAAATTACCAAAAGAAGAAAAGAATTTAAATTGAGAGAAACAAGAAGCATACAAATATAACAAATGAATTCCTATGTCCCTTTCCCGTTAATCTCTTATGTTATCAAAGAATAACTTGGAAGGCGTAGACACTACCATGCATCCAGGTCACGTAGCTATACAGAATTGGCATGCAGTAACAAGCATCGAGTGGCAATACTGTTCAAGGAATTGGCTTTTGTAGCTTAAACAAGGCGCTATTGACCAGTTTTAGCACGCTTCATTCCACTTGAAGTGAAAGGGGATACACTGCCAATTGGTCGAGGACTCTCTTCCCTGTAACTTGAATTCAACATCGCTAGTTCTCTCAGCTGGTGCCGCTTAAAGATATCCTGCGACTCATCCTGCACGTAGGAAGATGTAAAAATCTTTGCTCTAATAAGAACCAACTCAAAATCTCCATTTCAAGAACTACTGCTGCTATTTGGCCATATTAATTCCTGAACTTTTCAAAACTTTATTATCCAGTTCGAAGGATGTTAAGCTTGGTATGTATTTGTATCAAAGGAAGAAGAATGCAGCAGTAGCAGTCCATGAAGCACCAAAGCGGCCAGTTAATGTGAAGAGAAATCAATAAGAAGAGGAGACACTACCACAGGTTTGAGTACTTCTTCGATGATTTCGTGTGCTTGCCTCAATCGGATATCAATAATATTGGCAGGTAACTCAGCCTCAATAAGAATGTGAAGAGGATCATTCAGATGTTCATACCCTGGTTTTCCTCTCAGGGACTCCTCCTTCACAGCGTAAAAAAAGAAAAGACTATATGAATACACTAGTCTCAACAGATGATAATAGCTTAAAGTGGAACTGGTGGAGTTCCTTATATTAAAACATCGTTCAGTATTTATGTTTAAGTTTCTCAAATCTGAGTAATATTTACCTTCTCAGGGTCTTTTATTGAACCTTTTCCTCTAACATAAACACGGCAACCTGTAGAAGCTTCAACTCGCTTCAACGAATTGCCCCTAGGACCCAGAAGGCGACCTACAAAATTGAACTGAGGTCCATAAAAGAAATTAGAGATCATACGTTATTGTATTCTATCCGAGGAGCCATGCATATCTCAGGTGAAGCATGGATCTTACATTTGGATAATTGTTGACAGGAATATCCAACCGCAAAACTTTCTTTATGATAGAAGACCCTGGGCTAGATGCTGCCACTTGCCAGTCCGTATTAATTCCCTGCAATCCAAACCTCTGAAAATAAACACTATTTTAAGCTGGAGTTATCAGAAAGAAGGCACATTTCAGGTTTCTTTCACTAGAACAAGACAAAGAAAGAGAAGAAGCAAATGTTTGGGAAGCAAAATCGTTTAATTCAGCAGCACGAGCAAGTTTACTGGGGGCTGGCTCGAAACAGAAATTTTGTCAAGTAAAATTCTGTACTTCATCAACCGATTCATGGGTACGAATCTAATACAACACAGCATTCAGTTTGCCTTTCAATTTCTTGGTTACATAAGAAAAGTCCAAGGAATGCTTTGATAAAAATTGTTTTTGGGGTAATAAGGTTCATATATTTACCTCTTGTGTTAGTCCATTCCACCCAATGAAGTCCATTCCTGCATTATTTGGCATTATATCTGAAGCCATAGGACCTAGGCTCCCACGACGAAGTCTATCAAAGTCAGTTAATCCCTGCTGGCTAGGGATCATACCAGAAACCCTTAATATCTCTGCTAACATAAAGAGCAGTTGATTTGAGTTTCTTTTCTTGTTATGTCTAAATGGAAGAAATAAGAAACTTTAACGTTTTAGTTAATGTCTGTCAATACGTAAAGCTATGGTTTGATTCAGATGGAGTTAATCAGAGTATTCGATAAACAATTATGGATAACTCAGACAACGTTAGAAGTCAAAATTATTGATTTTGTTGCCTATTTTATCCAACACTCAAAAAAAATGATCCAACAGGCCTACAAAACTTGAAACAAATGCAACAAAACTGTTGATGCTTCAAGTACATCATCTGAATTTGAGCAGGGCAGAACCTTCGCCGTTCTGTATGAGGAATTAGATATCATTTTTACCACAAATTTTTGTTTACTCAGATGATGTTGATCAGGGTTATTATTGAGAATCATGAACTTAGGAAAGCAATCTATAACAGTCTTATCAAGATATTGACTACGTAGACTATGCTTTAAAACCATATCATAGGATCATTTAATACAAAAGACAAAGCTATTAGAGGAGCTCCAAGCACTCTATTATTCTCTCTTAGAAATGCTATGGTTCATAGTTTGATTTGTTTAACTGATATAGAGTCCAAGATCTTATATTGTTTTGGCTGCAAATTACAAGGCTGTTTGAAGCAAGCCATCTCGTAAGTCTAGGATCGTGAAGGACCTTAGAGCTTGGGATCTAGAGGTTTCTGAATTGCATTATCCTACACTTCAAGCAAGCTGCTTAAAATGTTTGATTCTTTGATTAAGGAAGTGGACGTTTGATGCAAAACATAATGTTAGTTATCCTGAAATGCAACATTCTTCTCACTGAACTAGTTCTGTAACGAATTTAGGTAGTGTAAACGTACTTAAACGGACTTCTGTTGGCAGCTTTATGTTCTACTAGTTCCTGATTAGAATTTGTTATTCATCTTCATTATATAAGGTAAATACTATGGTGAACAGCGAGTTTCTGCAACAGCTTTCTGACCAAGGATTTGTATTTTTATCTAACACTTAACTGTTTGAAATAAACTCCCAGATTTCCCCCCTTAATGGAAGACGTGGTTTTACTTGGAACAGTCAGCTTCAAAACACATGATTTTCTACTAATAACATCTTCAATAAAGATCTTCCCAACATCTTCAGAAAGATTAACAAATTCTAAGTAGAGATCAATTACATATTACTACAGAGCAGAACATTGACAAGTTCTATATCAAACGCTCTACAGAGATGGAATTTAGGAAGAAAAGGAAACATGAAGAGAATCGAACATTTATTAATCTTCACACATATTCTAAAAGTGATCATTTATCATAATCTTCAAATAGAATAATAAGAGGTGGAGATATATGTCAACAAATGGGAATTTCTGGTATTTCAAACCACAAGTGGATAGAATAAACAAGGAGGATAGGAAGATGGGCAGAATCAACAGATGATTTATATGAAAAAAGCTCAAGCAAGAAGGGGAAAAGGCCAAACCTTGATTCAGAAGACGGCTACATGTAGGAAGGATTTGTACAAAAGGTCCAAGCTTTTGATGCTCCTCTAAAAGCTCTGTCAAATACTGACCACTGGAAACAGAAAACGCGCGCAAGGATTGAATCAAAAGAATTAGAGAAATATATGTATATCGTTGAAAAGGCAGACACTAGTTATGCAAGCTATGTACCTGTCGACATCAGGGGTTGCTCTTATACGAGGTGATGGAGCTCTTGCAGGTGAGTAATTACGTGAGTATAGTCCTGACATGGATGTATGTAGTAGTGAAGAAATAGAAAGAAATAGAGGGGATGATGATTGCGAAGGAGCAACTCGCACAGAGTGAATCGGAAAAGGAGCATATAGAAAGGAAATAAGGGAAGAAGAGAAAGGCGAAGTGGGAAACTGCAAAAGGGAAATACAAAAAATGGTGTGATTGTGTCAATTGAGGAAAGCAGTGGGGCTCTCTGATGAGCAAGGGTGGGGTTTTAATATGTAAGACACAGGCTGATGCGGGGTTTAATGTTTGCTTTGTTGGCCACTCTTATGTCCTTGAAAGTTTTCACACACTGTATCAAATACGACTCCTGATGTCTATACGTAATTATATTATACGCCACTGCTGTTCAGATACAAAGAGTCGTCCACCTCGCTACACGACGCAGACAGAGACATATGATATTACATGAAGTTTTTGTCAATCGAAAACCAGAAAGAAAGGTTAAGCCAGAGGCTACAGTCAAACTTTGTATGTCTATATATACACATATAGAATGAGACCTGACAGTGACTGGGAAGAGAATGATTGTACACCATCGATCCGTCTCATTCTTTGGGAGTTATATAAGACAGGGAAACGAAAATGATGTTTACAGGAAAAGATCATCCACTCATACTCTAATATTATGACAATTCTTTCTATATATCAGCTGGTGATACAGTGTGATACAGATACGTAAAGTAAATTGGATTAAAAAAGTAGTCACCGCTGCGTCACGTTCTCTGATAGTTTGCCGCTTTCTGTCGGCTTTTGTTTCTGAAGAAGATTTCGTTCTGATCAGCTAATAAGGCAACAGTATAATAGAAAACCTGATTGACTGGCCACTGACCGACTCCCTTCATTGGGGTCAGAGCACCCGTTATAGGTAAGGAATTCTAACTCTGTTTTTTTAATCTAATTTTTATATTTTTACAGGCCTATTATATACGTGTGGATAAAATTTAACGAAATAATGTTAAAACTAATTAACTGATACCAAAGATTTGATCCTCGTCATAATCCCAAATCACTCCATAATTACCTGCTAAGGTAAATCTGATGGGGGAAATGTAAACAAAAAGATAAGAGTTTAATCTTATTATTAATTACACTATGTATATGACATAATGTTAGATGTTTTAGATTCGACCATAAGTCCCATCCAACATCTGTACTTGTCGTCTACATCTTGTTGTGGACTCTAATTTATAGTCATATGTGATATAAGAATCTCTTTTTCTTCACTAAACTTCTTTCACCAAACAAATAACCCATTTTACATCATTTATATAAATAGTTGGTATTGTTTTTCGCTTCTTTGCGCAGGTGGTTGCTGATGTTGTTGGTCAAGCTGTCATTTTGTGAAGATCAGACCAAAACACACCACACCACACCGCAATGATTTTGGTTAGGAAATCAGATAGCCAGCTGACACGCATAACTCTACATATTTCATTCCCTACTCCCTCTTTAATTTAATTTATATATTGAGAAGACCAATTTCTATGACAATGAACAGCTTCATTTCCTGTTATACATGTGATGTTGTAAGTCGGCATTAATCTTATTTCCGACTTGCCACAACCCTATCATTCTCACCTTATTCTTATTCGGGATATTCCAGACCTGTTCGTTAAACAGCAGCGCTGTTTCTTTCACCATATTCTTTGCAAGGACAATCATTGTGCGAACTTCCTTGCAAAGATTGGATCGTCACAATTGCCCATATGGCCTTATTGGTCGAGTCTGCCTCTTAGGTTTCGTTTGCACCTCGAAGACGATTATTAATCTATTATCTTTCTGCAAACCTAGCTTTTCCCAGTCCTCTCTCTTCTCACAAAAAAAAAAAAAATAGACCCCGACATTTTTAGAACACTAACTGTTGCCACCTATGCTTAATGAATTTCGGCTATCTTAATTAGTAATGAAGACAATGATTAAATGAGGAGAGACAGACAACACTTCTGAAACTTTATTATTTGCAATGTTCTCTTTGGCGGCTACTAATACTATACATACCACACACTCTTGGGGTGAAATACAGTGACAGGAACAAAGGGGTAGGCAAAACGAGCATAGGATTCCTGCCTGTGTTCCTACCTGTGACTGTAAGAAGTGGCAGAGAAAAAGCACGTCACGTTAGACCGTATAATTGTGGGATCGGTGTAATGACACAGCCAAAAGTTCTCCAGATCGTAAGATTTGGAAGCCTTTTAAATATTTAGCTAAAAGCTTCTTAGTGCTCATTTGTTATATACTCACGTAATGATAGATTTGAAGCTTAGCATACACCCAATCATATCTGCGAACTGTTTCATTCAATTCTAAGCCCTCTTATTGTAAAATTTAATCAATTGTAAAGCAGCTTCATGGTCCCGCAAAGATTAATCCACCATTAACTCCTTTATGTTAGCCAAAAAAAAAACACCAAATTAAAATTGGGATGACTTATTTGAATGAAAGATGCCGTGAAAAATTATCGCCTTAAGTTAAAAATTTCCTTCTTTCCGGTACAACAGGACAATAAGATCTAACCCCAAGATTAATGCCTTCTTTTTTACCAACTTCAGTGCACTCTAAAGAATGAAACAGAAACCATTGCTAAGAGCAAAGAAACCGAAGAAAGAAAAGAAATGAGCTGTGTTCGATGATCTTGTATATCCCAGAGGTGAATACGTAGTAAACAAGATGGACAAACTATATATAGATTACTAGGAGGCAATAAAGAGAGTAAATTAGATGAACATTTGGGTCATAATGGTGGTCAAACTTTACCAATAAACCAAGTTTTGGACTAATAGAACCAACACTTTAATCACACGTTAAATAAGGAGTATATTCAGGAGGTAAATACCTATATAAAGATTGAAAAGGGCGAGAGTGGCGCGGAAGATGGCGCTGTGCCACCATTATACCAACGTTAATCACTTACTCTATTATTGAGTGCAATCTCTTACCATATAATGTCAATATGTCTCCAAAATTCTATTAAGAACTTCGATCTAGCCATGTATTTGAGGATGATAAGCTTAAGATAATGCAAAGAAACCCCTTGAGCGTTAAAAAATTCTTGTAAAAAGTTAACTCCACAAATGACGTCTTTATCATTGAAAATAGTAGGAGGCATACTAAATAGAGTTGATATAATTATAAACTGAAGCAACTTTGGCAGTTGAGTAGGGGTGGGCCAAAGACATGAAGT